>OY390724.1:4845283-5376785 GCA_959613375.1 Heteropelma amictum
GGGGTGAACATAATTTTCAAGAACACCATCGCGTTCGTAAGAAAAAATCACGTAAAATTAAAAAAAAAAAAATTGTTCTACGGCCATTTTTAAGTAAGTTATTATATTTGTTAACTAAGCCGCTCGCGCGGGGCTGCGGAGTAAGAGGGGCCATCCTCACCGCGCCGCGCGGCCGCGCGGTCGGCGCCGCGCGCTCGGCGGCCAGCCGTCGATCGGAATACATCGATAACTGCGATGGCATAATTGCTCGTAAAGGGAATAATTTTATTGAATCCCATGGCCGGAAGCGTAGGGATCGCTGAGGAACTCGAATTTTGTAAAAATGTTGATTACAACAATATAAAATTGAACAAACGTAAAAACATTCATATCTCGGGCTGTAATCAAAATATTGCCAGTTTTTTTTTTTTAAATTGTTCGTTTTTCAAAAGCTAGTTCGATGGTTTAATAATTGTTCCGATATCTTTGCAACTTTGGTCGGAATTGTTTTTGTTTATTAGCAAAATTCAGAAATCGCCGAAAAACAGTATCTATTTTCAACAAATTTTTAATTTTTTTTTCTCAAATCGCTTGTGCATGATGACACGAAGCCCCTCGATTTTTTTCCAGCCTGTGGGCCTTCATTTTCAAACTGTATCGAAGGGCAAAGATTTTTCGATGATCGCAGATTGTTGCTAAACTATATCTCGCAGATCGATGAATCTTGCGCGAGTCTCTTGAGATTCGGCTCCTCTACATCATGTACGAGTTTCAAACCGATATCTTGATAAACACCCGATTGCGGTTGCAAAAACGAAATGTCGAATTTTCATTTTCATTTGCCATTAACCGCTTAATTAACAATGTTAGCACTTTTTTTTTTAGGACCTTTTTTACAGAGGACGTTATGATGAACAAATTTTATTCGAAACTTTTTTCGATAAGACGCGTTCCAAAAAAGATATCTCAAAAATATCAATTTTTTTTTTTTCAATAATTTTTTTATTGTTGAAATATACACTTTGAAAAGTCCGAAAATTGACGATTACATTCTTGTAGGTCCAAACAACCTATGAAAAAATTGGCGAGAGGGTTCCCCTCTTGAATAGAACTTTGTAAAATATGGCCTAATTTGACTGGACTATGATGTTACAGTGAACGTCTCCCCCCCTCCATTTAAAGATCGATGCGTGTACCGTATTTCTTTTCTCTTACGATACGACAACGCGAAGGATTTCTTTCATGGGGTTAGTCACACTGTAAGAGTCAAGTTGTAACTTTAGTACGCGCCTCCTCGATACCTACTTTACGCCTGATCGGTGAAATCTCGTTATGCGCCTGCGCGTCGTACGACACAAATTCAGAATAAATCAACCGAGAGGAATGCGTCTGGCGGAGTTTGCCATTGACTTTTTTCCGTTATCCGTTTATAGCATTCATCGTCTATCAAAGCCTGAATGATTTAGACAGATCGGGAAAAAACTGCGGAATTTGAGGGAAACCAAAATAGGAAATCAGTCATATCGAAAATACCAAGCACATGCATTTCCGGTTATCAACGATACCGAAATGTTGTTAATAAATTGGTAAACAAAATTTGGAGAACTTGTTTTTTTTTCATATGAAATAAATCCATTATTTTTATCGAATACACGTGAATTTCCTTAGATTTTTCAAATCGTTTGGACATTCGGTTGTATAGGATACTGTAGAGTCACAAGGGCCTGCGGAAAAGGAACAAAATGAGGATATGAAAAATGGTAAATTGAAGCGTCCGTTTATTTCAACTTTTTTGAGACTGGATGAACGAAGATGGTTGTTAATGGATTACAAATTTCTTCCGAGTAGGGAGAAGCCTTCGTATGCGCGAATTATTAAAAATATAAACATTTTTATGCCTGTTTTATACATTTATCATATTTCACAAAAGCACGTTTAATCGATGTTTAACACCTTTTGCGTGATTGATTTTTTTTAGATTTGAAAATTCGCAGTTTCGGTTGGAATTGTCACTTGCGGAAGATCCTTCAATTTTCAAAGTGCTTACGGCATCAAAATTTCAATGTTTACGTTAACAACGCATTAATTCGTTATTGTGTATTATGTAAATAGTATAGAATCGATAGGAAATTGATTCATCCGAATTTCATAAGCTACAACTTCTTTTCTCAACTCCATGGGATTAAATCATATCGAAAGCGAGAATTTCGATCTTGTTTTTTAAATTTTATAGCTCTTGTCGATCTTCGGATATACAGCTTGGTCGAACTAAAACGAAGCATCGTTTACCAATTACGCGTGACGTTCACTACGTGGCGCCACCGGTAGCTCTTTTGGTCCGCCTTTTGCACCAAATATCCAGCAATTTCACTCTGAAAATTTCTATAAATAAAATGTTTAAACAAATGATAAATGACGCATGAACCTCGCTCGGAAATATGTGTAGCTATTTTTAGTTATCTTAATCCTCTGCTTCGTTTATACAAAAATTATTGGCATAGAACGGAAACAGGGAGGGTGGGGAGTGAGTTCCGTTACGTAGTGCACTTCCGCTTTTGCGGTATTTAGTTTTAACGAGATTGGCCGTTTACGCACGATTGAGGACATGATTATCGAAGAAATGAGAAAAAGAAACACGAAAAAATGGAAAAATCTTTCTGTACGAGCGTAACAGCGATTTTGCAAAATTACCGCCATTGCCTCCCTTCCCAATTTGAGTTAAAAAACAAAGTGGAACCTTCTTCACGGAAATGTTTTTGTATAAATAATTCAAAGTCAAACATATTTTTTTTGTTAAAAATGTTTAAACGCCTGGGAAGCAGATGTGAGCCGTACATTAACTGTAACGCAATTACCAGCGGATTTCCGGTACAAACGTTCAAGAGTAATGACGCGTGCACATACCGACATCTTTGGATCCGTTTTCGATTGAAAAAAAATCGCATTTCGCCTCTTTATTTGTGGAATAACATCCAGTTCCAGTTGGACGAAGTTTGGGTGGGTCATTGATCAACGAGCGAGAGAATGATAATTGCTTGATCACCAAAGCGTGCGTTCGTTGCTTTTGCCACGGTTTCAGAATTTCAAGGTTACAATTTATTCGAAAGAAAAACCCAAATTACCCATTTTCCATTCCCATTTAACGAATACCTCTTGAGAAATGTGCTGCAAATTGGAAAAACGATTGAGAAAATATTCACGTGTATATATACATACACATTGGGATATAAATTATTTTCCGAATTGACTTTTTCACTCGGGTATGCTCCGAGTCATTGGTTTATAGGCTAAAAATAATTTTGGAAAAGAAACACTTGCAACGTCACGAATACCAGGCTGAATAACAATTCTCACCTTATTTTGATCTTTGATATTTTCACATAGGCAAATTTTTATATTGGAGACATTTTTTTTTTACTTTGAAAGATGTTTTGTCATCAGTATGTAACTTTGTCCATCTGGAAGAATCATAGCCGAAGCACGGTCGACAATTTTTATAAATTTGATGAATACAATAAACGAGGAAAAGATACAAATCTTAGTTTTAGTTTTTTTGTTGATATTCAAGACATTTGGAAGCATTTAGGATGAATAAAAGTTTTGCAATGTCCGTCGAAAATCGAATATTCGCAAACACGATTCGGCCTTTATAACTTCAAAACCGTTGAATCTGTACAGACCGAGTCTATGCAACAGAGTCGCGAAGAAAAATCGGATACACAAAAGATGCCAAAAATGTCGTTGTGGGTATTTTTCCAATGTTATCGCTAATTAAATCAGAAAATTGACCCCCAATCAGGACGAAAATACAGCGAAATCCTTTCAGGAGGATCTTTTCGAAAGAAAAATGTTATTTGAATTTTCGGAGGTTCAGAAAATGTTCATTTTTCAATGCCATTACAATTTTTTTCAAATATATGCGTATACTTATCCAATAAACTTACTCGCAAAGTCGCAGGATTTCGAAAATTGTTGCACATATTCGTGTGCAGGACGAGTATATTTATGTTGATCGATACAACAATCGATAATCGATATTTTGCAGAAAATAATATCAATATAATTTCCGATGAAGGACTTTCCGTGAGAGGACGATTATGCAACGATCCTGAAGTTTGCATAGTTGGAATCCAACGGAATGTACAACAAATGTCTTTATCCTACGATTTGCCAAATATTTTTTAGCAATTTTTTGAAAGTATGACACTCCTGAAAAATTCAGGAAAGTTGAGTGCAAAATCTCGACGAAATTCGGTTTTTCTTTGAGGTCCAACGATGCAAACTTCAAGTTCATAGTATACGTACATGTTTCCGCGAGTACACGGTGATCGTGAAGAATGTCGGGACGAACGGTATTTTTTCCGGGCGATCAAAGATCGTATGATTCCAATGAGCGATTTCGCCTTGTAACGCAAATGAAAAAAAAAGCAACGCACTAATCTTTGTAACTCGTTTCGTGTGTTTCAGGCCGAATCCGAGGTCGCCGCCCTGAACCGTCGCATTCAGTTGCTCGAGGAGGATCTTGAGAGATCCGAGGAGCGTCTCGCCACAGCCACTGCCAAATTGGCCGAGGCGTCCCAAGCCGCCGATGAGAGCGAACGGTAAGGAATAATCTTCGTCGACGAGAATTTTTCATTCATCTCTCGGTATATTTTTTCCATTTTGTGAAACCGACGGATCGGTGAGCGAGCAAGGCGCGGTATCGAGTGTCTCGAAACGATCGATTAATTTTCGTGTCACGTCTTACGTCCGCTCGTTATGTAGCACCGTTTTTTTGTACAAAAAACTTACACAAAAAAAACTCTTTTCCGCCTCACGTGGCATTCGAACGAAAGAGAGTGCATCCAAATATTCATTATATCGGAATCACACTCGAATAGAAATCGCACGTGGAATGTTAAATTTCCTAAGTTCTTGATTCGTCATCGAACTTTAAAATTCTCGTGTATACACCGAGCGTCTTGGGAATTAATGTCAATAATGATAAATCAGATTCTAAATCGATACTGAAGTTTCCGTCGTTGGAAAGCAACGAAAATTTAATTATGATTTTTTTAAACAACAGCTATTTTTACAATCGTGAAAGCTAAAAATATTTATATGCCGTGTGTCGCGCGAGAATCTCTCTTCTTCTCAATGCTCCTGCTTTCCTTTCTTTCGACGAATCTTCCGATGAACTCACGCGTTCACAGTCAATTGTAAATTCTTCCCTTGCGGTTATTTATTCGAGACTGATTCATCTCAAAGTACTTTCTCAATTTTTGTTTATATCGCGCGGATGTGCATGTGCTCGTTCGCGAATCGAGCGAGGTCATGTTTCCACGAGTCGGTGAAATTCTCGATCCCTGCGTCACCGCGAAAGTCTCTTGACATTATTTTTGTAAGAGAAAATCCTACAATCCTGCAGGGATTTCGACAGACGAATCTGTGCTCGCTCATCGATAAACGATGAATTTTTGGTTTCGAGGATTTTTATTTGCAAATCTACTATTATACGTTGGTCAAGAAGATTGGTACATTTTCCTGCGGTTTTTTCCTTCTGATTCTTTACTCCATGAATTTTGTTAGATTATTGTTATGATGATTATTATTTTCCGCTTTATCAAAGACAACGATACTTTTATGGATCCTCGTACCATAATGTCGGAATTGTAAATTGTCGTTTTTTTTTTTCACACCGACTCGCGTAATCGCAAAGATTTACCAATCTTGCTTCATCGGTCATTAAACCCTTCAACGACCGATATTGCAGCGAAATTTTTCATTCGCTTCGCGTTTCCTTATCGCGTGGTTGCGGATTATATGTATATATACCCGATGACTCATTCACGCCAATAAAGATCAAGTCCTGGCATTTTAGTGTATAATACGGGATGTCCAACGAATGAATGTTAGCAACGTCATGATGGATACGAGGCGAAATTTTAGGTCTAAAATAAGACAACTACTTTTGAACAAGCCTGAAACCAAAGAGTTGTTGATTATCAAACTGGGCCAATCGGAGTGAACCGATGTTGTCGGAAGTCCGCGCTACGCCCTTTCAAATTCACCTTGCTGTATAATAATTCACATTACACCGCAAGATTTGCATAGGAATTAAGCAAGGTTAAGGACGTTCCGAAGGTACAACAGTAACGAAATGGAATGCGAATTTCGAGTACTTGGAAAAGTTATTGACCAATTTTGAACGAAAAATATGTGTTTCGATAGTTTCTTGGACATGAAGTTTTAAAAACGTTTTTTTCAACTGACATAAACGGAGCATCTCCAAACTGCCGGACAAACACGTGACCTCCAAATCACCTTATTTGTGTCGAAAAAGGTGCCGACCGTGAAAACAAA
The DNA here is from genome assembly GCA_959613375.1 of Heteropelma amictum. Classification (NCBI taxonomy): domain Eukaryota; kingdom Metazoa; phylum Arthropoda; class Insecta; order Hymenoptera; family Ichneumonidae; genus Heteropelma; species Heteropelma amictum. The sequence continues at coordinate 4,851,605 of OY390724.1, forward strand.
TATTTAGAACCAAAAGAAAATGATTCGAAGCGGGTGCAGGTACGATATCTTTTATGAAACAATCGCCATAACGGATTAAATCGTTTTTTAATTTCTGTCATGTCTTCAAAACGAGTGTACGATATTATTATCATTAACTAATGTTTAACTCAGACGAATAATGGAAATAAGATAACCCGTATAGTGAGGTTCAACAACATCGTTTTATTTTTTCGTCGTCGTCAATAGATAGAACTGGAGCGAGTTGGACATGAAAGATCTTTTAAAGGGGGCGCAGACATTTTTTTTAAATATTTATTTTCTATACAGATTTCTATACAATTAAAGTTACCCAGTTGATTTGCACTAATTTATCTTGTTTCCATCATTCGTCTGTATTAAAAAGTTAGTATAAGACGATCGTCATATTCGCTCGCTTCAACTACATTACAGGAATGAAAAAAAAATTGTTATCCATTATGATAACTACAGTTAACTACGCGAGCTTGAGATTTGTTCCTTCGAATGCCTTCTCGAAAACAACTGTCTCTACAATCTTCCATTGCAGTCAGTTTTTTGTCCAAAATGATTTTTTTCAAACTCATCACGTTTTTGATACATAAATCGAGATATTTCCTTTTACATTGATTACAGAAAACTTCAAAATATTCATGTTCCGAAAACTATCGATTATCGCTATCCAGAGTACATCACACGTTCCAATTTATTTCGATAAATTTTAGAAAAATATATCCCACTGATATTGAAGGAGAATTGCATCGGATCTTTTTCCGGCACTTTTTACAAGGACCATTATGTCTCATTTTTGTTGCTTTCAATTTCGAAATTATTCAATAAATTATTCCCCAGAAAGTAGTAGTGGTTTTTGAAGGACTTTGTTCGTTTTACAAAAAATCATCTTCCCAACGCGTAAAACGGCAAGCAAGTCAAATTTTCGATGCCGGAAGCCCAAGTAAAACATGCAAATCGAAATTTTTCAGAAACTTTGTTACGCTCTCACATTAGTTGAATTCGTTTATCATTTTGAATACACTCGATTTTCATCGAAATTTCTCGTGCGTTTTGACATTCTATTCTCCACTCAAAAAAAACTTTCCACATTTTTTAATGAAATTTTTCGAAGTTTACAAAAAAGATTTCACAACGATGAAGAAATTTTAAACAAAACCAAGTGAATTGAAGAAAATGAATAAATTTACGTCATGTGAATCGAAAATAACTAGTTCGAGTTGCCTTTTTTTCCTTCAATTGTCAAAAATAATTTCATATCGATATTATCGAAATTCGCATTCCAAGTGCTTCAGTTTCGTTATATTTCGTTCGGTTCCATTATATCGTTGACAATCATTTTTGGGACACCTTGTATTGCTACACGCACACAAAATTCATCAACCGCACGTGACGGTATTGCATTGTTGGTCGTCGATGCGGTTTAACCAAAAAAAATAAACAGTATAATCGTTAAAGAGCGAATGACGTCTGAAACATCGTCGTTTTCCACTGCCTCACGCGTTGTACCTCACCGAAAGCACATGTCAATAGAAAGAATGTCTTATTTTGAATAAATTTATAGATCCGCCGGAAACGCGTTTCTTTTCACGCATTTCCGGCTATTGATCCAAGAAAATCATTCTCGAATTTCATGCATCGTTAACCGCCGTTACTTACAGTTGAGAAATAAAAATAGTGAAAACAAAACAAAGACGTTATTCGCTCGAATAAAAGTGAAATGTTGAAACAACGTCGAATAATCATTTCGGAATTGCGACTACTGCGAATTACGACAATCGGCGCAAATTTATCTGCTCGAATATTTGCTCGGAATGAAAGTATAACGAGTAGTCGTTAAATCGCCAAGATTATTCCTCGTTTTTCATTTTCGTTCGTGACATTGAAAGAAATTTCAACCGAGAATCCCCGGCCACACCGACGCCCGTTAACGTCGTAATTTCGTCATTTCGAAGACGAGCGAATTTCCATGGTTGAGGATAGATTTCAATCAAAGTATTTGTGGTAACGAAACTGATGGGAATTTCGGTCATTGCGATTTATTCCCACTGAAATGAATGACGTTAGAAATTAATCAAAGTTCCATGTTAACTAGTTTTGTTCCGCAAAGTTTTAATTCTTTTCATGGAATTTTTCAGCATTGTAACAAAACGATCAACATTTTTCAGCAATACGCTCTTTGGAATAAAAATATAAATTCAAGCCGCCATTGTTCAATTCATTTTTGATTACCGAGAAACTAGTGATCCATATTCCCACCAGTTTCATTGGGAAATTCGTCGTATCGAGAAAAATATGAATTTCATCAATGTGACGAACGAAAGAAAGTGAATATGCGATATTGATAGGATACGCAAGGCTCTTGAAAATCGCACAAACATGGAGGACGATCGGGTCTCATCGCTGGAACAACAACTCGCACAAGCTAAGCTCATCGCCGAAGAGGCGGATAAGAAATACGAGGAGGTGGGTCAAGGCGACTTTTCAAACAACAATGTCGTCTCTGTAACGTCAGCGATCAACGAATTGAAAAAAATCTCTTCTCGCAAAATCATTGAAAGTAACAAACATTGATCGATATTTTTAAAGAATTCGCGATTTCCATGAAAAAAATGGGCTTTGGAAAAAATTTGCAATCAATAATAACTCTACTTGAACTTGGCATATTTGAATTATCAATGAAACGACTTTTCATGGTTTTCCTTGATAATAAAGACTGCGGAACGAGCAAAAATAGAAAAAATGCTTTTCCGAGGAGAGAGATCATCGTACGATCGCTCGATGAACTTTCGTACTTTCAGCATTTCACAGGTCGACGAGTTCCGGCGTAGCAGAGCTGATGTTGCTGCCGCACTTTGCAAACAAGCGTTTGCACAATAGAATATTTCTTGTTTTGTTTTTCACGAAACAACTGACTATGATTCGTATTACGATTGTATCGTTTTAAAATTAATCGAAAGTTTCTCTCTCTCCCGATTGTACATGTATAAAGAGCCCGCAAGATTCTCGAGAACCGAAGCTTGGCCGACGAGGAGCGTATGGACGCTCTCGAAAATCAGCTGAAGGAGGCTAGATTCTTGGCCGAAGAAGCCGACAAGAAATACGATGAGGTTCGAGAACCTTCAACGAGAAAAAATATAAACGAGCGTGACTGCAGTGATAACGGTTCCTAGTCGTTAGTCAAGTGCCTAACCCTAACTCGCTGTGTGCTCGCTGAAATTGTGTCGTACGAAAATATCGGTCGTTACCATTATCGTAATATTAATAATAATCGGCTGTGTTACATTCGGTCCTCGTGACATCGAGCCTCATTGTCGCGGTCCAAACACGAAGAAATCCTTGAAAATACGGGAAAAATGAAGAAAACATCGTCGTACTTTTTCCTTCGGTGGCATAAAAACGAGCAAACTTTTTCGTTCTTGAGCGAACGAATTTAGTCTAGAAACGAAACATGCACGAAATACGAGATGAGAAAAGTGATCGGTCATGATTGGCGACGCTATGGTCAGTCTCTAGCGTTTCGCTCAGTCCGCGAGTACCGGTTACGAGATCAAATATTTCGGCCGAGATCGAAAGCCAAAAATAGAAAACAAAAAGTGAACGCGCCTGTAACGATCGAAGGGCTTGGTGCTGTGCACGGGAGCTTGTATCGCACGATGAAAAAAAAAGCTCAATCTTCGAAATACGTGAAGGTAACGGAATTAAGTCAGTAGACGAGGAGAGATCGAATGAAACGAAGAAAAGTGGTGCTCTAGTGGAGAAGTTTTTGAAAAAGTGCGAGGCCCATCGTACACGGGGTCTTTATTTCGTTTCTCGTTTGAAAATGAGTGGCAACTTAGATAGCGAGTATGCGATGCATTAGGAGGACTTGGCTAAAGTGCCAAGACGTTGGAACAATTATAATCAATTATTCAATTATATTCAGGGGTACTTATGGTTGTGCACGACGAGTCCTGACTGATGGACGAATTCTTTACGTATTTCAAATTTCTCTGTGGAATTTTTTCTTTATTTTTTCTCTCTCGATGAATACACAGGCCAATATACATATACATGTATATGTACAGTACATATATAAATACGTATACTATATATATTTATATTTTATAAATCAGCTGATATCGAACATTACATGTTTCCGCAAATTGTCGTTTTCGGCAACGAATCCAACGACGATCTCGCAAATTCGATGAATCTAGACGAAACCGATTTCGGGATTAAAACGAACGAACAGAAGACAGTTTAAAAGAAAATCGAAAATCAAAATAACGAAATGTGTATAAAAGCAATGGTTGTGTATAATTTGCTAGTGCTCTTAAAGTTGCCAAATTGATGGAATTTTTATGCAGTGTTGAAAAATTCGATAGATTTACTTGTGTTGTGACTCGAAACTCGTAATTACTTTTTTTGGCAACATTGGAGGTGTGGCTCAGGGAAGGGGGTGACAAAAAATCTCAAATTACTTTTAGAATAATTTGCTTTGAACTATGCGCGAGGCAAACGCAAAGAGAGACGATGATCCTCATTGGGAAAAAAAAGATTTTCAAATCGAAATTATATCGAATTAGCGATGTATTCAGTTCTCGTGCTATCGGACAACCAGATATAGAGGCAAGTAGCTTTTAAAGCCGATAGATCGTATATGAAATCACTCAGATATTTATGGCAAATTTATGCGAGACGACGAGTAAAAAGAAGTAGGGTAAATAATATGCGAGATATTTAACCCTGCATTGTTTATCTTGACTGCTATTTCACATTTGTTTACCCCTAATTGGTTCATCAAGATTTTTAACTCCAAAAATTTATTAATGTGTGTTATCGCAGGACCTCGGGATGGATTATCCATCATTCAACCGAATGCATCGTATGCTTTGATTTTTTTTCTCCTCTAACAGCAACCAGAGTGTAAACGATCTCGCCGTGCCTAATTTTCTGTATAACACGCAAATGTCGTCGCGAGTATCGTGCTCGAACAACAATAATTAACGTAGTCCAAAAAAAAGCTTGCTTCAAAGATTTTTTAATTGAAATTGAATTTGAAAACATGCGAGAAAAGATGAAATATTTTGTCGGGGTTAATGGCGCGATACTCGCGACAAACGATGCGAATTTTTGCAATTCGGCTTGATTTACGAAAAAGTTGAAACTACTGACAATCTCAATTTTGTTGCGCTGCAAATTTTGTTTATCTCGTTTACAGCGTATTTCAGAGTAAAAGAAACGTATCTTCGGTACTTCCGTCAATCTGAGAAATACCGTTGTACGAATCATACAATCGGTTGATTTTGAATTTTTATGATAGAAAATGGAATGTGATATTTGCCACACACATGTTACGTCATAGGACAACGCTGTCGTCGCGAGTAAAACAAACTTTGCAGTAAGAGTGTCGTTGATTCGAGGAAAACCGTTGCCCGAGAACGAAGTGGAAAAAAATCATTATTATTTATATATCATTGACACAGGTTGCTCGTAAATTGGCCATGGTAGAGGCTGATCTTGAACGTGCCGAAGAGCGTGCCGAAGCCGGAGAGTCGTAAGCATCGTCACTTTTCATCGATTGCGGTTTTTTTTCGTTTGTTTAGAATTTCATTTTGGCTGTCACTCTTCGAATTTCCATATTTTATCATGGCCGTTTTATGCTTATAAGAAAAAAAGATACCCATTCCCTTTCCTACAGGCCATTAAAATGATTTCGGCACGTTATCCCAAAATAATACCTGCATAGTATTATTAAAAACATTTCCATGATTTTCTATTGGTTTTTATGTTTTTCGTTGATAAAAAAATCATCGAATCAACGCAGAGCCGATATACGCAGCAGGAGCTGGAGATGACCCGAAGATCGAGATGGACAACGCGTTGTTGTTTAGTTTTGTTGCGGCGATTGTGTGTTTTTTTGTTTAATTTAATTTGCACGCGAAACTATGAACAATAGTTCGAGGATAAATTTGATGTTTGCTTTGGCATGAAACGTGTGGCTATTTAATCGCAGGTCGCCAGGAAACTAGTCATGACGGAAGGGGACCTTGAGCGTGCCGAGGAAAAAGCTGAGTTATCCGAATCGTAAGTTTTTCGTGATTGCTTTTTATGTTTTTATGCACGATCTTTGTTTTTCGTATAGACGCTTTAATCCAATCCTACGTTGAAGAAAAAGTGATGAGAATGCCTTGTTTGAATCACACGCGAAAAACTTTTTCACGCGCGGGCACCGTCGGCGTTATTAAAACTGACCGTTTCCATTGCAGCAAGATCGTCGAGCTTGAGGAAGAACTTCGCGTTGTCGGCAACAACTTAAAGTCCCTTGAGGTGTCTGAGGAGAAGGTAAAATATCATTATTCGTCTAAAATGATCTTTAAAAATTTGAAAATGAAATGAAAATTTTCCGAAACTATTTCGGGAAAAAGGATATTATTTGAAAGTTTCGTATTTAGGATAATGCTTAGATACTATATTCGAGAAATTTGACACTTTTGCTGACAGTAATACTAGGAATTTCATAATTCTATGCTCTATACTCTAGTTGAAAACTGATTGTGTCGTCGTCGTCAGTTGTTTTCCGTAATCATTTCCTTTTGTTAATTTTTCGTAAAATTTGACGAACGATAAGACACGATATGAAAAAATTCTCGACTTAATATTAAAATGATGTACGTAGGCCAATCAACGCGAAGAGGAGTACAAGAACCAAATTAAGACCCTCAACAATCGTCTAAAGGAGGTACACATCCTTCGGGAGTGCCTGTTATGCTCGATTTTTCGTGTTATTTCTTACATTTTTTTCCTCTCTTTGCAACAAACTAAAATGATTACTAAAAGCTCGACATGCTCTTAAATTCGGACCGCAAATAAAAAAAAGAACACTAAAGACAGTGCCGCGAGGGCGATAGCCGATGAATAATTTCATCGTGCCGATTTAAAAAGTTTGCCGTGTAATTGCTTGTTACTAACGACCGTTTATTTATGCCTTTTCGTTTGTTGTGCAATTCACTAAAACCAGGCGACACAGAGAGAGGAAACCTTCGAGGGCCAGGTCAAGATTCTCGATAGCCAGTTAAAAGAGGTAACGACACTAAATTCCATCATATCGAGCCCAATATCTTTTTTTATCAAGTAAAATCAACGTTCATATCAAATTTCAATAGATGTAATTAAAAAAAAAAGAAATTGGCAAATCTTGTAAGCCGTTGCTTGAATTCGTTTTCACCGAAAAAAAGAATTTCCTCTCATTGACGATTTTATTACAACGATCGTTGAACTTCAAGGTACGAAAGTGTGATGTTTTTTCTCTATGATTTATTATTTTTGTGTTTCGAAACTCTAAAAAGAAACAGGGATTTGCTATTTTTTCAATTAACGATAATCGGCAATTAAGAATTCTAAAATTTAAATCGCATGAATTTAATAGCAACTTTGTGTTTCCCAGTTTTGTCGTTGATGTGATTTATTTCTAACGGCATAACCCGCTGCTTTCTACGACTCGAAACATTGTTAATCTTGAAAAATTCTTCAAATTCCTATAGGCCGAAGCCCGCGCCGAATTTGCTGAAAGATCGGTTCAGAAACTCCAGAAGGAGGTCGACAGGCTCGAGGGTACGTAATTTCTAAGAATCTTTTCCTTCATTCACGGCGGCACAAACCACACTTTTTACACTTGTCGAATGATGATTACCTTCGTATATTGATTTTTCTCATGTTCTCCATGACGTACAAGAAATTCTGGGATAGTCCAAGCACATTTTTCAAAGCGACTTTTTGCCATCCGTTGTACTTTTCTCTCATTCACTTTTCATTTATTCGAGTGAAAAACATCTTTAGTTGCATCATACTCGGAAAACAAATTCAAATTTCATTGTTTTTTTGTACATATATGTAATATTCAGTCGTGGATGGAGTAAAAATGGTACGAACCATATTTGGAGAAAGTAAATTCGCCTTTCGTTAACAATAGGCTTTGAAGAAATATTTTTTTAACGTGGATTATTTTTACGATCCAACATAGCAAATATCTTGAAAGCTACAGTCACGTGTCGAGGGATTCACCAGTTTTTCCCTTCGATAATACTCAAAAAACATTTTTTACCGTACATGGATTATTGAAATTATCCCAGAATTATTCAGCAATTGCTTCGCCTTGATAAAACGCCGGGAGAAATTGAGAGAATTGAAAATTCACGATGGCTCTTAACGTCAAGGCTGAAAGTCCTCCGGCTAAATATTCTTCGAACCTCAATGAGACAAACTTATTATTAGACATTTTTTTTCGAATATGTCAAGCATACAATGTAAACAATGAGTCACTGGGAACGAGGCTCAAGCGTACTTGAAACGCGCAACTCAGCCTCTCGGTATAATTCGCGAATGATTTTTTCTTTCTCCTACCAACGTTATGGCTCTACGATGAAATTTCGATGTGTTTTTTTTAATTCTCTCGCGCGTACTATGATTCAACGAATATTCCGGTCCCCGTTGAATAAACATGAGACAACATGACGGACAATTGATCAAAAAGACGGATAAGAACAGTTGGTCAATTTCATTCGGAATCTCCAAGAGAGAACCAGAAAAAGAAATACAATAACATTGCAGTTAAAACCGCGCTATATAATAAACCAGAAATTGACTAGCGAACTAAAATAAACAAAAACTGATTTGGCAAGATGCAGCCCTTTCTCTTAACCGAAGCAAAGTTTGGCTATTTGTGTGTGTGCGTGTTTTTTTCTTCTTGTTTTCCAAGTGCGTGACAGCTAACGAGTGTGATTTACAGACGACCTCGTCGCCGAGAGAGAGAAAAACAAATTACTCCAGGAGGAGATGGAAGCGACCCTGCATGACATCCAGAACATGTAGAACATACAAACAAACAAAATCATGTGTTGCGGTGGATACAAAAGAAAAAAAACGCATATGAAAAGCTTAATTGGCAACCTCCGATGTGGTGCACCCATTATAACAATACGAACGAAAATGTGGTCTTCGGACTAGCCTAAAAACAATACCCCATGAAACACCACTGTCCACCACAACGCCCCCCCCCCCCCCCTCACCCCATTCTTGTGCGTATGATTGCTAACTGTGTGCATGTGCGAGTTTTACGGATCAATGTGCAAATGAATTATCGAAGAAAGGACGAATAAACGAACGAAAAATAATTCCTATAATAAATCTATACAACGGGGCAATAGATTAAAAGGCGTAAAGACTTAGCGAGCTTTACTGTTTTCGCGTCAGGGAATTTATGTTACAAGAAAAATCCTCGTTATTTCATCAACATTCCTACGTTCTCATTTCGCAAGTAACGCCTGTATGAAATCTGATAAACGAGAGAGAAATAAAAGAAATGAAAACATATTGAATTTTTTTTCGGATATTCACGAGTCTTTGTATCAGCAGCGAATAAGAAAGATTAACGAACGATAATGTCGTATACGAATCGCGTGATGCTTGAAATCTAAAGTTGGAATTTCTTCGTTGCGACGAAACGACAAATGAATATTATTTTTTTGGTCAGTATTGAACGGAACACTTTTTCCCATTTAGAGATGTTCGAACTCGAACAATTTTGTATCTTCGCATATTTGACAAATGGGCGAATTAAAGATAGAAAATATTTACAATAAAAAAAATATATTCGTTAATTTAGCATAGAAATTACTTCGCCAATCTTTCGATTCAATTACCGAGTTGGATCACTCGCTTTCTCGTTGAAATTTTCATGACCGAAGAGGGAAACGAAATTTGGCAAAGAATAAACCATTTCCGTTTATAAACAACTTGTTTCTTTTTTTAACTTGTAAAATAATACAATCGTTGAGAAAAAAGGTCTCGAGTATTTATCCACGTTTTATCCGTTTGAAAAGACTGGATTTTTGCACGACGAGGTTTTTCGTCACTCGTCACCTTTTCTGTGTAACGAATAGTCAAGGAAACACGATTCCTTAGATAATTGAGGACAATGAACAGGTTCTTAATGAATATTTTTCAAAGTTTCAGTCAAAAAGAGAACCGTATTTTTTCAACCATCACTCTACTGGAAATATAAAACGGGCGGGCAAAATAGTGAACGAAAAGCTTATTTCCGTTAAATAATTAGATTAATTTACTTAAAAATTAATGACAAAACGAATGGAATGATACAATAACACTAATATCATTGTAACAATAATTATTATATATCGCTATCATTATAAATTTGTTTATAATATATATTTTCAGTTTGAAAAAAAGAATGAAAACAAAAATCCAGAAACCCGAGTGTCATGTCGTTTTTTTTTTTCGTTTCGCTGATTTTGTTTTTATCTAACACTACGAATGTTCCGACACGAATCGAAATTACCGGTTCGCTCGGCTGCCAAGAGTGTTTTTGTTTTTTTCTTATTGTTGTTTTTCGTCGCGTAACCGCATGCAACGAGGCCTCAAATGGTACGTATAAATACCAAACGCCACGGTGAGTAGTTGTTGTATTGTCCAAACCATGCCTTTTTTTATTCTTGTTAATTCTCTGGATTTTACTTTTAACCTCCGAGTACGATACTCTTCGAATTCGACCTTACGAAAATGATTGTTATTTTTCATTCGATTTTAGTCGCTCAATAGGAATCGATTTACACCGTGAAAAATCTTGTGAATTCAGGTTTATTTGCAGCTAGAGCGTACACTCGGAGATTCAACGTAAAATCTAACAAGCGTGTCACACTCTGTATCCTTGCCGGTGTTTTTAACACCCGGAGAATTACAAGGTTGCTGAATTATCAATCAATCAAATATCGCACCGATTAGTTTACACATTGAAGAAAAAACGAAAGTTCATGTAAAAACAATTCCCAAATCATCCATCGGTATAGAGAAAAAAAAAAAAGAGTTGCAATAAAGCCGAAATAGTTTTCAGACGTTGTAACGAATCGCTAATATTGCATCGAGGTTTTTCTGTAAAACGTACAAAGTCCGAGACAAAATGTTTACCCGCGACAATATTGACTCCAAGAACGATTAAACTGGATAGCTGCACAAATGGCATTTGTCCCAACAGTTTGAGATTTTTATTCCGGTGTAGAATATACTCGGCACTTTCCGCGCAAAACAGACACCTTCCTTTGATAAAATGACATAAAACAGTAGAAAAAGTCGCTGCAAAGCATAACGCCATCTATTCATGCGTCAGATGTAATACTTCCCTACCACTCGACTGATTTCAACACCGTGTGAACGCTTCGAGCTTTTGAATAATCGCCAGATAAATTTTTACAGATGAAATGGTCGTCGAGAAGGAAAAATACAAGGAGATTGGCGACGGATTGGACAATGCGTTCGAGGAACTCTATGGAGTTTAATAGTCTAAAAAAAGTCCACATTCGATTGTTTCCGAATGTTGTGAAAATTCGTTAGATTTTGCTTACGCTAACAAACGTTTTTCCGTAAGTTATATCCACGCTTTCGCTTTTTAATCCTCTAACGCCGAATACCTATACGGATATACATATCGATGACGCTCGTACGTCGTACGAGCGAGGAAAAACAATTTGATTTATCGATTCTATTGTATATGGAAATTCATTTAATTTACTCGTTGGTGATATTCGACTCGATCATTTTTCAGACGAACTCGTCCACGAGAAAGAGAAGTACAAATACATCTGCGACGACCTGGACCTCACCTTCACCGAGCTGGTCGGCTAAACGGACTGTCCCCCATATTGGTCAATTCTTGCCTTCGATTAAAAGAATCATGTATATTAAATACCTACATATACATATATATATATATATATATATATATATATATTTATCAAACACCACAAATCGTACACACGCACGCCTCACGAGATATCCAGCCCACTAATCGGGCCCGTTAAATGTCTACTTGTACTATTGTAATTAAAGTTAATCTGTAATAAAAACGATACGAAAATGTGTATTATTAAATTATTTAAAATATCGCTTTCTCGTCATTATGTGTGCCATCGACCAACTTTTTACAACCCATGTCCTTCGATACTGGAACAAATTTTTTTTTGCGGATGATGAGTAAACTCGGCAAACAGCAACGATCATTATCATTTAGATTCTCGGGGTAACAGAGGTACGGTGAACGTTGCAAGAAAAAAAACGAATTAAATGATCGTAAATGATTTATTTGGAACGACAACATTGTAAAACATTATTTAACGTATCTCTTCGTCGTTATTTACCCTCTTCGATTCCAAATATATGGACGCTGAGTGAACATAAATACTTATTATTCAAACTGCGAACATATCCCATGAACATCATTTGTTCCATTGCATTGTCGTCATCGAATGCCGGAAAAACAAGAATCGCCAAATTTAACAATGTGAAGATACACAAAATATGTACCATCCCAATTCATCCTCGTTTTGCTCTCTGTCCGACTAACATTTTTCGTACCCACTAATAACATTTGTCCCATTCCTTTGTCATTACAGACGAGCTGACGAACGAGCGCAGTAAGTACAAAGCGATCGCCGACGAGATGGATCAAACAATCGCCGACCTCGCCGGATATTAGCAAGGCTCGTCAGGGCGTGAAAAAGTACACGCTCGGAGAAAATAAAATATCGACACTGCCACGACACGCTGGAAAAATAAAACCCACACCATCGTTCGAGAATTCCATAATGAGTCTCTGTCTCTTCGAAGTGTCTCAGTAAATAAGTACACTATTGACTAATTTTTTTTTCTTCATACATCATTATGTCGCTTGCGGAAAGAAAAAACTGTCATCATTTAATCTTGATGAAAATTTCAAACAACATTCCGTTTCCGAGAATCTTTGGGGAAAAATTGTGTTGGATCGTCGTAGAGGCGATTAAAAAAAAAGACAAAATCGAAACGCAATCACCGAGCAGAAGATTGCGCTACCGCGAAACGTTTACTTCGCTGTTAACATTTCGTGAAAACGAAATTTTTCCACATATTCCGCGCTTCGGCCGTATTTTCTATATGAAATTGGAAAGATGTGTAAAATGATGGTTATTGAAAGAGCAATTCTCAATGGATTATCATTTTTGATTAGATCTTGCGATAAATTCATAGATTTTATAAGTACGCATCCGCTAGAGATACCCCCTGCCCCTTTACCGGTCGCTTTTATATCCCCGTCATTATTATTATTATTATTATTATACAGCACATATGCTTATGAGAGAACCACTTGCGATTATTTTATGCGCTATGGTACGAAAAGATCGATCGTAATTTAAGTTCGATATGGAAATATCCTGTGTTCTATCGCCGCTGCTCGAAAAAAAGTTGACTCCGCCATCCTTACCAATAAATGGCGAAAAATGAGTTTACGACCATGCTTCATTATTACCGATAAAGCAACTGGAGTACGCACCCATAATTGTGGTATTTGAAGATGCCCTGACGTTTCTGTATACGCGACGTCGGTGCGGGCAATGGTATTTTATGCGTATATAGCCAACATTCCGAAAAATCAAGAGAAAATCATGAGACGAAGGAGCGCTATCGGTTTTTCACGAATTATCGAGCCAGATTGATAAATTTTTCTTCTTGTATTTATACCCATTGACGCCGAGTGCCTAATACATACGAAAAATCATCGTAGCATATGCTATTATTATATATATACATTTATATGTGTGTATATATACATAACTGTGGAATAATAATCGTAAAGATTTGAATTTTTTTAAGAGAAAAATGTTGATCATATTAAGGCGAAAATAAATTATCTCAAAAGATCAAAGTTCATTTTCATTCTATTTTTATTGTGAATTTTTCTTCGGAAAATGGTTACATATTAAATTTATGGAAAAACTGAGATGAACATAAGATCGTCAATTCTTCGACAAATCGATTTTGAAACTGGGTGGTATTTTCCTTAGGTAAATATTAACTGGATCGGAGAACAATTTGTTCGATAATTTCTTTCATTCTTTCCGAATTCGTGCATCAGGTTGTCCGTCTTTCATCTTTCTGCACAACGACGAATTACAGCGCTTTGAAAACGCGATTGCTATTTTCCATGAAAGGGTGATCATTGATCCGTATGAAGCTCTAATCAGACTGCAGAATTGTGATCAAAAGTGAAACTTGGCTTCTTTCCTAACGTTAGGGGTTGATACTGTTGGTTCAAGAATTGCCGTTCAAAATTTAATGAAATTTGTTATACTCGTAGATTTTACTGAGGAGAAAGTCCAGTTAAATTTTCGTAAATCGTTTTATTTATCACTTATTTAGCATTGAGTCTTATCGGAAATTACAGGGTCTGTCATCTTTTACAAATGCATCATTCGGATTTGGATTACAAAAAAGGAGAGAGACAGTTTAATGGATGCATAACGAACATAAATAAATAAATAAATATCAAAAATTCCATTTTTACGTCCGAGTTCATTGAACGTGGGATCGTCGCGTGAAAGAGGTTTAGAAGCTTCATGCATGGAGTATGTGCGATGCACACATCCCTCCGTCTCTCTCATTCCTATCGTGTGTAGTACTTCCGTTTAAAAAAAAAAAGAGTCTTCATCGGTCAAATCAAGTTCACACCGAAATTTGTACCCATATATTTTTGGAAGTACATTGAATTTGGCAAAGGATACAGGTTTTGCAAGCAAGAATTGGTTCAACTTCTTTTGTCACCAACTGCTGTGTTTCGCACACATTCCAAGTCCAGTCGGCAGACACCTCTTTGTCTCTCTCTCTGCCTCTTTTTAGATGTTTTGCATTTCTCATTAATAAATTCGAATTGATAATTTGAACAGCGCTCAACGCAGTTCGTTCCTTCTTCCTTAAAAATCAGTGATATCAAAGAGACATTAGCGGTATTCATCATTTTTAGCTATTTGATTTAGATGGCGCTGGTAGAAAGACATGTGGAATCTAAAAATATCATTCTTACGGTAATTTGTGATAACTCTCAGTGTGCATTATTTTCTACGGGAATAAGCACGTTTTGGGGTAGTTGGAAGATCAATTTTCTACAAAAAGTGTCTCAACTTTTTTCCGAAAAGTTACCGAGATAATCGAGGCCGGAAATTCTTGGAGCGGACTGACCTATGCACTTAAGAATTCGCTATGAAGATGTACGTACAGAGAGTATTCAAAGACACTAGTAACTCGCCGAATTGTTTCACGAAAGAATATTCTCAACTTTTCAAGCTTCTTGCGATTGGCATGTTTTATGAAACGATCTTCATTGAACAGCAAACGTCGATACAGTTCGAAAATAACATAACGTGTCATTGAATAAAGAAAACATCATCATCCCGCTGTAAAGTCTTCTTTCCGTTTCCACTATACGAAGAATGCGCACTTTTGTCGTCACAATTTTGTTTCTTTTTTTATTCGGTTACTAAAAATGTCACATCCCTCGGCACGAAAGTAGAGCAGACCTCAATTTCCGTGCCAGAAATTCAGTAGACCTGTTATCTTTTTTTATTATTTTTTACCATCTTAACGCCCACACACAGCGTAAGCCTGGAATTTACTGTTACAAACACCGAAGGGATTTGGATGAAAAACAAGCGTTTCGTTTTACGATTAAGAATAACCGCCAAGGACATTTTGGGCACGCGTTTATTGATTAAAGCCTTCGAACATCCGATTGCCTGGAAAAAATTGTAGTTCACGAAAGCGAATAAAAACCGCTGAAGTACAGCGCGTATTGAATTATAAATTTAATTACTCGGGCTACCCGGGCTTACTTGAATTTATGGGAGTATCGCAAGCAAGGGTTAAGTATTATTTCGATCATGTAAAAAAACGCAATAGACAGCAAAACGGGTCAGGTAAGTGTGACACTTTATTTTCACGAGTTTTATCGCTTTCTGTTTCTTATTTCAGGGATTTGAATTTAAAAGGCTGCTGGCTCGAACCAACACATTCGAACAACAAAGTTTTTATATACCTATTTATATCAGAGATATACTAAAAAAAACCATTCCACATCGATTATTGGCGTGATGTACTTTTTTTTATTAACGCGTGAAATATTTATCATTAATAAAGGGAAAGAAAAACATTTTTCACATTTCCGCGTTGATAACACGTTGAAGAATGGTCAAGAAATTGTATTTCAGCTGACTTTACCGTCTAAAACGGCTGTATCTTAAAGTTTCCCACAGTTGCGGGTAGGTTGTACTGCCGAAACCTCGATAACGCGATACTTATTTTCTCCCACTTTTCATTCCTTTTCCCCCTTTTCCGCATGTATATCCGATATGTTTAGCACAAAAATGTTCACAAATAGATGCTCTCGTATCGTTATACCAAATCCTATTCTTGGGAGAGACACATTTCCCTGGTGAACGAATGATCGCGAACGTAAACCAAAGAGAGGAGAAGGCCGCTGATGTTACGTGTATGCCGATTACCGTTGGCTACCAACCAAAATTGGGCCTCGGGCGTCATATCCGCAGACTTTGTTCGACGGTTGTATCGAATGGTTCAAGGATGAAAGGACGGTGCACAAATCTCCTCAATGACCGAAGAAATGCACGCGATCGAATCTATCTTCGTACATTTGTTCGTCAATTTGCAACCAAAGTTGGGATTGACGAATGACTCGGCACGCATCGTTACAATTTTCCATGCGCAATAAGCACTTTGAGCCTGAAATATTCTTCAGATTTTCATACTTTCGTCCATGTGGAAAGTGTCGCGCACGACCAGCGGATTATTGGGTCCTTAACAAATTCTTATCGGTCTGTCGGAATACGAAATTGTCTCTTATATTGGTAATTGTCGTTGATATTCCGTTAACGCGACATCTGACATGAATAACTTCAAGCGCAAAGTACAAAAACAAAAGTACATTTGGTCTTTTTCCAACTGTATGGAAACGTCGCTGAGCTTTTTCAGTTTTTGCTATCTTTGAATTCAGCATGGTGCTACCACCTACCGAAACTTCGTCGCACCAAGAGTCTCGATGCCCCAACTATTTCTATGGTTATTCATAGTCATTGCGCGAGGAACACGGCGAACAAATATTGCCGGACTCGAGAAAAATTACGAGACAATTCCGATGAAACGACTGCAGCGCTACGGTTCGAGCTTTTTAACAAAGACCATACGCACTGCGATAATTCATTCGCCTCTTTTGTTTTTTATATTTTCAAGAGCCTATTTCCATTTATGAATCATCATCTCCACCCTGACTAGAAATACATGCAAATTTACGCCTCGCAAGAGAAAGTGAAAAACATTCGAAAGCGACGAGAAGCTTTTGCAATTTTTAGCAAGCTCGAATCACCAAAAGATTACCGCTCGAGCAGAGAATTTTTGATCGTTCGAAAAGTCTATCAATAATGTAGAAGCAGTTTTTTATTAATAGAACTTTTCGTGAATTTTTTATCGTGTATTCAGCATATATAAAGACTAATTTTGTTTGCCACATTATTTACGCAACTTTGACACTCAATGATACCGCGTGAAATGTTAAGGGTGGCCACGCCCTTTTATTTTCCACCTCGTGATAAACTTCGTATAAATTTATCATTACCTTGGTTTTTTTATCGAGTGACAATCGGTGACAGTTAGCGGACGCGCCTACTGAACTCTAGATCGAGCTCCAAACATTCAAAACATTCTCCCTCGCAATGTAACTGAAGTAGTCAAAATGTACATGCAATTCCTCAAAGTCGAAGGTGAAAACGGTTGATATTGAAAAGGGTGCCTTATTTAGAATTTCGTTATTTCAACGAATCTCCAAGATTGCAATAATCACACGACTGTTTTTGACACCCCACCTTTCGACACCCCGAAGATCTTTCGATCTTCGTAATGTTTTCTTTTGTAATTATTTTCATTGGACGTTAAAAATCGCCGGCAACACAACGGGGGAAGCGTTTCCCTCCAACAGGCTGCAAGCTTTGGCCATTGGCGTCGAAAATGAAAATCTCGCTTCTGGCAAAAGTGAAAAGAGTGAAAAATAAACGTAAAATCGTTCTCTCCTCTCCTTTTTCTTCGACTCTGTGTTCGATTCTCGTTCGCTCCCTTTAGTCATATATCTCGATTTCTTCTTCGTGGGAAACGAGCACCGTCCTGTGACGTCCCCAGATCGACGTTATAGTACAACCGTGATGCATAAAGCTCGGGACTCGCCATTTTTGGGTTCCCCACCCGCGAGTTTTGGGAGCTTGGCGTCACGTCAGCCGTTAGAACGGCACTCGTCTCGCGTCGCTCTGCTAGCTCGGGTAGGTAAGTGTTATCCTCTTGCGATCGACGACTACGAACTATAGTCGATTTCTTCGTTTTTCTTCTCTATTCAATTTTCTTCTCTTTTTCTCATAATCAAAGGTTTTTAGAGTGAAGACTCAAAATAATCCTGACATTATAAGCCCGAAGAGGAAATTCGTTCGCGAAAACGAAAAACGAAGTTAACAGAAAATTATAAAGATAAATAAAGAAAAGCTTTTGACGTGTGCCTGCAGTTTGGTTCGAAATTGAGCTTTTTCGCTGTTACTCATCCTGCTGACTTTGGATATCCGCAAGGGGTGTTACCGACGAACCGAAAAATCGTTACATACGATTATTATTGTTATTATTGTTATTTTTATTCACTCTTGTAACGAGAGGGCTGAAAGGCAAAGAATGGAAAAACGAAACGCGAGTGTGAAAGAATTGGCCAAGTTCGAGGTCGAGGAGATAGAGACTCTGCGACATTCGCTGACGGAAGTTCAGTACTGGCCCAATTCAGCTGACAAATGGAGCTTTTTGCATCCGTCCTGTGCGCTACTGCGGAGAGACTTGCAACGTTTCTCATGTTTTGGAAAAACTCTGTGAAAATACGCAACTAATAAACAGTGCTCTCTGCCTATTTCGCTTTATGCTTTAGAATGTCGTAAGTAGACGAATTAACACGTTTAACATAATGATATATAGATGATATTTTGAAACTTGACGTGTGTGATTGTGTGATAATGAATTCCGTAACAAAAGACTCGATGGTTCCTGCGTTTGAAATAAAAAATAAACAAAAAACCTAATTCCCGTGCTCGACACGTTTTTTTTCATTGTTAGTTCTCGTTATTTATCGCAATATTGTTATTACGTATTTCGCAAGACTGTTTTTGTTTCGTTGATCAATTTGTATCAACGAGAAATATACGTAAGATTACGATAATCTGGCAGTATTCCCAAAGTTACGATGGAGTATTTTTTTACAAGAGTCGGTTGAATAATCTTCCGAGATGATTAAATTTTGTGCAAAATGATCCAGCGTTAGGCGTGTGAAGATATTTTTTATTTCCTGCAATTTGTTCTCCTGGTTAAAAAGCATATTCGTGTCACGAGAGCGTCTCGGACGTCGTCTGAAATGCTTTCAGTTTTTCGGGGTTGTTTCGCAAAGTTTTCGGAAGGTCTATAAATAAAGAGAGCGGCTACTTAGATCGGATGTCGGCCGGCATCGGCGGCCAAGTAAAGCTCGAACTTCTGGGTTATGAAGAAGAAAACGAGAGAGGATATCTGTAGTTTTCTCTCTCGTATATTCCCTCTGTTGCTCTCTCCGTTTTTCCTCCAGTTAAATCAGCTTAGCGAGAGAAATCTCTGGCGTTGGCCAACCTCGGGAACGCGATATTAATAGAAAACGTTGGGCAGATTCTATTTCCGTGGACACACGCTTCCTATGGTGGCATCCCTCTCTCTCTCTCTCTCGCTCTTTCGTTTTCTTTCTTTTTCTCTCCAAAATAAAATTCACTGCAAGCCAAATGATTTATATATCTGGAAAAATGTTATCTTCGACCTAACATTAGTCGACCGTTTTCGACTATCGGGTAGCATGGCGTCCCTTTTATTACATTATCACGGAAACTGGCATTATTTTCTTCTTTGAATTATTGATAATGTTATTCGACAGAAATCAAATTATTTGCTGTTTTCATTTCATCAAATTTACTTTCGTATAATTTGGAAAACACCAAAATCACGTGGAACTTGTCATACGCGAAGTCTTTTTTCGATATCCCGAGAAAAAAAAATTGGAGAAACGTCAAAGCAATTTCTTTATATTGATATTCTTTCTATTTCTTTAGAAATAGAATTTCTATTTTTTTAGATATTTCTTTAGAAATTCAAATAGTTCAGTTGTTATCTGAATATGAATACAATCGAATTTTCACGTTTCCAAGTTTGACAAGCAATGCGGGGTAGACGTACATATGTAAATGATATGTGATACGCCCTGTTCCTCTCTCCGTTCTAAATTCCTTGCTTATTCTAAAATTACGACATCGATATATAGCTGATTGGACGACGGGGATGAATCACGAGAATTCGTTCGTTTCACTGGCCAATGAAACTTTGCGACAATCTCAAATACCGATTGTGTTCCATCGACGAAAGTGTCCTTACTGAATTAGGCAAATTCGAGAAAAATAAAAAAAAGCTTCGACATGAGGTCCGTATGTCGAATATTGAAAATTTATGCCGGTTGAAATCAATGTGTGTTTTTTTGTCTAACGATCCACGAATTGTTTTTCTGATATTTAAATATAGTCGATTCACACTTGCTGATAAATCGTTTATAACACACTCAACTGCACATGGGGACACCATTTTGACCCCTCGATGTTTACACATTTACAAAACTTTGAATTCTTCTCAATTTGATTTTGGCGCCACTGTAACAAAAATATGAAATCAAAAGTTCCTCATCGGCCTGAATTGTAGAAAAAAAAAATGTTCAAGGATATATCGCGTGGTAACTCAACACACTAAGGAATTAATGGAAATTCTTACAGTTATAGGCAAATATATACCTTGAATTTTTTAAATAAAAAGTACAGAAATTTTCCGTTGAATGGTTGAAGATTAAAAATGATTTGTAATTACAATGTTATAAGCCATTATCATAAAGTTCCCGCGATTGGGTGTTTACCAAGAAAAAGCATTTGGAAAATACTAATCGATTCCTTATGTAAATATAATTAATACTGTATACGTTCCTGTTCTGATGATGTGAGCTCGGATAACATTTCCGACGGAAAATTTAGCACCAGCTGAACAAAATTATATTGTATAGTACGATAAACACTTTGAAATGACGAAATACAATTTCAAGCTATCGCTAATAGAATTTCTGAATATTAAAAACACATTTCACGATAACGGGGGTATGTATATGAAAAAAATGTTAACGATACGAAAAAATGTATTCTGTGAATTTCTGAAAATTTTCTTTAATCGTACGTAAAGTGTGTGCACTCAACGTTGTAACGATATTTGACGAATCGATGGAAAAGAGAAAGTTGACAAATTTTTCTTCTTATTTCAGCAAAGTCCTTGGTTTCGTGAGTAAAGTCGTCAAAAAAAAGCCGCCACCATGGACGCGATCAAGAAGAAGATGCAAGCGATGAAGCTTGAAAAGGACAATGCGCAGGACAAGGCTGATACCTGTGAGGGACAGGCAAAAGAGGCGAATATGAGAGCCGACAAAGTTCTCGAGGAGGTTGGAGATTTGCGCAAGAAATTGCAGCAGGTCGAGGCTGACCTTACTGCCAACAAGGGTAATCTCGAACAGGCTAACAAGGATCTTGAAGAGCGTGAAAAGTCGCTGACCAATGTAAGCACACTCCGATAATATTGATGAGAAATAAGTATTCATTATTTTTCATTTCAGCAAAAAGAAACATTGACAGATTTGTTTACGTCAATTTCGAGCCAACGTAGTATTTTATTGGTTTTTCCAGGCTGAATCCGAGGTTGCTGCTCTGAACAGAAAAGTCCAGCTGATTGAAGAGGATCTTGAACGCTCGGAAGAGCGTTTAAATACCGCTTCGAGCAAGCTCGCAGAGGCTTCCCAGGCTGCTGATGAGTCTAGCCGGTGAGATAAAAAATGAATCTTCAATTTGTGTTTTTTTGTCATATTCATGTCCTATAAATAAATCCTTGTTGAATATGATGGTTTTTTTTCAATTCTCACACGCAGCATGTGCAAAGTATTGGAGAACCGTGCTCAGCAGGATGAGGAAAGAATGGATCAGCTCACGAACCAGCTGAAAGAAGCTCGTCTTTTAGCTGAAGATGCTGACGGCAAATCCGACGAAGTTTCCCGCAAGTTGGCTTTCGTTGAAGATGAACTCGAAGTCGCTGAAGACCGCGTCAAATCTGGAGAGGCGTAAGTTTCTTTCCCCCTTTTTTGCAAATAACACATCTTTGAAAACAAATTATACCGTAACTTTGTACCGCGTGTTCAAGAACCATTTTAACGAATGATTTACTTTCTCCTCCATTACGTTGAACATGTTGAGCCTTTGTTGTCCTCAAACATAGATTTTTTATTGACCAGAGGACACATTTTTTCACTTAAAAAGCAAACATAACTGTTTTTCTTCGCAGTAAGATCATGGAGTTGGAGGAGGAACTCAAAGTCGTCGGCAACAGCTTAAAATCCTTGGAGGTATCGGAAGAAAAGGTACGAAATATTTTTATATACTTCGACTGTCGTGATTATAATAATAACGATGATTTTCGCTTGGCAACGTACAAATGATGTATCGAAAATTCGTGTGTGTGGTATTTTTTTCATTCATCAGGCCAACCAGAGAGTCGAGGAATTCAAACGTCAATTGAAGACATTGACCGTCAAGCTGAAAGAAGCTGAGGCGCGTGCCGAATTTGCCGAAAAGACTGTCAAAAAGTTGCAGAAGGAAGTCGACAGGCTGGAAGGTCGGTTCTTCATAAATGAACTAAAAAAGTTTTCAAACATGAACTCACCGTTAATAAAAATGTTATTGCAAGTTTTTAAATGTTTTTTTAAAATCTTATATACCGATTTGATTAATGCTGATTTTAATATTGACGGGGCATTGTTACCGGAGAATGCTTGGGTAAACAAGGAAATCAAACATCTCTGATTACACGTTTTGCTAATGAGCCTAAAATCGATTAATCGTTGCAGACAATCTGATCAGCCAGAAGGAGAAACACAAAGCAATTTGCGACGACTTGGATTCGACATTTGCTGAGCTTAGCGGCTACTAAAAAAAAAGAATATTAAAAAATCTACATTCTGCGCCTAACTTCCTATCTTTTTGAATTAACCAGACTCTTTAAGCAGTGTCGAGGAAAAAGAAAACGTAATATCTGAACTGAAAAATAATATTGTTATCTTTCCTCCGCTATTCGAGGGATATTCTTGCCTCATATACGGTGTTTTCAATTGCTTTTCTTTTACTGACACATTTTTCAACAGTTAACAGAAAACGCTTAAGCTTGGCTACATCGGAATTCTTATTTCAGGTACTTTGCTTTTCTAAATCCTTCGTAGGTTTCGTGTTTTTGTTAATTTTATAGCACAGCAGGATTGAAGCTAAAGGTACTATGGATGATCTGTGGACTTTGTAAAAAGATATTGATTTTCGGCCTTTTGTAGGACCCATAGATATGATTCTGATAAATTGAAAGAAAAACGAAGCGGCAGAAGCGCCGGATATGCACGAACACCTATTTCCGATCGAACCGAAATAGTTATACTTAATCATTAAAGTATATGCTGCAACAACCACCAATTAATTAATTTAATTTTCCGCATAAATCGCTCATTCCTCATACGCTTTTACCCTTAGCATTGAATAATCTTTAAATATTCCAGCAATGCCTGATCAAATAAAGTCTCTCACTACTTAAAACCGCAATGGCCATTTCTCGGCGGCACAATCTATTCCAGCTATTTAACACCAGCTGGTGTGCTATAGCACACCAGCTATTTAACGACCATTGGCTCAAGAACAATTGGTTTCTTTTATTGGAAATAACTTTTATTCCGTAACAATATAAACAGAATTTTTTAAAAAATGTCTGACGGTATAATCCCAATAAAACCGAAAATGAGTGCTAATTTCAAAAACTTACCGGTGGCATAAAGATCTATAAATTATTACTCACATTGAATGTACTGAGCATATCGATTTCAAACAATCACAGTGAGAAGCAGTCCATTAGGAATTGTTCAAATTTCGATACGATTGAGAAAAATTATTTTTTCTAAAATTTCTACAGTCAGAGACAAATGAATCGTTCGTTTTTCCGAATACACGTTATTAATTTCCGAACTTTTTCATCGTTTTAAACTTCCCTTTATTTAAACTTTTCAAAGACGTTGTAAACGAAACTGTGTGTTTAATGAATCACAAATTTCTTGCGAGTTTCTTGTTGGATTGTCGTCAAAAAACAATGCAAAAATTCAATTCACTTTAAATTCGAAGACATTTCAGCAATTTGTTAATAACTTTTTAATCTCGTTTTTCGCTGGAATCCATGTGCTTAGTATCTTTGATATTTCACCGCTTTTGCCAGGCAAAAGTGATGATAACGTGTTTTTTTCCAAACATAATTTTTTCATGATTGGCCACAGGGATTTTCAAAAATACAAATATTTCTTTTCCTTTCTTGATTACCGTGCAAAAAGATGATCAGCTGTTGTAGGTTTCGTTTTATGTTTCATTGGTTTATGATCTCCGAGTAAATTTTGACCCTATGGTTGAAAAATGTTGTCCCCTTCAACAAGCATTGTTATCAGCTTACTTTGCTTTAACAATTTTTGTTCGGTTTGCAGACGAGCTGGGAATCAACAAGGACAGATACAAGTCCCTGGCGGACGAAATGGACTCGACCTTTGCAGAATTGGCAGGTTACTAAAAAAACCCTCGGCAAATTGTCAACAACTCTGTTCAAATATATCTATATTTATATCCATATATAGGTATATATATATAAATATATGTATACACAAATCCGTGTGTAAACGAGTTGTACCTTTGAATACAAAATATATCGTTCGGGATCGTTTTGTATTCCAATGTATATCTTTGAGCACGACACATGACCATCTCCGTAAAAAAAGTCAGTGACAAAAGAAAATGATGGAGAATGAACGAACAAACAGTACGAAATTTTTGAACAAAAATAAACGATAACCATCTCATAGTTATTTTATATATGGGTTTAAGTGTGTGTATAAATACATGTACACATTTACACTCTATTATACTGTAAAACTGTCAATATCTCCCTGGCGTTTTACGTTCACGACACAAATTACACACATAACTTTATTGCGATAAATAAATCTATATCTTATTATTACGAATTGTAATAAATGTTATATGAAATGTAATAAAAATCGATGTAAGTGTTTTAAACAAAAAAAAATCATACGCACGTGCTTCAATTTTGCGTAATACAAAAATACAGAATATGGTGCATGAAATATCGTTTTTTTTGTAATTAACGCAATCATATCAACATGGGGATAAACTCCGAAAGTGAAACCTCTCCTATTGAGCCAGATGTAACGACGGATCACACTGATCCGCTAAGTTTAGCGAAAATGATAAGAATATACACCGCCCTTACCACGAAGTCACGACCGCTGCTGTTACGTAGCAGCCATTGCGATGTTTTTAGAAAATTGTAAAAATACCGATGGCAAGGATGCTCTGCGCCATACAGATCTAAAATCACTGCGTACACAAACGACAGCTCGAACAGAAGTGAAATAACTTATGCGAGTGTGAACATATTTACGACAATTTGTTTGTTACATAAAACACGTTTTCGTATGTTTACATAAGGGTGTTTCTCTTACATGAGCATATACAATGGGTTAAAGTACCCAGTCTCCGGCCCTGATCCAGTAGTCGGCCTTTTTCGATTTTGTATGCCTGCGAATGTCGAAAAAACTCTAGACTTCCGGAAATGTGAAATCTTTGGTCTTTGGTTGGTCGCAACGAAATCTTTCCATGTATCAATCATTCAAGCAATGGAGAAAAAAACATTATTCGCGACACTCCAATCGCCTTGGGCAGACTGGCATCGTATTCTATTTTTTATGGTCGCGCAAAGTGCTTTTCGACGAGGTCGTTAATTCGAATTTTTTTTAACACTAAACTCGCCGACATTTTATATACACCTGTTTCTTTCTACCAATGGCAGTCAGATAAAAACCCTCTTCAAATAAACGTTATATTTTTTCCAGTTGATTACAAGTGATACAGAATTTGATAGGGGCAATAAAACACAAAATAATTGTTACGTACTAGTTAGAAAACATTTATTTTAAAGTTTCAAAAGCGGTATTTTGGCCACTCTGGTAGGTTTGGTGTCAAGCTCAGTATTCTTCTTCTTTTTTATATTTTACCAGTAATCGACCTCGTGTAAACATATCCTCAAACTCTTAGATCGGATTATTCCAGTAGCCAGCCGTGCAAGCTACTCCTCTGATGCGATTTTTAACGCTCCAACATTTAGTTTTGAAAACTGTACGAGTTTCTAGGTTTTTATGTCGTTTTTCGAATGATTCTGAACAAATTTATCGGAAACCGATCCTGAAATATGAAGAAAAGGAGCAATTACCTCTACATAAGAAAAGAAACGAAAATTAGGGAAGCATGCCGTATGTTCGGTGTACCTCGATTAACCCTACGAGACAGATTACATGCGCGAGAGTACCAGACGGGCTGTGCAAAATGGGTCTGGATTTAATTTTGACAAAAGAAGAAGAAACTCTTCGTAGACCGAGTCGTAACGTAAAATGAAAAAAGTCGTACTGTTGCTTCATGAAGAGGAGGAGCCCGATCTGAAAACTGTAGAACATCAGACAATATACCCAAGGGTCGAGTAGTTGTATCGGAAAAAATATACGAAAACGGTTCGACTTATTGCTACAATATCTGCAATCTGAAAAAGCTACGGATGTACTTCGCCATCCTGAACGTATCTTCAATGGCGATAATACAAGTTTCGTCCATTACAGCACGGAGATCTCGCGCAAGACACCCATCCGAGGAAGAAGGTGGACAAAACGCGTCGATATTTTTGAATACGACATGATTCTCGTGCCAGTCCATATGGGGAAACATATTGGTTTTTAGCTGTCATCGAAATAAACAACAGCTGGATCTCCTTCTACCTCCACCATCAGTTGTAAACGAGTGAGAGGGGGAAGAGAATACGGCATAAGAGGGGGACCTACGGAGCTGAGAGCATCTGTCGACCATCAGACTGCATCAGTCGACCCACCAACAACACCGAAACACCAACGGACGAATATCATCATGAGAAACGACCTCATCTTCGGAGTCCTCACCGAAGTTCCATCGTCCACGTTCTGCGACGGCATCCATGAGGCCGTGGTATTGCACGTCATCAACCCCACGAATTTTACGTTCACCACCCGGGTAAAATGGGACGAAATGCGTGACTTCGAAGGCGATCTCTACGTCGCTATCATCTCTCGGCGTAACCGCCGAGTATCAATCAACGTTGGAGGTCTCTACGCAATTCTATGCGGAGACATGGCTTTTCGAACCAGACTAATTAGTGTCGACGACGGAGAGGCGACTCTGGAGCTCATCGACAGAGGTGGCAAATTCATGCACCCTGTGGATGATTTGAAAAGGCTACCCGATGACTTCATAAGTACGCCTAAATTCTCAATCAAGGCGTGCTTGCAAAACATCAAACCAAGCATCGGGGACCTCTGGAGCGAAGAGACGTGCCAATTCCTACGAAAAACGATAGTCGAAAAAAAAGTCAACGTTTCGATAAGCGGGAAACATTCGAGCCAACGAGGTCTGGAGGTTGAGCTTGAATGCCGCCGGACTGGAATCAATTTTGCCCAAAAGCTAATCGAACATGGATGGGCGCAAGTCGGTAATTACGACTTTGCCCTTCGAGATGATGTCACATGGAAAAGATCACCGGAAACCACGGTTGCCGAGGAAATTTGCTTAGACGAAGACGTAGATCAACCCGAAAAATAATCTTCGTGATGCCTTCTTAAGAACAAAAGATTTTCGGGTCTTCCATCTTTATGTTCTGGGGGGCATTTTGAGACCTAGTTTCTTATCAAAAATTGTTATTTCGAACATTTTCCCTTTATCACAAGCGTATTTGCGGATTACGTTAAACAATTGTTGAACATTTCTCTTATTGTATGTAAAAACTAGGGATTAGAGACCGCGCTCACGCGCGCGTCCGACTGCATTTTCGCGCTGCAGCGCTCCATCTTGAATTAAGTATAGACTCCTACAGAACACATTATAATTCGGCATAAGTAGCAAATGGTGAAAAGCAAGAAATTTTTAGATTCAAAAATGAAGTACAAACAATAATAATTAATAAATCATAAATAATCTTCATCAAATGCATTGGCGGAAATACTCAAAATTTTGTTTCAATAAGCCAACTTTGTATCACAAATATGTAATTAAATAAACAATTGCAATTATACATGAAAAAATGTTTTACATAAAAAATTAACTTTGAAGGAAAACGCTTCTCGCGAGATCGTCTGATCGAAGAGTCATTTCTTGTAAATTTTATAAAACATTTTGAAAAAATTTTCCGAAAACAAACCATGAAGCAACTTGTTTAGAGTTGTTTTCTTTATTCGTGGTTTATTTTTAATGCAGTTGTGGGTTGTTCTTTTCATCTAGCACCACATTAAAGTAAAACTCTTTCCGCGAGATTGTGTGATCGAAGAGTCATTACTTGTAAATTCTATACAAAAAACTGAACAGAAATTTCCGAAAACCGGAAATGAAGCAATTTGCTTAGAGTCGCTTCCTCTGCGCGTGGTTAAATTTTCATTGAGTTGTCGAGCGTTCCTCTCATCCGCCGATCGAACGCTGGACCACAGAATCCGTGCAAAGATCTGAAACTAAATTTCCGAAAACCGGACAGGAAGCAACTTGCTCAGAGTCGCTTCCTCTGCGCGTGGTTAAATTTTCATTGAGTTGTCGATCGTTTCCCTCATCCGCCGATCGAACGCTGGACCACAGAATCCGTGCAAAGATCTGAAACTAAATTTCCGAAAACCGGACAGGAAGCAACTTGCTCAGAGTCGCTTCCTCTGAGCGTGGTTAAATTTTCATGGAGTTGTCGATCGTTCCTCTCATCCGCCGATCGAACGATGGACCACAGAATCCGTGCAAAGATCTGAAACTAAATTTCCGAAAACCGGAATAGAAGCAACTTGCTCAGAGTCCCTTCCTCTGGGCGTGGTTAAATTTTCATGGAATTGTCGATCGTTCCTCTCATCCGCCGAACGAATGCTGGACCGGAAGCTGTGCTGAAAAGTCTGAAACAAAATTTTCGAAAACCGGAAATGAAACAACTTGCTCAGTGTCGCTTCCTCTGCGCGTGGTTAAATTTTCACTGAGTTGTCGATCGTCGTTTCTCTCGTGCGCCGAACGAACGCTGGACCGGAAGTTGCCTCTGAAAAGTCTGAAACAAAATTTCCGAAAAGCGGAATAGAAGCAACTTGCTCAGAGTCGCTTCCTCCGCGCGTGGTTAAATTTTCATTGAGTTGTCGATCGTCGTTTGCCTCGTACGGCGTACGAACGCTGTACCGGAAGTAGCCTCTTAAACGCGCGAAACTTAAAAACCGAAAACCGGAAACGAATCAACTTGCTCAGAGTCGCCTCCTCTGAGCGTGGTTAAATTTTCATCGAGTTGTCGATCGTCGTTTGCCTCGTACGGCGTACGAACGCTGTACCGGAAGAGGCCTCTTGAACGCGCGAAACTTAAAAACCGAAAACCGGAAACGAGTCAACTTGCTCAGAGTCGCCTCCTCTGAGCGTGGTTAAATTTTCATCGAGTTGTCGATCGTCGTTTGCCTCGTACGGCGTACGAACGCTGTACCGGAAGTAGCCTCTTGAACGCGCGAAACTTAAAAACCGAAAACCGGAAACGAGTCAACTTGCTCAGAGTCGCCTCCTCTGAGCGTGGTTAAATTTTCATCGAGTTGTCGATCGTCGTTTGCCTCGTACGGCGTACGAACGCTGTACCGGAAGTAGCCTCTTGAACGCGCGAAACTTAAAAACCGAAAACCGGAAACGAGTCAACTTGCTCAGAGTCGCCTCCTCTGAGCGTGGTTAAATTTTCATCGAGTTGTCGATCGTCGTTTGCCTCGTACGGCGTACGAACGCTGTACCGGAAGTAGCCTCTTGAACGCGCGAAACTTAAAAACCGAAAACCGGAAACGAGTCAACTTGCTCAGAGTCGCCTCCTCTGAGCGTGGTTAAATTTTCATCGAGTTGTCGATCGTCGTTTCCCTCGTATGGCGTACGAACGGTGTACCGGAAGTAGCCTCTTAAACGCGTGAAACTTCAAAACCGGAAACGAATCAACTTGCTCAGAGTCGCTTCCTCTGAGCGTGGTTAAATTTTCATCGAGTTGTCGATCGTCATTTGCCTCGTACGCCGTACGAACGCTGGGCCGGAAGTAGCCTCTGAAACGTCTGGAACTAATTTTCCGAAAACCGGAAACGAAGCAACTTGCTCAGCGTCGCTTCCTCCCCGCGTGGTTAAATTTTCATTGGGTTGTTGCTCGTCGTTCCTCTCATACGCCGAACGAA
Source organism: Heteropelma amictum (assembly GCA_959613375.1). NCBI lineage: Eukaryota > Metazoa > Arthropoda > Insecta > Hymenoptera > Ichneumonidae > Heteropelma > Heteropelma amictum. The sequence continues at coordinate 4,881,960 of OY390724.1, forward strand.
CGCTGGACCGGAAGCTGTGCTGAAAAATCTGAAACTAAATATCCGAAAACCGGAAATGAAGCATCTTGCTTAGAGTCGTTTCCTCTGCGCGTGGTTAAATTGTGATAGAGTTGTCGATCGTTCTTTTCATCTGCCACTACTTTCGAGTACTGCAGCGTCGAGTGGTAGTAATGCGCCTGCGAGACTGTTTACCCGCCCGAAATTGCTGTAGAGCGGAAAGATAGCCTCTCCGGGCCAGCGTCGAGCGGTAGTACTGTGCTTGCGAGACTGCTTACCTGCCCGTCATTGTTGTAGAACAAAATTTCCGGAAACCGGACATGAAGCATTTTGTTTGGAGTTGTTTCCTCTATGCGTGGTTAAATTTTGGTGAAGTTGTCGATCGTTCTTTTCATCTGCCACTACTTTGAAGGAAAACGCTTCTCGCGAGATCGTCCGATCGAAGAGTAATTTCTTGTAAATTTTATGAAACATTAATGTGCAAGAGAGAACGCGAGAAAAATGTTCGCTTGAAAAAATGTGCAAGAAATGCTAGTTTAGTTTATTCACTCTCATTCTCCCGGACTACCTCTCATTTTCTCTCAGTACAATATAAATTCAGCTGTGAAAAATAGCACTCTTACTTACTCGATATGGATGATTTCTTTTCTTCACAGAATGAATTATCGTAGAATTATATTATCCTTCGCTAACCGCGATTAATGCCACCAGTTGACAACTGTCGAAAACAGCATAAAAAACCGCGCGAATACGGTCTCGCATGAATCATGCCGCGGCTGTGTTTTCACTAACGTTGGGACCAATCAGGGGACGAATAAAATGGCAATAATCACGCGATATAATTTCGATAAAGGATCAACTTCGGGACCTCATCAACTTTTTACAGAGGGATCATCGTAAACATGTTCTTATAGCAAAACTATACCCAGTATTATTATTATCGTTAATTAATTGTTTTGCGAGAAATACGCGCATTTTTGTAGGGCGAGACAATACCGATGATAATTGGAGTGTAATTTGTACAGAACTATCGTTCAATAGAAAATTTCAATAAAATAAGTTTATCATTGTCCATTACAAATTTTACCTTATCTTACTTTCTTTCAATCGTGCTCCGAAATTACGAAGCTTGAACCGCCGCTTAACATCAAAATAGCGTTCCTTCGATTTCGTACCGTTACAATATATCACATTCGTCATGTCACGAAGTAGGCAAAACACCGAAAAATCGAGACGTCAGCGCTGAATGTCAAAGTATTTTAACCTTTTCCGATGTCAAAGTCTTAACACTTGAAGAATGTTTTTGTATTCTTTTACTTACATGATTAAATTCGGTGGTTTCCTACAAAAAGAAGTGAAATCCACTTTTCAAACTTTAAAAAGTAAAAAAATGTACATCAAGTAATAAAAATAGTAGTTCCCTAGCGGGTTGTGCGATTTTGCAAACTGGTAAAGTCGAAAAAATCGGCTCTAATTTTGATTGGTAGCGATTTTTCATCTAAAGTCGCGTGATTCAAGAATAGATTAGTTGATCCTACTTACCAGTTATATTTTGGATGGTTATTCGGTTCTTGCGGCCCCGCCCAATTCTCGCTACCAGTTTTATTTTCTCATTGCAAATGTAATCTTGCTTGATGGAATTGTGTCATAACAACATTACGAAGTATTGTATCGACAGTTACAGTAATTGTTGTAAGCCTTCGGTAAAGCGTTTGGAACTTGAAAAATCTGAGAATATCGTTAAGAAATACAGTTTGGACAGCTGATAAAGCGCAGCATTCGTGGAGAATCACACCGTATCTTCAACAAAGATCGAGAACCGAGTAACCATCCAAAATAAAACTGGTAGCGATAAATGAGCGGAGCTACGAAAACCATAACCATCCAAAATATGAATGATAGTAACTTACCAGTCCGACCAAAATCGCTTCCGTTCGATTCTGGAAAAATTGGTTACTAGTCAATATTTGAGACGAATTTTTCGACTTTACCAGTTTAGAATTACCAATCAAATTTTGGCTCACAGAACACGCTAGGGTTCTCGTCGAAAAGTATTTTTTTCAAATACAGTGCGACCTCCTAATAAGAAACCAAAAGCCCCCAAGAGGAAGAGTTGTTCGTATGTATGGCATACCACCCACCGGGCGCGCGCTCCGCATATACTACGATGATCGGTAGGGTGATCGATAGCTGGTGCAAGGCGGCCGAGCACGAGAAAAATACATTTTTTTAAATATTGTTTTCTTTCATGTTTTCGAGTTTATTTCTTTTAATTTCACTTAATTTCAATTAATTTAATGTCGAACCTATCCGGCATGGTGATCGTCTCCACGCTGTATTCCGGGCGATGAACCGTTTCAGAAACTCGATAAATTGTTGAAGATTGTAATGAATTTTGTATGTCGATTCCTTTGCAGAAGACGCACCGATGAATTTTTGGCGAATATAATTTGGCTTAGGCAGCTCGATCGATTTTTGTCTAATCCGACTATTAACTTCAGTTTTCTGAATTAGCGTTTCCCGCAAGAACCATGAGAGTATTTGATGAGAAAAATACAAGTAAGCTCAATTGAAAGAAAATTTGAAAACTTTGAAAATCTCCCATTTTAGGTTTCGGTTTTTGGGCTTTTCAGGTTTGTCTGGTTACGCGTCATCACGGTATTTTGTAATTGAACCTCGTGAATTCAGCCGGTTGAAAAATGTCAGCCATTTGTGATTATTATTTTCATGATTTCCAATAAAATTTTCAGTAAAAGAAAATTTTCTCAAAAAGGTGCTAATGCGCCATTACGAAATGACCGAATATATTATTACGAACTCTCATTGAACCCGCAAAAGAATCTAGGACCAATGTATAGAATCCAACTTCCGAATGATTACCAAAAATACGGCGATTACGTATTTATGTAAGTAATTTAATTGAGTAAATGAAACGGTGAAATCGAACGAACGGGCCTGCATAATGTTTTATCTTGTTGCCTTTCCGTTTACGTCTGTGTTTCTAAAAAATCTGACATACGATGAATGACCTTTTTAGCATTACGAGATAAACAGCGAGCGCGATAAAAAAATACCGTCTCGTTCGTTCAAATTTTCCTTTTAGCGCATTTATGTTTGGAATGACTCGATGAAATGCTTCTTTTTGGTAGCAAAGAAAAAATCTGTTGAACAAACATCCTCGATTCGTCTAATTATTTTCACTGGAAACCTAATAAAACGAGGATGTCCGCACCTAAGATCTACCGTCGTGGCCTCGGGGTGTTCGGAAAACGATGCACATAAATAATCTCTACCAAAATCTTCATTTCCCGTTGCTTCACTTTAATATTCTTCCAGTTTTCGTCGTGCTTTTACCGCGTCATAATATATTTCTTCGCAAGCAAAAATGTGTAACTTCCATAGAAATTATCTGTAAATACAAAATGTACCGACATAAAACACATAAAATACATAAAAAATAACCGCGAAAAACATATGATTAACATTAACATTACCCACATAAAAGTGTGCAGTTGCTGTTTCGTAATCCCGCCAACTCGATTAGACATGTACAATAATATATGCACAACACAGCGTAGGTGCTGGTCAAGCAGTAGTAGACGCCAGACCACGCCAGACGCACGGAGGGGCGTGCATAAAAAAAGTCCTGCTGCAGGGTTGCCCTCCCATGGGTTTTACGATAAGCACGGACGGAAAGCCGTATGCTATTATCTTTTTGTACATAAATCATATTCCTCGTGTATTGGCACCTAATTATGTTTTCATAAAGGTGCTACGCCTTGTGTAATAACAACCAGCACTGATGTGATAGAAAAAAGATTCAAAAATTTCTGTATGACACAAGAACAACAATGGCAACTGTCAAAGTGACGGAGCAAAAGGTTATACTGTGCGGCGAGTACGGTGTTGGAAAAACGTCGATATTCCGGCGTTTTGCCAATAATACATTCGTCGCAAATAGCGATAGAAAATCGACTCTCGGGCTTGACAACATCGACAAAGAATACGCTGTTGACGACAGACGAATTCGCGTGAGTTTTTTTTTCAATTTCGCAAATGGCGTTGGCCAACAAACAACTAGCGTAAAAATGAAATACTTCTGATGATATTTCGATTAAACTATTACTCTGCAATTCGTATGAAAACTGATTCTCGGATTTCCACAAAGAACCGTCGGTACAAGTTATTATTACATGATTTCCTTGTATTTTACATGACTGGCCATAGCCCGGAAATTGGGAAACAGCTATTTTAGCGTAAATGAAAAATGAAGTAAAACTTGAAATGTAATCAATTTTTTTTTTCATCAACGCAAATTATCATTAACATTAATTCTGGTGTTATATTTTTGTCCTCCTCTTGATACTTGCATTATACAATCTCCTTGGAAGGTTCCGTGTAATTTCGATCCAACACAAACATGGCTAACATTCCTTGGGATTTGAAGACAAAGTAGTTTTACATTGATACAAATGGATTTTGTGGACATTTCAGTTGCAATTATGGGACACAGGGGGCATGGAAAGAGTAGCATCTGTAACATCGAGTTACTACAAGTTTGCCGAAGCCGCTATTTTAGTGTTTGCTCTTGACAATTCCACCTCGTTTCACCTGCTGTCGCAGCACCTTCTCGATATAGTAACATACGCAGAGAATGCCAAGATTTTCCTCTGCGGCAATAAGAGCGACGCTGACAACGGCACGCCTCAAGTAACAGATGCGGAGATGGAACAATTCTGGTGATTTCATACATCACTTCTTTTATTATTAATTAATTATTAATTAATTTTATTAATGTATCCACGAGTCTTTTGTTTGCTTCAAATAAAATATTAATTATAATCGGTGCTAAAGAGAACAATAATCATTATGAGAGATACAATATTCAATGATAATTTATACATTTTTTTGTTTGCCAATTTTGTGTTTTTACTATTTTCAGTGAACAATGCCACAATCTCATATCAGCGACGTACAAGACATCCTGTAAAACGGGCGAAGGCATTAATGAGATGTTCGAAGACATCGCTCAACATTTGGTCGAGGCTAACAGATCGAGAATGGGGCTCCATGACATGGACGAAGATCGTTTTAAAATTTCGTACATCGATGAAGCTGCGGATCCCGCATGCATGTGCTAAATGTTTTTCGATATTATCGTGACTAAGAATTATCAAATTTTATACAATGGAAACAAAAATGAAGGCGAGAAGGAAAAAATTCTTGATTATTCTCACGATTAAAGAGTAGAGTTTTATTACCGACGAGCTAAAGAGCCATGTTGGGGGTGTCTCAACGCCGAAGATCGCCCAACGTACTTTGTAGTTGTGAAAAATAATAGGCAACCGTTGGCCGAATTACTACATTCCTTCAGAAATTTTATTTTGTGGATAAAAAAAAAGAACCCGTACAATTACTAATGCTGAGTCCATTTGATCGTTTTCAAGTCAATCCCGTCTTCCACCATTTCCCAGAGAGGACTGCAAAGAAAATTAATTTTTGTTTCTTCATTTATAACAAATCCACAATCATGTGAAAATGTTGCCGCATTCGTAAGTCTGTGCCATTCTTTTACCTCATTTCACGAAGACGTTTTACATGAGTGATTGTATTTTCGGCTGTGTAGTCAATTTCTTCAACCGTCGTGAAGCGTCCGATGCCGAATCTACGACAAAATAATAAATATTCACGATATTATTAATCGCGTTGAGGGAGCATGGCTGTTCCGTCTTCAAAGCGCGACGTGATTTCTCCGTGTTCATCGATTTACTTATGCTGACTTTTCATCAAAATTGTGTTTTCTTGGAACGGAAACGTCCGACCGTTGTTAAATTATCCGAATACCCTCTAGTCTCAGGAATCTTCTAAAAGCATCTGTTTTAATACTCTTTCTTAGCGACAACATTTTTTTTAACAAAGATGTTGTTTAACACTGGATTTACCAGCTATTTAAACATTCCCATTTCCATCAAAGGTATATTTAAATAGCTGGTGAATCTAGCGTTAAGATCCATTTCGCATAATTAAAGAGATCTTGTCTCATCGATGGGAGGTTGAAGCGGAAAAGAGAAACACGAGAAAGAAGAAAGGCAGCCTCGTCTAAAATTGCACGACCAGTCAAAATGACTGGTCCGGTAAATCTAGTGTTAAAGTAGTAGTACTGCAAAACGGTTTGAAAGGAAACGTTATATCATTTTAAATAAATGTTATCCACGGTACTATACTCATGCTGGCAAAACAAAAAACGTATTAACCATTTCGTTGACGAGAGACTTATGATTGAAATTGGCATTTTTAATACGCTTTGCAAAAGCAAGTCCTATACGTAATTTCATATCTGTGTACAAAAGAAAAGACGAGGCAGATACGAACTAAAAACTATTGAATGAACAATGAGAAATTTACAACGACGACAAACAGTGCGGCCGTGCTGCATACTTTCTTTGGTCGTTTGTTTTATTATGATTTGGCCGTAATAATTATAACATTTTCTAAATACACACTTTGCAAACGAAGTTCAACATTTTGTTACAATTTGTTACTGATTTTCAGGCTTCTCCATCTCAAAAATCCTGGAACCAGATTTTGAACGGGATTATCGCGGTAATACTACGTTCAGCATGGAGAAAGAATCCTCGTATTGCAAATTTAGATGCAAATCGAAACGAGTATCAGGCCAATACATTTTTCAAAAAAACACAATACAGACAATTACGGAACATAATTGAAGAGTATTCGGTGACGTATGTTATCAAAACCTCCATACTGAAGTACAGTGAAGTACGCTTCAATTTTATAAAAAGCTTTTCCAGTATTTTAAAAAGAATATCTCTGTATATCTTTGTATGTCTGACTCTATAGGTTTTGTAAATTATTATGTTTCACTAGTATTGTGAAATTGCGATGTTGGAAAGCATTTGCAGAAAAAGCTATCTTACATTTTTTATATGTGGGTATAAATATGCTCTTATAGGTATGAATCATAAATAATTTAACAATTTTGGTGAGTTTTTCATACCAGTTCAATACATGATATTAAAGAATTATGTAAACCTTGGGGTTGCAGTTTTAATCGAATTACCATTACAAATTTGTACTCATTTCGATCATTTTATAAATTGCATCGTATTTTTCTTTTTTCAATTTTTTATGTGATTTAAAAAATGTTCGTCATATGATAATGTGGTTTATTTCTCTGAAGGACATTGTGGAGATGCAAAGCCCACAAAGTCGAAATAGAAATCTAGTACTTAGGGATGGTCTAAAAAAAAATCAGTTTACTGCAAGTTCCATCACAGTGATTTTAAATGATTACAATATTCAAAAGTTATTGCCAAATTGTTCAAAGAATCGGGACTAATGCAGAGAGCTTTTTCATCTCAAATAAATTCATTCATTTTCCCTAATTTGTTTTTTTGGTTTGGTCCCTAATTTGTTTGCTAAAGAAAAAAATATGTAACGATTTCCAGTGTACGAGTGAATATTGAAATATTGGAGTGTTCGAAATAGTGAAAAACGTTGAAAGGTGAAACAAACTGCAATTCAATGGGCAAACCTGATACTGGAATGAGCAAGATCTTCCGATGCTCCGATAGCGCGAAGAACATAACTCGGTTCCAAGCTGGCGCTCGTACAAGCAGATCCGCTGCTTAGAGCAATGTCCTTGAGTGCCATCAGCAAAGATTCGCCCTCGACGTAGGCGAATGAGAAATTAACACAGCCAGGATACCAAGAGTGCGGATCTCCGTTTCTCACAATATTCGTAAGATTCGTTTCCAACTTGTTTATCAGGCGGTTTGATAAAAATGTTATGTGTTTGGAGTCGTACTGAAACAATTGCGGATTAGTAAATCATTTTTACTTTTTGTTTTTTCCGCTTTCAATGATTTGTCATTATTCTTTTCACAAATATATTCACATCCATTTCTCGACCAGCGAGCTCGGTAGCTTCTCCAAGACCAACAGCCAGGGGTGTAGGTACAGTGCCACTTCGCATTCCTCTCTCTTGACCGCCGCCACTTTGAATCGCTTCGACACGTACTCTTGGCCTGCGTCGTACATAAAGCGCACCTATCCCTTTGGGGCCGTACAATTTGTGACCGCTTATTGACATCAGATCTATGTTCATTTTGTTCACATCCAATGGTATCTTCCCTGCGGCCTGAGCCGCATCGGTATGAAAAAATATCTTTCTTTGCCTAAATAAAACAACAGGCGGAACGCCATTTTAATTCTTTCACCGATTGATCCATCGAGGTAACATTTCACGCAGACTGCACTGCGATTGTTTCGTGTCGCAAATTCCGGAATATCGGTAACAACATTTTCCGATGCCTCAAAGTTCAATCAATCGAGCAGCAAAGATTCAAAATGAGTGAAACGTGCAAAGATAAAGAAATATGAGCAAACTAATGGAAATTCTTGTTTTTGGAGACGCATTTCAATTAAATTAAATTATTTCAATTAAAAGGAAAAAAAGGTTTTTTAAATATTTAGTAGCTCATTTTCAGTTTAACTACGTTGTTTATAACTTTCTGATATTTTTACCATTCAAAATTGATGTTAATCATATTTAAATGAGTCAACGGATTACCTGCACAATATACCAATATCTTCTATGGGCTGCCTAACGCCAATTTCGTTGTTCACCGTCATTATAGATACTAGAGATGTATCGGGACGCATCGCAGCTTCCAATTGTTGCAGATCTATCAGGCCGTTGGCCATAACAGGAAGATAAGTGACTTCGAAACCTTCGGCTTGTAGAGCCCTGCACGAGTCCAGTACGCATTTGTGTTCCTAATACATTAAAGTGATAAAAAAAAAATCCAAAATAATTCGTTACTACTGCAGCGAATCATAATTTTAGAGAATTTCCCAGCAATCTTACGGTTTGCGTCGTAATTATGTGCTTTTTGTTCATTTTATAAAATCTGGCAACACCTTTGACCGCTATATTATTGGACTCTGTCGCACCGGACGTAAAAATTATTTCCTTCTCGTCAGCTCCGATCAATTCTGCAATTTGCTATCGGTCGAAAAACATATCAAATTAATCGTTACCTACTGGAATGAATTTTCATACAGTATTCGTTGAATAATTAGCGATAAAGGACATTGTTGCATGAAACGATGAAACAACGTTTTTGTGAGGGATGCACGGATGAAAAAATGCAATTGTATCGAATAAAAAGTAACCTTGCGAGCATGCTCCACAGCGGCTTCGGATTCCCAACCGTACATGTGTGTTCTAGAATGAGGATTGCCATGGAACGTTGTCATATAAGGCAACATTTTGTCTAGTACTCTAGGATCCTGAGTGGTAAAAACAAATGTGTAATTTTATGTATTTCAGGAAAAAGTTGTTAGTGTTTTTGCGATGTTTAACGCACCATGGGTGTCGTTGCTTGTGCATCGAGGTACAAAGATCGTCCCTCGCTTGGCCCTCGTTTGTATTCGTCTGTTATCGGTGCTGTATCATGCGCGATTTAAAATTTCTCAGTAACATTTCTCGAGACACAATAAATAAAAGAATTCAATGAAATTATTGACCATTCCCTTACATTCATATTCCAAAGTTTCTGACAGTTGTCGGGAGCATCGTAGAAGCGGTTTACATTCTTTCACTCGTTGTATGGTCGAAACCAGACTTTTTGCAGGACGAAACATTACCGCATACGAATTTGACAAACTTTTATGGGTATTTCTGTAGTATTAACGATGTCAGCTTTTCCTTCACGAGCTTTTGATCACCGAAAGTCTCCGACAATTTCGAAAGTTTTCGCAATACTCGGATGATCGAACGACTCCGGCCTATTAGCAGCGACGCAAACGATGCGGAAACTACGCGCGTGTAGGGTGAGGAGGTGAGGAGCATACGGCAATCGTGTGAACAGCTGATTTCCTCGTGAACATTTAGTTAGGATGAACGCTTGTCTGGTGGCGCTAGCGATTGGAAGAAAAAGAATTTTGAATGGACCGGGAGTCGGATCCTCTATAACGGGAAGCTTCGCAAGTAACCAATAATTAATAAATTGACAGTCATTCATTGCTGGAACATTTGAAAAGAGTTCGAGACGCGAAATAAATGAAGCAAAGCAAATTGTACACCAAGTAATTAAAATAGTAGCTTTCTTCGAAAAGTATTTTTTTCAAATGGTGTGAAAAATAAAAGTAACATTTTCCAAAAAAAGTAAAATCAAACTTGGCGTGCATGGAACCTCTTTTTCAAAAAATCAAAAACAGCGTCTCTTTTTGTCTTTGGCTCGTGCATAGATTTATGTTGACAAATGTTTAATCTCTTCGGCCCTTCTTTCTGAACCATGCATACCAAGTTTGTTTGTTGATACTATAATATTTTGATCATTCCGGACGTAAGTTGATTTAAGTTTTTACGCTCCTTTTTTACTACGCTGACGGAGCATCTCTTTGTTGTTAAAGCTTTTTTCATATTACGCATTTTGCTTGGAAACGTTCAATTAGTTTAGTATAACGATTTCGTAATCAATGGATTCATTTCTTAAATCTTGAACAAGTTATGAATACGTATTGATTTATTGCTTAATCAATCAATATTAATATTAAGAAATAGGGAGCATCTCTTTGTTGTTAAAGCTTTTTTCATATTACGCATTTTGCTTGGAAACGTTCAATTAGTTTAGTATAACGATTTCGTAATCAATGGATTCATTTCTTAAATCTTGAACAAGTTATGAATACGTATTGATTTATTGCTTAATCAATCAATATTAATATTAAGAAATAGGGAGCATCTCTTTGTTGTTAAAGCTTTTTTCATATTACGCATTTTGCTTGGAAACGTTCAATTAGTTTAGTATAACGATTTCGTAATCAATGGATTCATTTCTTAAATCTTGAACAAGTTATGAATACGTATTGATTTATTGCTTAATCAATCAATATTAATATTAAGAAATAGGAAATCTTATGTCGCTTTAATTATTCGTATTATTGACTTCTTTTTCAAAAGATTTTCAAAAGTAAATATTTAGGAATAATAATTATTCTATCAGCAATAATAATTAATTCACTCGTTTTCAAAATTATTTTATTTTGTTATTTTTATTGTCAAGATATAACTTTATTTATTATATAAAAGTGTTTCTATTTTAATTCGTATTTAATTTTGTTGTCTTATTTCGTTTGCTTAAATTACCTTGAACACTTTTTCCATTCCAGTTGCTGGAAATCGAATTTTCCGGATTTAAATGTGCGGGTTTTTAAAAATCTCAAATACGGTTTAAATAATAAATAAGCTGTTGCTAAGCAACGCGGTCTGTAGAAACTTGATAAACAAAATTAGTTGCTAAGAAAGGCGATATCTTCGAGAAAGCTTGATGCATGAGCGCATGCGATCTTTTTTGTTTAAACATAGCCCCGGGAGGGAATATGGAACTTTCGTCTCCCAATATAGGGCCAGAAATCGAACTTTCCATCGACGCGTGAGAAAAATAATATCTCTTTGACTCCTTGAAGCTGAATTTTGAAAATTACGGCTGCTTTTTTTGTAAGAAAAATAACGCACCCTCAACATTTAATAAAAAAACAATTTTGATGCGTGATGTGAATGAAATCAAACAAATTTCTGGAAGAACGAATTTCTAATAATGTTTTTATTCATTATCCGATTGTTATACATGTTTCTTTAATGGCATCAAACATGTGGTTCTAATTTCCTTTTTTCGCGGCTACACTCGTTGAATAAAAACTGTACATCCAACTTATTCGTTTTACAACGTGTTATAATCGAAACCTCAAATACAATGTATCAATGTTTGGACACTCTTTTTATTCAATTCAAAGTCAATTCAAAGTCAATCAAAAGTAATATAGATACAGGCAACATTTCCCAATTTTGCATATTGTATATGGATAAAAAGTTTCGGTTTCCTCAATTTGAACAGCACATGATAAATATCGTTAAATCTTTCATTTTTACCCAACGTCTTGTGTTGCTCGTTTGTTTATTGGTATTCTAAAAAAATTCGACAATCTCCGCCCAAAATTATCCCACTCAGCCAGATGCGCATGGATAAAATGTTCCTTTCTTTTTTAATACAAGCAATTACCAAACCGGTGTTAACCAGTGCTATATCTTAATTCTATATTTATCGTGCAGAATTTGTCTAATGTTGCCAAGATCAATGTCGGCTCGCCAAGTCATTAACCGAATAGTGGCTCGTATGTCGATAGCATCGATCGTTCGTTTCAATTCGTCGGTAAAAAATGCAACCTTGCCTTCGGCGCATTTTGCTTGAAACAAAAACAAGTATAGCTCATAAAGTAGACGAAACTGTTTAAAATATATGCACATAATAAAAGGGGTTTTTCGGTGGGGAGAAAATCCGTTCACTATTTTTGTGATCGAATTTTATTTTATTTTAATCGACGTACCAATGGCGGAGTATGCTCGCAAATCCCATCCACTAAAATGTTCTTCCAAGGCATGCTTGAGCGGATAATTGAGCCGCGTGAGCTCCTCACTGACCTTTCGAAGCCGAGGAAAACTCATCTGGGTCATAGTTTGGAAAAATAGACGATTGTGAACCCCCAGGTTCTGGCCTTCCAATCCCAATTTGTAGATTTTTTGCGCAATTAATGCAGCTGCTGTTTCGTTTACGTTGGTGTTTTCGTTTCTTACACCCTGAATTTTCATTAAACAAAGAATTACGTGTGAAATCGCAACACCAAGTGTACTCAAAATTTACTCTGTTTGTTATGAGAGGGTGCCAAACGCTGCGATGAATATAGAACGTGTGATTTTTTGTCTCATACACCCCGTGATTTTATGTTTGAGTGAAATGTTTCAACTGCAAGCCCCAATTGTGCAATTAGTGTACCGAAGCGTCTGCCGTTATAACGCGAGAGAAGAAATGTCTTAGTTCGCTCTTGTTTATAATGTTCATAATCTATCTGACTATTGTGAGCAATCTTTTTTGAGATAAGACGGAGGAACAACAAATTTCAAGCGTTTTTTCAAAATTGTTACAAACATCTATCGTAATTCGACGTTATTTTCGTTCAACGTCACTAGTATTTTCAATGTTCATGATTTGTTTTAGAATTTTCCGAGCGATTTATTTGGCCTACTATATGACAATTATTCAAAACTTGTGTTGTTGGGAACAATTACATAAACAAGTGTATCGTTTCGTTAATATCAATATATCAAGCATAGTTAAAATCGTTTTCGTAAGAATACTAAAGAAACTGGTCGAGTCATACGCGTATTTGTGAGTCAGCAATTGCCGCAAACTCTCCGCTTATGTCGTCCAACACATCATCACGTAGATCTGAGCCAAAAACTGTAAGGTGAACGTAATAATGCATAAGAATGTCGAAACTGTCGATGGTTTTGACAGATGGAGGAAATTATTATAGAACTTGACACTTTCTTTTTCAACGTTAGTTGAATGAAATGCAATCCCAATGACAATGAAATTGTACTCACGTTCTTCGTACTTGTATTTTAGTTTTGTCACTTCATTATTGTTCAGTGATGTGAGAATTTGAATGATGGTATCCTCGTCGGTCCCCATTCCCTTAACTGCCCAGTTCAACTCGCGGGCCAAAAATTCGGGCAACGGCTGGACAAGCGCCGTAATAGTATAACAAGACCAATAGTCACATTGAGATTTAATCACGGATAAGAAATCATTATTGCTGTACTGTGCGTTATATGAAGCAACGACTGCAGCACGTTGTTCACGTGTACAATGGATAAGAACGTCGACTATAAGATCGCTGTTGATGGTTGGATATGAACCTCCTATCGCTGTGTTTAAGGTCGCAGCTTTCAATTCTGGATCGCAGTCGTTGTCGCCATGTGAGAGTAGCTTGTCCTGCCATCAGTTGTGGTGAAATTAAATATTTTTCGGTAAAAACATTGTAAAAATTGACTTTAACATTTTATATTAATCAAACAACATTTTTTCTATTCAGAATGGTCTAAAATGGCAAGTTTAACTACCGTGGTAAATGTAAATGAGCTGTAATTTCTTGACCGTAATTTTTCGGTAACGAGAAATCGCGAAGAACGTATATTTCAACTATTATCAATATGGAATCGTCATGAACGATTCGACTACCGTCCTTTTTTTTCATCAACCTGATCATGATATACCATAATAATTACGATATACGTACAGTGTTGGCGCTGAGTTTTTGAGTGAATGGTTCTGAAAATAGAAAAGTTGCCGTCATGTTCACAGATATTTCATAAACTAAATCTGCGGGAAATTGAAGTCTTCAATATTTTTCATCAGTTATTATCGTTATTCATTGTTGTTGTTGTTTTCATAAGCTACCTTGATGTTATCAAGTGTCTTATGCATACCTTCATCTGACCAATATATTAACGAAACAAAAAGTTCAATTGATGCAAAGCCACATTGACACAGGCTTCGAGATTACTTGAAAAATGCTACTTGTACTTTCCCCAAAATTGGGCGTGATGAATTCACTTTTTTTAACCTTTTTCGCGTAAGGCGACAATCGCATGGATCAACCTTTTATACCCTCGATAATCTTTGATCCTGTTACTTTCGGAAAAACGTTGATTTTTTTTCGAAAAGAAGCTGTATGCCTTTCAGATCTGGTAGGCGGAAGGCAAGGAGCTGTTTTTACTATGAAAAATGAGTGTACTTCCGAAAAAAATGGGATCAAATATTTTTATTGCGGAAGATGTTGGGTATACCATATCACTGAAAGCAGTTGCACACGCGAGCGCAAATAAAGTGTCGCCTTACCTTAAAGAGCGCTCTTAAAAGTTTGTTTTATAAATGGTGTATCGTCATTGATAATACAATTAAGATTTCACTAAAAAAACAAAATAGAAAGCAAAAAGAACAAATATAAATGCGGAAGATATTTCTGAGTATAATATTTGTAATCGATAGATCGTCGATTAAAGAGATTAAATGGAGAACGAGGTAGTCCTGTCCAGTAAAATGTCAATGATCCGAATCTTTTTTCTATTTCTATTCTACTCCCGAATTTGCGTTTAGCGGTGGAATCTCAGATGTTATTTGTGTATGCTTTATGTTAGATAATCTAGAAATAAATGTCCCATTTTTATGTAGCGTACACATATGGATTGGGGTAATTCCAAAAAAGTCAAAATTTATGTTTTAACCTCCGCATCTCGAAAAGTTATTGCGATGTTTGACCTTAAAAAGTCCTTGCAAAAGTGTTCCCCTGTACATCCATCCTAGAACTGGCGCATTGAAGATCAATTTTCCAATTTAATTAACATGGGAAAAATGTCACGCAGGATATTTGGTGGTTTTCGAATTTTGAGTAAAATCCTAAAAAAATTGTTTTTTACACCATTTAGGTACTCTACGAAGTTGAGCCGTGATAAACGATAAAACGTGATTTTGACAAAAAATCGGACTTTCGGTCGTTGTAATCAGCGAACACAGTTGAACTTACAGATTTGGCTCGAGGGAGATTTGTTTTCTGAGAATTTAATGATCTACACGATAGAGTCGTTCAAATGAAAAGAAAAACATTTTTTGGACAACAATCCATAAAAATATCCTTCATGATAATTTTCCCAATATTAATCAAATGGAAAATTGACCTTCAATGCGTTGGTTCTAGAATGGAGGTAGAGTAAAATGCTTTTGAAAGGATTTTTGGTGGGTAAATCTAACACTCTGAGGGAGAGGTGGAAAGATTTTTTCCAACCACCCTAGTATGCATATCTAGAGACGCGACAGAGTCTCGACGCTAAGTAATTCAAAACAGAATTGTTTGAATTTTTTAATTCGGCCGCGGATAACTATATATAGTATACACTAGAATAGAGTTTTACTGGCTATTTTTGGACTTTAACCTACTCCGCTGCCGAAACGCGAAGCCCCATCGAAAATATAATGATAGTTTACCATTCGAATGTTATTTTTTTCTTTCGATCGAGACATTCTTTTTAACCTGACAAACTATTGATAATTTAGGAAATAATAAAGTAGGGCCAATTCTCCAATGCAATTCGCTTCTCATCGTGTACGAGGCAACGCCTCACAACTCTTTGACCCTAATCAAAAAATTCACCTATTATTTCCTGGATCTTATTATACAGAGTGATCGTGATCAATTTTGAAACACTCTTGTATATCTATACGTCGAAAACGACAACCAAATAATTTATTAAGCCAACTCTCGTTTTAATATTAACATAAAACACAAGTTAGATAAGTAACAGACCTGGGCTTGACTGTGCTGCGCTTCCACAACTAAATACGATCAAGATAAAACAGCATAATAGCAGTTGCTTCATGATGGAATTTATGAGCGTCTTCGAATGACGACGGTCTAACAAATTCGCGAAACAAGGGGAAGAACTGATGTATTTGCGCTCGAAACTTTAGTTTATATGGTGTATTTTTGAAAAGTTTAAATGATGTATAATTAGTGTACATATAAGTTATCCGTTTGCCCTAATTTTGATTGTTCATCATATTCACGTTCTTATCTCTACTTTCCACTACTTTATATTTCTACTTTTATTCTGTGTAAGCATTTTTATCTTCAATCATTCCGCACGATTTAGCATGTCTACATGTCTCTCTGCAAAACCAATCGTATCTTGTTTGATCAGCCTGATCTCTCGTCTCCGCTTTTTATGTACTCTCTTTACTCACGACAGCGTCGTTAATTATATTGAAAGTCTTGATTCACTTTCGTCAATCCATATAACAAAACCGAATTATTGACAAGCCAAGTAATTAATTTTAATTTAAAAAACCAAACTAAACATTTTTGAAAAAAAAATTTCTGACAGAATTTGCATTTTATTTCTGGATGTTAATGTACATTAGCCACCCGCGTTTTAAGTATGAGCTCCAGGGTCGAAAGAGCGTGTAAAGAAGACTTTTACTCGTCTATGAAACATTTGTGAAGAGTTTCAGGCTCTCATAGTTCCTGAATAAGTCTCATCACCTTTTCTACTTCAAAAATCGAAAAAAGCGTGAGATGATGAAATTTAGGTCAGAGTTTTACCGGGGTTAAAAAAGCGTCTAAATCATATTTTTAGATTTCCCTCACCACCATGTGAAGAGTTCTCTAGGTACTGGCAGTTCCTGAATAATTAATGACAATTTTTGTATTTCCAAAACAAAAAAAACGTGAATCCATGGAAAATGAGAGCCGGAAAACTGCCCACATCTTTGTCTTAGTTATGATCGCGGCTTTAAATCACGCCCACGAGATTCAAGCGGATTACCACTTTTTCGAGTCGTGCATGGGCTTAAAAAAATGTTTTCTGGCTAACCCCATGTTAGAATCCTTAATCAATTAACCTCAATGTGACTTTTCATGTACTCTTTACGATGATGATGCGATGCTGTATACGAACAATAGGTCGCCGGATATCGATGATTAAAGTCATCGATCAGCAACCGATTTCTCAGCAGTGACGAATTGTTGCACAAAGTCCATTAAATAACCAAATTAAAGTGAAATGATCGCACTGAAAAACCCTAATACTAATTTAGTCAGATACATTTTCAACTTGGACATGGACAACTTGAGAAAAATTCGGAAAAGTTTGAGAATTTTTCTCTCCCGATTCTTCCGTTATACCGGTAATGCGTGTTGGATGATACAAATTTAATCTCTAGAGGCTGTGACCATTTTGTGATGTGATGTGAATGTGATAATTTTTCACGGAGGTACAGCCCTTTGAAGATGACAGAAAACTCGAGAATTTGTATACTGTTTAGTTTTTTGGGTGAGCGTATATATTATGACGGAGTATATGTAATCCAGTATTGGATAACGTTCTTCGTAGAGCTTCAATGGTCATTATCCATGGACATCCGCAAATTCTACATAGAATCTGTTGGTTACAAACAAAGGTATGACCATTTGTAATTTAGCGTTCCCGCGATATCTGGTGTTATTGTCTTTTTTCCACAAACTATTATTATTTTTCATGTAAAATTCCTAGCTGATCACAAAAGGCATCGAGTTTCGTCGAAAACTCTAAAGATCAGGGAGAATATCGAAAAAATGCTCGAGGAAAAAGCCTTTCAATCATCTAGGTATGTCATGAGTACATATCTGGCCAGAAGCTTTTTATGGTTTGTGAGAAATTCAAAATCAACTCAAAAATGAAAAGTCATGATTTCAAAATAATTGCTATTATTTCGAAATTTGTATGTTGTTACATTCCTATACAGACTCTTTGATTTTGTGGTGAAAACTTGGTGAGTTCTCTTCGAAACAGAGCTGGTGATTTTGTAAGCATCGTATAAAAGCTTGAGAAAATGAGAAATAACAGCAACGAGGCTGTGTATAACTTTTTTGAATATAAACGATCCTCGAATATTGCTTTTTTCGTTAACAAGATTTTTTTAGTGCGACCACGAAGTATTAACGACACTAATCAGAGTATTCTAATTAGAGCAATTGCCTGAGTTAACGATTCTTAATATCTCTATATTGGTACAGTGATAGTGTACATTTCATGTTATAACGAAATTGTAAATCATCATTCGCTTACTTCTAAGATGGTTTTTCGTTATCATTGCAGTGCGGTAAATCACAGCCAAGTCCGTTCGTGACTTAACAATGGATTGCAGTATCGGAACAGGAAGTTGGAGGGGAAACATTCATGCAACACGTTAGACACGTAAGCGAAAACAAATTGTTATTGCTCATTCTGTATGACTTATTACGTTGCACGGTTCGTTATTAAAATTCAACGACAGAATTGCTTTTTTTCTGGTTTTATAGTTGTGGAAAAACAGAAAACTCGATAATGTATCGTTGAGATATAAGCTCTACAAAATCAATGCACGAAGGCTGCACGTTTCAGTTGAACAGAGTTTCTCGACGGATCACACGACACATCCGTTAAAGATTATCGAGTGGCGATTTACACATTGCTCACCTTAATTCGAGGTAACTTCGTTGAAAACTGCCTTGTCTGACTCTCGAAATTTCTTACCGATTGGTAATCTCCAAATTGGATGTGATATAAATTGTAGTTTTATCAACATACAACTTTGACCAACCCAATGATGGTGTGTAAAGATATCGATTTTTGTTCGGAAAACCGACGATTCGCTCTGCACTCGTGCGGAGTGCAGCTTGGATAAGAGTGGCGAGTGAGAAAAGTAAAAAAACATGCTGATAAACAGATGTCTCGTTATAAAATAATGTCATTAAAATAGTAGCTTTCTTCGAAAAGTATTTTTTTTTAATAGTTTGAAAAATATAAGTAATATTTTTCAAAAAAAATAGAATCAAACTTGGCGTGCATAGTTAAGAAAAAGATGTTCGATGCATGCTGAGTTTGATTTTATTTTTTTTTGGAAATGTTACCTTTATTTTTCACACTATTCAAAAAAATACTTTTTGAAGAAAGCTACTATTTTAATTACGTGGTGAACATTTTTTACTCTTCAAAGTTTTAAATGTGGATTCAACTTTTTTTTGTAGGAAACCACTAAATATAGACAAAAAAAAACTAAAACAAATCTTCAAGCGTTAAGACTTTGACATTGGAAAAAGTTAAAATTCTTCGACATGCAGTACCGACGTTTTGAGTTTTCGGTGATTTGCCTACTTCGCGACATGACGAAGCTGTATATATTATTTTTAAATTTAGTGGAGAAAAAATCTGCTCCAAATTATGAGTTTGCACATATCGACTGCCCAAATTGTGCTTTAACTAGGCTCAATGGAAAAAAATTCATATTGAATCGGTAAAATGTCATCGAATTTTCGATTAGGTGAACGGTTTTGGAAATATAAGTGATTTAAATTCCTATTTGACAGCTGGAAGCCCATTTTCCTGTATAATGAGGTGTTAGATAATTTAAAATCGCAGTGAAAAAACTTTTAGTTTATTTCTTCATTTGTTTATTCAAAATGCATTGTGAAAGAACGGCTTTACTTTTCGTATGCTTTTAAGACACTGAAGAAAAACTGGTCGCATTGACCCCAAATCATATCGCTACCTAATCATAAAGAACTTTTTGTTTCTTCGTCGTGTGATATCATCGAGCTACTTCCCTGGTACTCTACGCGTCGATTTCTGTGTACCCAAGGGTAATACAGTAATTATTCTGAATGTGAGTGGTTACTCAAGTAAACATTTTTGGTATCGGAGCAGTCTCTCGGGGTGACAACTCTGATACCGTTGCGAGAGCCTTCGATACTCTCGCTGAAATATCAGAGCGGTTACTGAGCGATCTCTATCTGGTAGCTCAAGTGGAAACACTTGGAGACCTGATAGCTACTTGATACAGACGGATCGATACTTCCACGGTGATATTTGCTCTGGTATCCCTGCAGTCTCTCTGGGATATCCCTGTGGTCTCCCTCTGGTATCCCTGGAGTCACCCGAGCTGAAAAATTTCGATATGAATTCGAAATTTCGAAATGACGATAGTATCCGAGGAGTATATTTAGTCCAGTCATTTCGTCGGAAAAAAGGGCAAATAAATGCAAATGAAACTAGAAAGCTAATTTTTTGATATGTTGTAGGGCATACCTAAAAAAGCTTAACTTGAGTTTTTCGACCAAGATTTCCTGGGAGCTTCAGCCGCCATCTTGAAAAAAGGGGTAAAATTTGTTTTTTGGCAATAACTCGGCTATCCAATGAGATACGAAATTTTTTGTGAGAAACATATTTGTAGCTTTTTTTGTGCTCTACAATTAAGTCTTGACCATTTTTAGCGTATCATGCATGGTTATCGAGATATCGATCGAAAAAGTCAAAAATTTCGGACATGACTTTTGTTTTTTGCTATTTTTTTTTTTTGGTGATGAATATCGAAAAAATTGTAGAAATGAAACTTGTAGAGCATATTCAGACCTACAATTTTTATTTTAATTTTTTTATTTTGGACAAAAATTACGATCTCCAGCGCGTCGCAAAGTCGGTGAATCCACGCTCAGCGTCGAGCGAGCCGCTCGCTTGGTTGTATTTACACGTCGAAACAGATGGGAAGTTGTTAGGGGAATTAATGCGATATAAAATAAATTAAGAAAGCAACAAATTCTGGATCACAAACAAGTAATTTATTAAACAAATAATTTGTTTATGCAGTAAAAAAATGGCAGGTGGATATATATTTCGTCCATATATTTCGTACTTTCATACTTCGGTTGTATGCACACATTCAAAGGAATAGAAGGTTTTGCAATACATTTGGGCGATAAAAAAATACAAAACACGTTACAATTAATGAAAGGGTTTACAATACATTTTTGCAATAAAAGAAAGGTTGTACAGTACATTTCAGCGATAAAAAAAAATTACAAAACGCACGTTACATAACAAAAATGCAATACACACGTTAAAACGGATGACAGGTTTTTCAATAAATTAAAAAAAAAAATTTTTAATCAATTTTTTTAATAAATTTTTTTAATTTAAATTTTTTAAATTTTAAGCAAATTTTTGTTTCGCTGAAATGTACCGTACAACCTTTTTTTTCTGCAAAAATGTATTGTAAAACCTTTCATTAATTGTAACGTGTTTTGTATTTTTTTATCGCCCAAATGTATTGTAAAACCTGTCATCTGTTTTAACGTGTGTGTTCGCATTTTTTTTATTACAAAAGTTTCTTGAGACAATCTTTTATTAATTTTAACGTGTGTTTTGTACTTTTTTTTCGCTGAAATGTACTGTACAACCTTTTTTTTTTTGCAAAAATGTATTGTAAACCCTTTCATTAATTGTAACGTGTTTTGTATTTTTTTATCACCCAAATGTATTGTAAAACCTTTCATTCCTTTGAACGTGTGCATACAACCGAAGTATGAAAGTACGAAAAATATGGACGAAATATATATCCACCTACCATTTTTTTACTGCATAAACAAATTATTTGTTTAATAAATTACTTGTGTGTGATCCAGAATTTGTTGCTTTCTCAATTTATTTTATATCGCATTGATTCCCCTAACAACTTTCCATCTGTTTCGACATGCAGATACAACCGAGCGAGCGGCTCGCTCGACGCTGAGCGTGGATTCACCGACTTTGCGGCGCTCTGGGGATCGTAATTTTTGTCCAAAATAAAAAAATAAAAAAGAAAATCGTAGGTCTGAATATGCTCTACAAGTTTCATTTCTACAATTTTTTCGATATTTATCACCAAAAAAAAAAAATAGCAAAAAACAAAAGTCATGTCCTAAATTTTTGACTTTTTCGATCGATATCTCGATAACGATGCATGATACGCTAAAAATGGTTAAGAATTAATTGTAGAGCACAAAAAAAGCTACAAATGTGTTTCTCACAAAAAATTTCGTATCTCATTGGATAGCCGAGTTATTGACAAAAAACAAATTTTACCCCTTTTTTCAAGATGGCGGCTGAAGCTCCCAGGAAATCTTGGTCGAAAAACTCAAGTTAAGCTTTTCTAGGTATCCCCTACAACATATCAAAAAATTAGCTTTCTAGTTTCATTTGCATTTATGAATGTATATAATGACTGGACTAATTATACATAAACAGATAGGAATATACATATACTTATGAATATGTGTATATAGACAAATATAGGACATGCAGGTATATGTAAGAGAGGCCACCTTCCATTTGAGACATTGTACATCTAACGATGTACAAGCCAAAGCATCAGGCTTTAAATCAAGGATTAAAAAATTGTCCTAAATATGAGGACAACAGTCACTGTTGCTACGCTCATGTATATCGTCTCCATGGCTCGTGGTCGTTTGTGAGCAAGACCTTGGCTATGCGCCGTGCTGCGGCCAACGCATGAACAACTCGCTACTAATGCAATTTCGTTATTTACGCAAACGCTCATCTGCATAAGAAAAACACCAAGTCTCGGAACCGCCTCCCGGTCAGAGACTGAATACAGACCCAGATATCGGGGCGGCACCCGTTCGGAGATCGCTCCGAGACGTGCTTGGTACCCAGCAAATTTTTTGGAGACGTGGGCGATCGCTCTGATACCTCATAAAAACCGTGGTGACCGCTCCGAGACTGCTCCGATATAAAAAATGTTTACTTGGGTGTGCAAAGTGTTTGTGCTTTCTCTGCTAAGGAAGGGCTAGTTAGAGGGGGAGAAAACGGATAACAGAGAGGACAGAGGACAGAGAAGATGATCGGTGTAAAAAGTTCGAGGAGTTGCGACAATGTTCCTATGTAATAAGAGGATTTTCAAGACGACTTTTGAGAGTTCAAATCATCGTTGAGCGTTCCGTAGACGGGCGCGAGCCGAGAGAGTCCGAAAAAGCCGAGTGGTTTTGGTATAAGTATAACAATACTTTTCAGACAAAAACCGAATGTTTGCTAGCATGAAGATCATGGTGACGTTCAAAGTTTTTCTTGTTTTAAAAAATGTATTGCATTTTCCTATAGTATACGTGTATGATTTCGTCAGAGTAAGCGTATATGAGTTCTTTATGCAGAATTCGGGTCATCTCTTGGCAAATTTGTGTAGAGGTGCTCAGATGTGCATTGAGGTATGTCAACAGGGAATACTGTAAATTATTCCTTGGAGGCTGCTCTCGTTGATTAGGTTGCCTGAGCGCAAATATTTGATGGATCAGTATAGGAATAGATCAGCAATACATGACGCAAAGTCCCAACGAATCGGATGTTTGATACATTTTATTACAGCAGCTATTCATCATGGTCTATTAGTTTGTTGAGCATCATTTATCGGATTGAATTCACTTCGCTACACCTGTATTTATTGGAGAAAAAAGTAATTTTCCCTCAACACAAGTGTAGAAAGCAGCGAATAACGTCACGCCTAAGGTTGTCGCATAAGTCGGAAGCTTTTGATCGAGCGAGTACGAATACGATTCTGTCTTGACAGAGCAGAAGAACGGGAACAAAGCAGGAACAGACGAAGTCATAGAAGCAGAGACGAGGACACAAGCTGAATAAGCACGATTCGCATGTAGCTTGGTTTTGTCTTGAAAAAAAAAAAACTTATCCAATTCGATAACGGAAGCGGGATTTCTAACCGACTATGAAAAAGCTTACAGGAAAAAAAAGTAGGAAGACATGTTGATTTAGGTAGATAAGAATATGAGAATATGAGAATATGAGAGCGATAAATAATGAGGTCATATAAATGATTTATTTCCGTGTGCGCTATTTAAATGGAAGTTTCGAGGAAAAAGCTTGGCAATTCTCAAATAATTCGTTCTCAAACTTGTTGAATTATTATCATTGAAAACCGCTCATAATTTTCAGCATAATGCACCCTCTGTTATGTGGTTTTGTCTTAATCGTGTTCACCTACGGGAGCGCCGCACGGTCAAGTCTAGGTTTGTTATTACTTATTTTATCTTCATTTTAAATCTTCTGTCGAACGCTGTCTTCAGTTGCCATAATCGATGTATATGTACAAAAGTAAATCAGATTCAGAAAAGGATGTGGGTACTTCTTTTCGTTTGACAAACTTTCAGACGGTATGAATTACTTTGCAGTACAGTCATTGAGATTTGAGGCACCTCATCGTAAACGATACGAAGTGAAACGCAGTATTTTCAGCATTTGGCACAACTTTATTCATTTTTAAATTATCAGTTGTCCGTCAGATTGAAGAGGGCCTACATGTATATGTAACGTGTACGTTTCGAGCTGGAATCTGAAAATAACACTATATCTGAAAATAACCCTGACATTTAATTCTATAATACTCAGCATACAGTGAAATCAAAATAAAGTTTGTAAATCTGTTGCTAAAAGTACACTCAAAAACGGAGTACAACACAAAAAGATTCACACGATTGATATCTTGGTGAACAGAACTACTTTGTTTCCTTTGCAATCCACAGTCTACGAAGATTAGTGGATACGTAAATTACTGTAGAATAACTTTCCTGTTCGATGTTGTATATTTTTATCCGTTTATCATTTTTTTGTTTTATTGTATTTTAGCGGAATTGTTTTTTCTTTTAAATATAAATATTGTATATTTTATATTTTTTTATTATCGATACTTTATATGGCTGTGCATCAGGTCGCAAAAGTTTGAAACATGTTAAAAAATAGTATATTACACTACAAGGGCAGAAAGTTTGACATTCCTGCACTGCGCGTGATGATGCCCGAGGCGAAGCCGAGGGACATCATAACGCGCAGTTCAGGGCTGTCAGACTTCTGCCCGTGTGGTGTATACTATTTTTCTTTATACCTGGTCGAAAGTACGTTAGGTGCACGTTTCGATTTTGGACACGACGGTCACGGCACGAGCGAAGCGAGTGCCGTCGGTTTTGATGCCTGCCTCGACATTTGCAGCACGAGCGAAGCGAGTGCTGCTGGTCGGGGAGGCAGGCATCAAATCCATAAAAAAAAACAAATCTAATTGCATTTAAAGAAAAAAATGAATCAAAACTTATAAAAGGTTATTTATTTTTATTTTGCACAAAATCTTATTGCGGTTTATTTGTTTCAGCATGAATAATAAAAATTTGCTTCTTCTGAACTTGATAGTGTCAATTGTACCAATCCACAGACTTCTTTGAAAATGTATCTGCCTGGATGATTACTTCTGCTTCCACATTAAATTTTTTCAACATCGCTTCTTCATCGATTGATTCGTCACTTGACGTCATTTCACTCATCTTGCTTCGCTTATTACAATTACACTTACTTTTCCTTTTCACTTTTTAATTCACTCCAGTTTTTAATATATATTTGAGGCAATTAAAACGTTGATAATATTTGAATGATGAACTTTATTTATGTATAGAATAACTAAGGTTAATTATAATTGACTGACAGCAGTCGCGATGGTCTTATGGATGCAAAAAATGTTCTCTCCCGCTGTCATATTAGGGCCGAAAGAACGTACTTTCGACCGAGATATGAAGAAAAAGTTTTTGCGCCCACTGTCACAGAGGGCGAGCGTGTTTTTTTTTACCAATGCACGAATCTTGAACTTTCTGCCTCGAAATCCGGGCCGAAAGTGCGTACTTTCGACCGAGGTATGAAGAAAAGTAAATTGAGCAGGCACAATTTGGAGGAATGTACAGTTTGAGAAGCATATTTGAAGCAATATTAAATCACGTTTAAATAGATGAAATAGATCAAATGATTTCAAATATTGGTTTGACGTAAAGTCTATTGTCACAGGTGTTTAAAATGAAGCCTTAAGCGAAAACATCATGAAAATATGCAAGATAAAAAGTATACTAAATTCTTATCATATTCTTTCATTTATTCTTTTTCTTTTCTATTTCCAGAAACCGTAAAAGAAATCTTCGACGTCGCCACCGTACGTGTAATTAATGCAATAAAATATAAATAATTAAATACTACGATATCAGTGCAAGAAACAGAACGCGTCGATGTGCTTAAGAATTTGCTCAAAAAGGATAATAAATTTAAGTTCATTTTTGTAATTTTATATTCTGGAGGATATATTTCACGAAAACTTGTTTCAGAACTCCGTCACACATCCCAAAAATGACTGCAATATAACATCGAAGGTTGCATTTTTGGATGAAATAGTGAGAGTTTCATATCCATCGACCGATGGTGCTTCTATACTGAAGGCTCTTACCAAATGCACACGCGATCAGCGTGTAGCGATTGTCGCTACGTATAACGCTCAGTACCGCCATGATTTCTTGTCCCTAATCTACAGCCAATGTGATTACTGGACGTATTATATAATTTCCTCACTAGCCCGGACTTTGCCAGAATTTTGGGCTCGCGAGTTGAATTGGGCTGTTAAGGGTCCGGGAACCGACGAAGAGGCCATCATTCAAATCCTCACACCACTTAACCATGATCAAGTGACAGAACTGAAGAACAAGTACACAGAAAGTAAGTAAAATTTTATTATCTTTGTGACTGCATTTTGTCAAGTGAACATTGGCTTGTTAATACTCTAACGAGTTTGGAGTATATATTAACATTGAAGGAACAGGGCAATTTTATAATTAATCCTCCTGTGCCTTAAAAATCGTATACTCTTTAACTTCGGTTACACACGATGACGTACTATATATGACTTTTTAGTTTTCAACTCGGATCTGCGAGATGATGTGTTGGATGACATTGGCGGAGACTTTGCAGAAATTGCTGATTCGCAAATACGGGTAAGAGTCAATTTTTGTCTTAGTTTCCTAAAAAACTTCATTTATTTGCGGTCCTCGGTACTTTAGATATTGCATCTTTTATATTCTTTGTAATACGTTGATCCAATAATTAATGTCGTTAAGCATCGCACTGCAGAGTATTTTGGAAAAAAAATTAAATATGGTGTGTTCGGTATTTCTGTTGCATTCGTATAATGTTTGCGTTAACGAAAATTCAGGGCGTGAGAAAAGAAAATACCGATGTAAATGGGACAGCAGCGGCAATAGTTGCACGAAAACTTCGCGAGGCTGGACTGAAAGGAGAGTTGGGAATTCACAACCCTCTTTTCTATGAAACTATCACCCAGATGAGTTTCCCTCGGCTTCGAAAGGTTCATGAGGAACTCTTGCGTCTCAATTATGATATTCAGGATGCAATGGAAAAAAAGTTCAATGGATGGGATTTAAGAGCATATACCGCTATTAGTAAGTTGATCAAGATGAAGGAGAGTTTTATCGAAAAAAGGAACGACGTGTCCAATCTGACAAACTCGTTTTCCATACTTTTCGTACATTACAGTTTTATTTATCCTGTATGCTATGTTCTTTTTTTGTTTAAAGTTAAATTCGCCGAAGGCAAAGCTGCCTTTTTCGTCGATGCTATGAAACGAGCATCCGATGCTCAGGACATAAGGGCCACTCTTCGGATCATGACTTGGCGATTCGACATAGATATTAACATAATCAAGTCAGTTTTATACAAAAAATATAAGATTCGAATGCGGTGGTAATGTTGCCACTCTTTCATGTTCAGAGAGATTATTAAGTAGTATTCTCCGTGTGTACACTGGGTCTTCTAAGGAATTTTGTTTTATGCTTTCGAGAACTAGTAATTCAGGATACGTTCCAGTCAGCGCTGCAAATACCTCGCCGGAATTGAATTAGTATGACGAGGCATAGATTGTAGCAAATTGTAGCATTAAAAAGCATTTGCAGCGGCAAGTGGATAGCGCCTTCAGGCCTACAATAAACGAACGCAACTGTCACATCTGTCAAAATCATGTTGGAATAAATCTGAAGGTAATTTAGCGAGCACTACGAAGGGATATTTATTTTTTCCACCCTTGTAATGACACTGAAGGCACCCTGTTTTGAAGAAAAGTTTGTGGATGCACTCCGTTAATACAGACACTGTATCACTAGCAAGAAGTCACCTTCACGTTTGGCTTTGAGTTGTCATCTTAGCACGTAAACCGTTTGGATAAAACAAAGGAATATATGAATTAAAAACGGTAATCTGATCCTGGGTGCTCTCCAGCAAGAGAAACTGTGCGACTCTTATCGCATAGTACATAATCCAAACACATAAATTAGCTTGTGTCGCTTTGCTGGAAAACTCCCATTGGTCCTGGCAAATGCAACAGTTTTTTATGAAAACTCGAAAGGCGAGCGAGAAAATGGAAGCATTATTGAAACACAAAAAACGATTTTTTGTGAATAATTGGGATTTTTCGCGTGCAATAATATTTTTCAGATCTGAATTTGTTTGGTGCTTGTATTTACAAACACGATTTGTCTCTCGCACGTGGATGTCTTCAAGGTTTATGAGCGACAGCCTTATCTGAACGATACTCTTGTGAGTTTCTTTTTTTTTAACACCAGTAAAACGGAAAGAAAGCATTGTATTATTCAGTTTCCAGGAACGTGCAACGTAATTCACGCAGAACATACAAATGGTGAATTATTTTTTTCTCGTGCAGTTTTCGAAACTGTTCTGTCGATATTTGCGCGTGAAATTCTCGTTCCGATACAGAAATTTATTCTCGAGTCATGAATCTGCCAGACACTGATTTAGTAACCATAAAATGGAAGAAAAATAATTAAAAACTGATTTGGTATGCAAACGTACGAAATTCTGTCGCAAAGATGACGAAGAATTGAGCTGTCAGTTGCGAATGCGACTTCGTTATAATAAGAAAAATATAATATCAGTCTACCAACAAAGATATTGAAAATCTTCGATATCGCCTTTTTTCGACACGAAAAAAAATAGAAAGGCCGTAGCCGGGTAAGCAAGGAAAAATTGTCCCCGCATTATTTCCTGCGAAATTTATAGTATATTAATCGTTTGATACACGTTTGATCGTAACAAGTACCAACAAAAAAATTACATCGATCCACCGAACCGTTTCCGAAAAATTCTTTTTTTTATATTTAAAGAACTTCATTTTCCTAAAACCATTGCGTTGACGGGAACGAAATTTTCAGAAAATCTGTTTTTTTTATACCTCAGAATATACTCCAAATTTTGCTGGAAAAAATGCGGGGGCAATTTTTCCCTACTGACCCGACTATGGCCTTTCGATATTTTTCCAAATCGTTAAAAAGCCTATGAAAAAAGTATTAACCTTCTCAAATCCGCGCACTCTACTCGCGGTATATTTAAGAACGTCTTACTTGTATGCTAGAACTGTGTAGAAATATTGAGGCAGACTTTTGTTCTAAACGATACAATTAGTTTCACTGAAATTCAGATAGAATATGAAGAATTATAACATAAAGAATAAGGCTAATCTTTTTATGAGCGTAAAATGTACATTTAATGGCGTAAATACGTAACATCACACTCAGTACGCGTACAGTGCATAATGATTAAGAACCTATAAATCCATAATTTCAATAATCCCTCTGTACGCAATGAAATTTCGTGACAAGCGATTCAGCCATGCTCATAACGGGGCCATACCCTGAACTCATAAAACTGATAATTCATTTGATAATCGCGTTTCAAGCCTTCGTAAAAGGCAAAAAACAGGATCCCTCTGCTAAAAGACGGTAAGTTTGCAAGAGTTATGGGAGCGATGTACAGTTTTTATTTAACAAATATATAGCTGCGGATAAAGAAAATTAGAATCATCATTTTTGCGAGAAATCAAGGTGCATTTCTTTAAGATAGGTCACGCGAATAGGTTTTTTTTGTGGTCACTTCGGTTAAGACAGCCGCTGCAAGGTGGCGCCAGTAATAAGAAGTGAGTGACTTTTAACAAGCAAGCAAAGCAAAAAGCGAGCTGTCAATGATAATGATTTTTTTCCTGCCGAAAACTTTCTGTCTTTTATTTTATTTATCTTAAGAGTTATATCTCCATACAAATTTATCAAAGAGTGCTTTTATTCTATATTTTCATTTTTCTCAAAGAAACCGATACATGTTCCAAATTTACAAGACAAATTACGTTGTTACTTTATTAAAAAATATTTCACCGTCAATAGCCACTAAAAATGTCGTTAGGACCAGGAAAAAAATTGTTAATACAGAAGACCATTTTGTTGAGTCTTATTGGATTGATATCCTGTGGCATAGCTGTCGGATATGGAAATTTCTATCGTCAGGTCAGTAAACTTTTTACATCTTTTGGCGTCATTGCAACATAAAAATAAAGCAACATAAAAATAAAGCAACATAAAAATAAACTTCGAATATGTATCGATCGAATGGATTATGAAGATATCTCAGTATACACAATCGGTGGCTTATCGAGAGACTCAAGAGTCACGAAAAGACTACAATCCTAATATTATGAGAAGAAATCAACGGCTCATGTCGCGAAATCAGGAACAATCTTCATCAGGTCCAAAATATATTTGAGTATTTCGAGGATCACCAAAATTGAAATCTTGCGGTGCGGAATATTGCTTTGACAATTGAGCCTGTATGAAGCTTTGAAGAACTAAATTTTCGGAGTACCTATTGCGTTTTTACTCTCACCATTCTGGTTATGTCCTTATACTTGTATCAAAATTTTAGTTGCGGATATTCATTCGCACGTATAAAAACGCTGAATTCATTAAGAATAATGTGATTTTTCAGGTACACATTAAATTTTAAGTATATTCACCACGACATTGATCTGTTATTAACTATTTTTGTAAACAAATTGCTGAAAATTACGAGAAAAAGAAAAAAACGAAACGCGCATACGAGTTTTATTGACGAAAATCCATAAAAAATATACGTTCTCGTCTCGTTATGTTACTTGATTTTATAAATCTTCTCGCCATGAAAAATAAGGTAGATTTGAGAATCAAATGACCGACTACCCCTTGCTATTATTAATATAGTCGGGATGAGTATTCGCGCTCACACGCGTGATCCGCTGCACACGATTGCGCCGCAGCGCCTTAACTGTTTATGTAATTTAATGTGTCTAAATCCGGTAACTGTCAATCAAGCAAAAACAAAACATGCGCCTGCATCAGAAAGCAAACGGAATTTTGCCACGAAATTAATTCTTTTTTCACCAACCAATTAGGGGACGAATAAAACGACAACGGTCGCGCGATATTTTTTTGATCAAGGATCTACTTCGGACCCCATCAACTTTTTAATATGAGGACTAGGGATTAGAGACGCGCGCTCACGCGCGCGACCGGCTGCATTTTCGCGCTGCAGCGCTCCATCTTGAATTAAGTATAGACACCCCTACAGAACACATTATAATTCGGCATAAGTAGCAAATGGTGAAAAGCAAGAAATTTTTAGATTCAAAAATGAAATACAAACAATAATGATTAATAAATCATATATAATCTTCATAAAATGCATTGCCCAAAATACTCAACATTTTGTTTCAATAAGCCATCTTTGTATGACAAATATGTAGTTAAATAAACAATTGCAATTTTACATACAAAAATGTTTTACATAAAAAATTTACTTTGAAGGAAAACGCTTCTCGCGAGTTCGTCTCATCGAAGAGTCATTTCTTATAAATTTTATAAAACATTTTGAAAAAATTTTCCGAAAACAAACCATGAAGCAACTTGTTTAGAGTTGTTTTCTCTATTCGTGGTTTATTGTTAATGCAGTTGTGGGTTGTTCTTTTCATCTAGCACCACATTAAAGCAAAACTCTTTCTGCGAGATTGTGTGATCGAAGAGTCATTACTTGTACATTCTATACAAAAAACTGAACAAAAATTTCCGAAAACCGGAAACGAAGCAATTTGCTTAGAGTCGCTTCCTCTGCGCATGGTTAAATTTTCATGTAGTTGTCGATCGTTCCTGTCATGTCCACCGATCGAACGCTGAACCGGAAGCTGTGCTAAAAAATCTGAAACTAAATTTCCGAAAACCGGAAATGAAGCAACATGCTTAGAGTCGCTTCCTCTGCGCGTGGTTAAATTTTCATGCAGTTGTCGATCGTTCCTCTCATCCGCCGATCGGACGCTGGACCAGAAGCTGTGCTAAAAAATCTGAAACTAAATTTCCGAAAACCGGAAATGAAGCAACATGCTTAGAGTCGCTTCCTCTGCGCGTGGTTAAATTTTCATGCAGTTGTCGATCGTTCCTTTCATCCGCCGATCGGAAGCTGGACCGGAAGCTGTGCTAAAAAATCTGAAACTAAATTTCCGAAAACCGGAAATGAAGCAACTTGCTTAGAGTCACTTCCTCTGCGCGTGGTTAAATTGTCATGCAGTTGTCGATCGTTCCTCTCATCCGCCGATCGAACGCTTGACCGGAAGCTGTGGTAAGAAATCTGAAACTAAATTTCCGAAAACCGGAAATGAAGCAACTTGCTTAGAGTCGCTTTCTCTGCGCGTGGTTGAATTTTCATGGACTTGTCGATCGTTCCTCTCATCCGCCGATCGAACGCTGGACCGGAAGCCGTGCTGAAAAATCTGAAACTAAATTTCCGAAAACCGGAAATGAAGCAAATTGCTCAGAGTCGCCTCCTCCGCGCGTGGTTTAATTTTCATGGAGTTGTCGATCGTTCCTCTCGTTCGCCGATCTCACGCTGGACCGGAAGCTGCGCCACGAAAATTCTGAAACTAATATTCCGAAAACCGGAATAGATGCAAATTGCTCAGAGTCGCTTCCTCTGCGCGTGGTTAAATTTTCATCGAGTTGTCGATCGTTCCTCTCGTTCGCCTATCTCACGCTGGACCGGAAGCTGCCCCACGAAAATTCTGAAACTAATTTTCCGAAAACCGGAATAGATGCAAATTGCTCAGAGTCGCTTCCTCTGCGCGTGGTTAAATTTTCATCGAGTTGTCGATCGTTCCTCTCGTTCGCCTATCTCACGCTGGACCGGAAGCTGCCCCACGAAAATTCTGAAACTAATTTTCCGAAAACCGGAATAGTTGCAAAGTGCTCAGAGTCGCTTCCTCTGCGCGTGGTTAAATTTTCATGGAGTTGTCGATCGTTCCTCTCATCCGCCGATCGAACGCTGGACCGGAAGCCGTGCTGAAAAATCTGAAACTAAATTTCCGAAAACCGGAAATGAAGCAACTTGCTCAGAGTCGCTTCCTCTGCGGGTGGTTAAATTTTCATCGAGTTGTCGATCGTTCCTCTCGATCGCCTATCTCACGCTGGACCGGAAGCTGCGCCACGAAAATTCTGAAACTAATTTTCCGAAAACCGGAATAGATGCAACTTGCTCAGAGTCGTTTCCTCTGCGCATGGTTAATTTTTCATCGAGTTGTCGATCGTTCTTCTCATCCGCCGATCGAACGCTGGACCGGAAGTTGTGCTGAAAAAACTGAAACTAAATTTCCGAAAACTGGAAATGAAGCAAATTGCTCAGAGTCGCTTCCTCTGCGCGTGGTTAAATTTTCATCGAGTTGTCGATTGTTCCTCTCGTTCGCCTATCTCACGCTGGACCGGAAGCTGCGCCACGAAAATTCTGAAACTAATTTTCCTAAAACCGGAATAGATGCAAATTGCTCAGAGTCGCTTCCTCCGCGCGTGGTTGAATTTTCATTGAGTTGTCGATCGTCATTTGCCTCGTACGCCGTACGAACGCTGCACCGGAAGTTGCCTCTGAATCGCCTGAAACTGAATAACCGAAAACCGGATATGGAGCAAACTGCTCAGAGTCGCTTCCTCTGAGCGTGGTTAAATTTTCATTGAGTTGTCGATCGTCGTTCGTTCCGTGCGGCGAACGCACGCTGGACCGGAAGCTGTGCCAAAAAATCTGAAACAAAATTTCCGAAAACCGGAAATGAAGCAACTTGCTCAGAGTCGCTTCCTCTGAGCGTGGTTAAATTTTCATGGAGTTGTCGATCGTACTTTCTCTCGTGCGACAAACGAAAGCTGGACCAGAAGTTGCCTCTCAAAGAGCCGAAACTCAATAACCGAAAACCGGAAGTGAAGCATCTTGCTCAGAGTCGCTTCCTCCGTGCGTGGTTAAATTTTCATCGAGTTGTCGATCGTACTTTCTCTCGTGCGACGAACGAAAGCTGGACCGGAAGTTGCCTCTCAAAGAGCCGAAACTAAATAACCGAAAACCGGAAGTGAAGCATCTTGCTCAGAGTCGCTTTCTCCGCGCCTGGTTAAATTTTCATCGAGTTGTCGATCGTACTTTCTCTCGTGCGACGAACGAAAGCTGGACCGGAAGTTGCCTCTCAAAGAGCCGAAACTAAATAACCGAAAACCGGAAGTGAAGCATCTTGCTCAGAGTCGCTTTCTCCGCGCGTGATTAAATTTTCATCGAGTTGTCGATCGTACTTTCTCTCGTGCGACGAACGAAAGCTGGACCGGAAGTTGCCTCTCAAAGAGCCGAAACTAAATAACAGAAAACCGGAAGTGAAGCATCTTGCTCAGAGTCGCTTTCTCCGCGCGTGATTAAATTTTCATCGAGTTGTCGATCGTACTTTCTCTCGTGCGACGAACGAAAGCTGGACCGGAAGTTGCCGCTCAAAGAGCCGAAACTAAATAACCGAAAACCGGAAGTGAAGCATCTTGCTCAGAGTCGCTTTCTCCGCGCGTGGTTAAATTTTCATCGAGTTGTAGATCGTACTTTCTCTCGTGCGACGAACGAAAGCTGGACCGGAAGTTGCCTCTCAAAGAGCCGAAACTAAATTTCCAAAAACCGGAAGCGAAGCAACTTGCTCAGCGTCGCTTCCTCCGCGCCTGGTTAAATTTTCATTGAGTTGTCGATCGTCGTTTGCCTCGTACGCCGTACGAACGCTGGACCGGAAGTTGCCTCTGAAACTTCTGGAACTAAATTTCCGAAAACCGGAAGCGAAGCAACTTGCTCAGCGTCGCTTCCTCCGCGCGTGGTTAAATTTTCATTGAGATGTCGATTGTCGTTCCTCTCATACGCCGAACGAACGCTGGACCGGAAGTTGCCTCTGAAAAATCCGAAACTAAATATCCGAAAACCGGAAATGAAGCAACATGCTTAGAGTCGCTTCCTCTGCGCGTGGTTAAATTCTGATGGAGTTGTCGATCGTTCCTCTCATCCGCCGATCGAACGCTGGACCAGAATTGGTGGCAAAAATCTAAAACAAAATTTCCGAAAACCGGAAATAAAGCAACTTGCTTAGAGTCGCTTCCTCTGAGCGTGGTTAAATTTTGATGGAGTTGTCGATCGTTCCTCTCATCCGCCGATCGAACGCTGGATCAGAATCTGTGGCAAAATCTGAAACAAAATTTCCGAAAACCGGAAATGAAGCAACTTGCTCAGAGTCGCTTCCTCTTTTCATCGATCGATCGATCGTTCTTTTCATCTGCCACTACTTTCGAGTACTACAGCGTCGAGCGGTAGTACTGCGCCTGCGAGACTGTTTACCCGCTCGACATTGCTGTAGAGCGAAAGATAGCCTCTCCGGGCCAGCGTCGAGCGGTAGTACTGCGCTTGCGAGACTGCTTACCCGCCCGTCATTGCTGGAGAACAAAATTTCCGGAAACCGGACACGGAGCATCTTGTTTAGGGTCGTTTCCTCTATGCGTGGTAAATTTTTGATGGAGTTGTCGATCGTTCTTTTCATCTGCCACTACTTTCGAGTACTAGCGCGTCGAGCGGTAGTACTACGCCTGCGAGACTGTTTACCCGCCCGACATTGCTGTAGAGCGGAAAGATAGCCTCTCCGGGCCAGCGTCGAGCGGTAGTACCGCGCTTGCGAGACTGCTTACCCGTCCGTCATTGCTGTAAAACAAAATTTCCGAAAACCGGAAATGAAGCGAATTGCTCAGAGTCGCTTCCTCCGCGCGTGGTTAAATTTTCATCGAGTTGTCGATCGTTTCTCTCATCCGCCGATCGAACGCTGGACCGGAAGTTGTGCCAAAAAATCTGAAACAAAATTTCCGAAAACCGGAAATGAAGCAACGTGCTCAGAGTCGCTTCCTCTGCGCGTGGTTAAATTTTCATGGAGTTGTCGATCGTTCCTCTCATCCGCCGATCGACCGTTGAACCGGAAGTTGTGCCAAAAAATCTGAAACAAAATTTCCGAAAACCGGGAATGAAGCAACTTGCTCAGCGTCGCTGAGCCGTTGCTGTTGTCGCTTCCTCCGCGCGTGGTTAAATTTTCATCGAGTTGTCGATCGTTTCTCTCATCCGCCGATCGAACGCTGGACCGGAAGTTGTGCCAAAAAATCTGAAACAAAATTTCCGAAAACCGGAAATGAAGCAACGTGCTCAGAGTCGCTTCCTCTGCGCGTGGTTAAATTTTCATGGAGTTGTCGATCGTTCCTCTCATCCGCCGATCGACCGTTGAACCGGAAGTTGTGCCAAAAAATCTGAAACAAAATTTCCGAAAACCGGGAATGAAGCAACTTGCTCAGCGTCGCTTTCTCCGCGCGTGGTTGAATTTTCATTGAGTTGTCGATCGTCATTTGCCTCGTACGCCGTACGAACGCTGCACCGGAAGTTGCCTCTGAATCGCCTGAAACTGAATAACCGAAAACCGGATATGGAGCAAACTGCTCAGAGTCGCTTCCTCTGAGCGTGGTTAAATTTTCATCGAGTTGTCGATCGTCGTTTGCCTCGTACGGCGTACGAACGCTGTACCAGAAGTTGCCGCTGAAACGCGTGAAACGCAAAAACCGAAAACCGGATACGGAGCAAACTGCTCAGAGTCGCTTCCTCTGAGCGTGGTTAAATTTTCATCGAGTTGTCGATCGTCGTTTGCCTCGTACGGCGTACGAACGCTGTACCGGAAGTTGCCGCTGAAACGCGTGAAACGCAAAAACCGAAAACCGGATATGGAGCAAACTGCTCAGAGTCGCTTCCTCCGGGCGTGGTTAAATTTTCATAGAGTTGTCGATCGTACTTCGTCTCGTGCGACGAACGAACGCTGTACCGGAAGTTGCCTCTCAATCGTCGGGAACAAATTTTCCGAAAACCGGAAACGAAGCATCTTGCTCAGAGTCGCTTCCTCCGGGCGTGGTTGAATTTTCATAGAGTTGTCGATCGTACTTCGTCTCGTGCGACGAACGAACGCTGTACCGGAAGTTGCTTCTCAATCGTCGGGAACAAATTTTCCGAAAACCGGAAACGAAGCATCTTGCTCAGAGTCGCTTCCTCCGGGCGTGGTTAAATTTTCATAGAGTTGTCGATCGTACTTCGTCTCGTGCGACGAACAAACGCTGTACCGGAAGTTGCCTCTCAATCGTCGGGAACAAATTTTCCGAAAACCGGAAACGAAGCATCTTGCTCAGAGTCGCTTCCTCCGGGCGTGGTTAAATTTTCATAGAGTTGTCGATCGTACTTCGTCTCGTGCGACGAACGAACGCGGTACCGGAAGTTGCCTCTCAATCGTCGGGAACAAATTTTCCGAAAACCGGAAATGAAGCATCTTGCTCAGAGTCGCTTCCTCCGGGCGTGGTTAAGTTTTCATTGAGTTGTCGATCGTACTTCGTCTCGTGCGCCGAACGAACGCTGGACCGGAAGCTGTGCTAAAAAATCTGAAACAAAATTTCCGAAAACCGGAATAGAAGCAACTTGCTCAGAGTCGCTTGCTCCGGGCGTGGTTAAATTTTCATCGAGTTGTCGATCGTTCCTCTCATTCGCCGATCGAACGCTGGACCCGAAGCTGTGCTGAAAAATCTGAAACTAATTTTCCGAAAACCGGAATAGAAGCAACTTGCTCAGGGTCGCTTCCTCCGGGCGTGGTTAAATTTTCATATAGTTGTCGATCGTACTTCGTCTCGTGCGACGAACGAACGCTGTACCGGAAGTTGCCTCTCAATCGTCGGGAACAAATTTTCCGAAAACCGGAAACGAAGCATCTTGCTCAGAGTTGCTTTCTCCGGGCGTGGTTAAATTTTCATAGAGTTGTCGATCGTACTTCGTCTCGTGCGACGAACGAACGCTGTACCGGAAGTTGCCTCTCAATCGTCGGGAACAAATTTTCCGAAAACCGGAAACGAAGCATCTTGCTCAGAGTCGCTCCCTCCGGGCGTGGTTAAATTTTCATAGAGTTGTCGATCGTACTTCGTCTCATGCGACGAACGAACGCTGTACCGGAAGTTGCCTCTTAATCGTCGGGAACAAATTTTCCGAAAACCGGAAACGAAGCTTCTTGCTCAGAGTCGCTTTCTCCGCGCGTGGTTAAATTTTCATCGAGTTGTCGATCGTACTTTCTCTCGTGCGACGAACGAAAGCTGGTCCGGAAGTTGCCTCTCAAAGAGCCGAAACTAAATTTCCGAAAACCGGAAGTGAAGCATCTTGCTCAGAGTCGCTTTCTCCGCGCGTGGTTAAAATTTCATCGAGTTGTCGATCGTACTTTCTCTCGTGCGACGAACGAAAGCTGGACCGGAAGTTGCCTCTCAAAGAGCCGAAACTAAATTTCCGAAAACCGGAAGCGAAGCAACTTGCTCAGCGTCGATTCCTCCGGGCGTGGTTAAATTTTCATTGAGTTGTCGATCGTCGTTTGCCTCGTACGCCGTACGAACGCTGGACCGGAAGTTGCCTGTGAAACTTCTGGAACTAAATTTCCGAAAACCGGAAGCGAAGCAACTTGCTTAGCGTCGCTTCCTCCGCGCGTGGTTAATCTTTCATTGAGATGTCGATCGTCGTTCCTCTCATACACCGAACGAACGCTGGGCCGGAAGTTGCCTCTGAAAAATCGGAAACTAAATATCCGAAAACCGGAAATGAAGCAACATGCTTAGAGTCGCTTCCTCTGCTCGTGGTTAAATTTTGATGGAGTTGTCGATCGTTCCTCTCATCCGCCGATCGAACGCTGGACCAGAATCTGTGGCAAAAATCTAAAACAAAATTTCCGAAAACCGGAAATGAAGCAACTTGCTTAGAGTCGCTTCCTCTGAGCGTGGTTAGATTTTGATGGAGTTGTCGATCGTTCCTCTCATCCGCCGATCGAACGCTGGATCAGAATCTGTGGCAAAAATTTTAAACAAAATTTCCGAAAACCGGAAATGAAGCAGCTTGCTTAGAGTCGTTTCCTCTGCGCGTGGTTAAATTTTGATGGAGTTGTCGATCGTTCTTTTCATCTGCCACTACTTTCGAGTACAACAGCGTCGAGCGGTAGTACTGCGCCTGCGAGACTGTTTACCAACCCGACATTGCTGTAGAGCGGAAAGATAGCCTCTCCGGGCCAGCGTGGAGCGGTAGTACTGCGCCTGCGAGACTGCTTACCCGCCCGACATTGCTGTAGAGCAGAAAGATAGCCTCTCCGGGCCAGCGTCGAGCGGTAGTACTGCGCCTGCAAGACTGTTTACCCGCCCGACATTGCTGTAGAACAAAAATTTCCGGAAACCGGACATGAAGCATCTTGTTCAGAGTTGTTTCCTCTATGCATGGTTCAATTTTGATGGGGTTGTGGATCGTTCTTTTCATCTGCCACTACTTTGAAGGAAAACGCTTCTCGGGAGATCGTCTGATCGAGGAATCGTTTCTTGTAAATTTTATAAAACATCAATGTGCAAGGGAGAAAGAAGAGAGAAAAATTTTCGCTTGAAAAAATGTGCAGGAGAAGCTGGTTTAGTTTATTCACTCTCCTTCTCCCGGACTATCTCTCATTTTCCCTCAGTACATTATAAATTCAATTGTGAAATATAGCACTCTTGCTTCCTCGATATGGATGATTTCTTTTTCACAGAATGAATTATCATAGAACTATAATCTTTGCTAACCGCGATTAATGCCACCAGTTGACAACTGTCAAAAACAGCATAGAAAACCGCGCGAATACGCTCTCGCATGAATCATGTCGCGGCTGCGTTCTCACTAACGTTGTGCGACCAATCACGGAACGAATAAAATGGCAACAATCACGCGATATAATTTCGATAAAGGATCAACTTCGGGACCTCATCAACTTTTTACAGAGGGACTAGGGATTAGAGACGCGCGCTCACGCGCGCGACCGGCTGCATTTTCTCGCTGCAGCGATCTATCTTGAATTAAGTATAGATCCCTACAGAAAACATTATAATTCGGCATAAGTAGCAAATGGTGAAAAGCAAGAAATTTTTAGATTAAAAAATGAAGGACAAACAATAGTAATTAATAAATCATAAATAATCTTCATAAAATGCATTGCACGAAATACTCAAAATTTTGTTTCAATAAGCCAACTTTGTATCACAAATATGTAATTAAATAAAGAATTGTAATTTTACATAAAAAAATGTTTTACATAAAAAATTTACTTTGAAGGAAAACGCTTCTCCCGAGGTCGTCCGATCGAAAAGTCATTTCCTGTAAACTTTATAAAAAAACTGAACAAAAATTTCCGGAAACCGGACATGGAGCAACTTGTTTAGAGTCGCTTCCTCTGCGTGTGGTTTAATTTCCATGGATTTGTCGACCGTTCCTCTCATCCGCCGATCGAACACTGGACCGGAAGCTGTGCTGAAAAATCTGAAACTAAATTTCCGAAAACCGGAATAAAAGCAACTTGCTCAGTGTCGCTTCCTCTGCGCGTGGTTAAATTTTCATGGATTTGTCTATCGTTCCTCTCATCCGCCGATCGAACACTGGACCGGAAGCTGTGCTGAAAAATCTGAAACTAAATTTCCGAAAACCGGAATAGAAGCAACTTGCTCAGAGTCGCTTCCTCTGCGCGTGTTTAAATTTTCATGGAGTTGTCGATCGTTACTCTCATCCGCCGATCGAACGCTGGACCGGAAACTGTGCTGAAAAATCTGAAACTAAATTTCCGAAAACCGGAATAGAAGCAACTTGCTCAGAGTCGCATCCTCCGCGCGTGGTTAAATTTTCATCGAGTCGTCGGTCGTACTTTCTCCCGTGCGCCGAACGAACGCTGGACCGGAAGTTGCCTCTGAAAAATCTGAAACAGAATTTCCGAAAACCGGAGATGGAGCAACTTGCTCAGAGTCGCATCCTCCGCGCGTGGTTAAATTTTCATCGAGTTGTCGATCGTTCTTTCCGTCCGCCGTTATCGTCTAGGGGAAAACCTGAAACTGAATAACCGACAACCGGACATGAAGCATCTTGCTCGGGCTCGTTTCCCCTATGCGTGGTTAAATTTTCATCGAGTTGTCGATCGTTCTTTCCGTCCGCCGTTATCGTCTAGGGGAAAACCTGAAACTGCATAACCGACAACCGGACATGAAGCATGTTGCTCGGGCTCGTTTCCCCTATGCGTGGTTAAATTTTCATCGAGTTGTCGATCGTTCTTTACGTCCGCCGTTATCGTCTAGGGGAAAACCTGAAACTGCATAACCGACAACCGGACATGAAGCATGTTGCTCGGGCTCGTTTCCCCTATGCGTGGTTAAATTTTCATCGAGTTGTCGATCGTTCTTTACGTCCGCCGTTATCGTCTAGGGGAAAACCTGAAACTGCATAACCGACAACCGGACATGAAGCATGTTGCTCGGGCTCGTTTCCCCTATGCGTGGTTAAATTTTCATCGAGTTGTCGATCGTTCTTTACGTCCGCCGTTATCGTCTAGGGGAAAACCTGAAACTGCATAACCGACAACCGGACATGAAGCATGTTGCTCGGGCTCGTTTCCCCTATGCGTGGTTAAATTTTCATCGAGTTGTCGATCGTTCTTTACGTCCGCCGTTATCGTCTAGGGGAAAACCTGAAACTGCATAACCGACAACCGGACATGAAGCATCTTGCTCGGGCTCGTTTCCCCTATGCGTGGTTAAATTTTCATCGAGTTGTCGATCGTTCTTTCCGTCCGCCGTTATCGTCTAGGGGAAAACCTGAAACTGCATAACCGACAACCGGACATGAAGCATGTTGCTCGGGCTCGTTTCCCCTATGCGTGGTTAAATTTCCATCGAGTTGTCGATCGTTCTTTCCGTCCGCCGCTATCGTCTAGGGGAAAACCTGAAACTGCATAACCGACAACCGGACATGGAGCATCTTGCTCGGGCTCGTTTCCCCTATGCGTGGTTAAATTTTCATCGAGTTGTCGATCGTTCCTCTCATCCGCCGATCGAACGCTCGATCGGAAGCTATGCTAAAAAATCTGAAACAAAATTTCCGAAAACCGGAAATGAAGCAACTTGCTTAGAGTCGCTTCCTCGGCGCGTGGTTAAATTTTCATGGAGTTGTCGATCGTTCTTTTCATCTGCCACTACGTTGAAGGAAAACGCTTCTCGCGAGATCGTCCGATCGAAGAGTCATTTCTTGTAAATTTTATGAAACGTTAATGTGCAAGGGAGAAAGGGAGAAAAATTTTCGCTTGAAAAAATGTGCAGGAAATGCTAGTTTAGGTTATTCACTCTCATTCTCCCGGACTATCTCTCATTTTCTCTCAGTACAATGTAAATTCAGCTGTGAAAAATAGCACTCTTACTTACTCGATATGGATGATTTCTTTTTACCGATATGGATGGATGGATGGATGGATCGATATGGATGATTAATGCTACCAGTTGACAACTGTCAAAAACAGCATAAAAAACCGCGCGAATACGGTCTCGCATGAATCATACCGCGGCTGTGTTCTCACCAACGTTGCGACCAATCAGGGGACGAATAAAATGGCAACAATCGCGCGATATAATTTCGATAAAGGATCAACTTCGGGACCTCATCAACTTTTTACAGAGGGATAT
Organism: Heteropelma amictum; assembly: GCA_959613375.1. Taxonomy (NCBI): domain Eukaryota; kingdom Metazoa; phylum Arthropoda; class Insecta; order Hymenoptera; family Ichneumonidae; genus Heteropelma; species Heteropelma amictum. The sequence continues at coordinate 4,924,800 of OY390724.1, forward strand.
AATTTCGATAAAGGATCAACTTCGGGACCTCATCAACTTTTTACAGAGGGATTCTAGATTTGTTGCAATGAGAAACAAATTTGCGAAAAAACGCTCGTGATGATTCTCCCAATCGCTAGTAAGGTCCATGACCACGCGATTAAAACTCGACTGACGATATATTCTAGTTATTCAGAATAAGATATTTACGTAAGTGAATTATCTTTAAGCAATATATGTTATCCAATACAATCTTAATCACATTTCCAGCCTCTTAAAACTGTACTTTAATTTTTAAAACATCCTTCAATTTTTATGTCTAGTGTATTACTTCAATTGACTGGTTACAAAGTAATGCAAGTACTTTCTTAATAATATGTAACAAATTAGTATAATTGAAACTGCGAATTCCCTTTTCGTGTTTAGCCAGCCGAAATTAACCGATTAAATAAACTTACCTGTTGTCCAGTTCCATCGTAATTATATCTGATGTCTCGTTCGAGAGATTACAATGGTAGTACCGCCAAATTCCACGAATATTCAGAGTAAAAAAAGACGGAACGGGGAACCGGGACAGCTGTCTCGTTTCACCATCCCGTGCGTTCCTTTCATAATGTTTATAGATTATTTACAAAGGGTGGGGAAAGAAGATAATTTAGCAAAATTTCTCTTTACACGGGTGGGAGTGTAATCTCTCGGACGAGACATCAGATATAATTACGATAGAACTTCACAACAGGTAAGTTCGTTTAATCGGTTAATTATATCCTCGTCTTGTTCTCGAGACGATGGTAGATATTCTTACACGGGTAGATGTTTAGAGGTAATAAACAGCAATTATTATTATTATTATTATTTTTATTATTATTATTATTATTATTATTATTATTATTTAGTTTAATCGAATTTAAATATTTTCAAATCAAAATGGAACATTTCTCGATCATTTTGGTCGATTATAAAACTTTGCAAAAACTTGCGAATCTTTGGACCACTCTGCTGTTGTTTTAATTGCGCTTAGTTTTATTCTTTTGTTCTATTCCAGTGCTGTTGACGTTGCCGCATGCCTTGTGCTATGCGGAGTGTATTCGTCGCCTACTCCACTATAAGTTTTAACATTGCTCTAATCCATCGGCTTATGGATCGCCCAGTTGCCGCTTTAAACAGTTTTCTCGACGTTATAAACAAACTGTAACAGTCTTTTCTCAGCGGGGCTGTCAAGACTAAATATCGCTCCTAAGAACGATGTCACGCATATTTCGGGCTTATCCTTAAATTATTAAAATATTTTATTAGCAATGAAGGCTGGTATTGTTCTGGACGGGAAGACTTGACCAAATTCGTCAAGGCCGGAGCTACAATGGCCGGAGCTACCCGCCACTTTTCAGGAGAGACCGAATTCAAGCCAAAGTTTAAATCAATTTTTTTTCAATTTTCTGATAATTTACCAATTTTTTTGTACGATATTCTATTAAAATACATCTTAGTAATAATATTTGTGCAGTTCCAATTATTGCTCCACCCCTAATTTGCGGCGTAATTATAAAAATAGAAAACTGGCCGGGTTACCCCCCTCTCCCCTGTATGTAACTATCCAGTCGTCCTTACGCCATTATTATGTGACATCGTAATATGAAATCTAGTGATACAGGGAACTTTCCTTCTGACTTGGTCCACATGGTCGTTAAACTACGATCTTGTCCCATGTAATACAGTAAAATATAATCAGGGGGTATATATGATATAAGAACTGGAGGACTTATTTTTAGACCTTGAGTTTCACTTTCGACACATTCTGCGTATATACATACGAGCCTTCACCCACATGCTCGTCCTTCTATTGCTTTTGCTGGAACATTATAAGAGCATTGCTGTGGACTTCCTTATCATCGAATAAGATCTTGTTGCTCGGGCAACCGTATGATTCTCGTTCTTATAACATAATCAACGAGTTTGTGTTGTTCGCTACAGATGTACACAGTGAATGAGTTCTCGACGAATACACGCAATGTGATCTTGAGTCTCCGTGATTATTCGGACTTCCATAAATCGTAGCCCCTACACAGAACGACGGAGGTCGATGAATTTTTGCGTTCCGTTCGAGTGCTGAAACATCCGCGTGTGTGCTCGACAGTTTTGTTTTTTTTTTATTCGGAAGCTTCTCGCACTCAACCGTACGATTTACTCGGGGTATTACGATATTTCTCATCAGTAAGATACTTTTGATTCTTGGTGTAAATTATACTCGTAATATCGAGCCCTTCACCCCAATGATCCGCCGAACATGACGAAAAATAAGATGCTTCTCCTATTTTTCATTGGAACGGATACGTATTTATTATGGGAATATTGTTCTTGTCTTATTTCTCGCAATATGATTCATTTTAGAAGAATATTCTTTGGAAAAAAGGTTAAATCCGCTGTATTTTCTAATCTCAATTTTCTCTTTGATCCTATATTTGAACACTGCGAGTACATAGTGATTTCGCATTAGATAGTCTCCAATCAAAGAAAAACCATAGATTTAACTACCGTCTGGCGCTTTTCGAGACGCAAAAAGGTAAAATTTCTATATGCGGTTCCTGGATTTCAGAATCTCTCGCGCGAGAAAAGCTGCTTGTGCGGAGTGCATAGAATAGCATGTTAACTCGAAATCATTTAATAAACTTTGCGCGATACAGCAGTGGAGAACGTATCGACCGGAAGCTCGAATATGCGTCTCGGCGATACGATGAAGAATTCTCTTTAAAATGAACGAAAAGTGTCAAATGATTTTTCGAACAGATCAGTGGTGGGCTGCACTAACACGTCGCACTTGATTTATATATTTATAAATAAATCACTTCGTAGGAACCAATACAAGATCTTAAAAACTCTGAGCGAATCACCGGCAAGCGTGAAATCGCGATATGATACATTGGGGTTTCAGTAAAAGTTATTAAACCGATCTACGCAGGAATTTGTACTTGCTCTCACGGGTATTACATGCAGAAGAATTATCCATCGACAACGAAATTTATCACGCGAATATTTTACACACATCTCTTCGCACCGTTCCTAACTAACTCTGTTTGGCCGGAAGTATATACACTTGTAGTTCTTGCGAAATACACACATCTATGTATGTATACTAATGGCTATTATCCATTGTGTCGGCAAGCCTTGCTGTAATACTTCATATCTGAGAAATCTTTCCTTGCTGTTGGAAACTCGAGTAATTATATACGTTCCTCGATTAAAAGTGAAGTGACGAAAATTCAAAATGCAACGTTCGTCTTACTCATATTGATGTATCGATCAAGAGCACAGATGATCGTTGGGTCATTTATTTTTTCGATGGGGAAGTCATTCATTTGTTAACGAACAAAGAAGATCGCTGTTTTCGACTACAGTTGACTGCATTTGTATAACCAGTTCCAATAATGATAGTTGCATTAAAAAATCTGCATTAGATTGGTCTTGAAAATGCAACGTTCGTCTTACTCATATTGATGTATCGATCAAGAGCACAGATGATCGTTGGGTCATTTATTTTTTCGATGGGGAAGTCATTCATTTTTTAACAAACAAAGATGATCGCTGTTTTCGACTACAGTTGACTGCATTTGTATAACCAGTTCCAGTAATGATAGTCGCATTAAAAAATCTGCATTAGATTGGTCTTGATGAACTGTCACTTTCGTTTTTTATTAGTTATGTCGCAGTATGTCACCGTCATTTTGTACTCTATTTAATATTCCAATTACACAGTATGTAAGACATGGGAAATTCTTGGACGTCCAAGATCATGATTTTGAAAAAGTTGCCTGATGGAATATCCCTTTGCACATATCCGCTATATGCAAGATAACTGTTGGCATCGTGGATAGCGTCCTCAAAATAACCGACGAATAATCAAACAGGCCTGCATTCATTTAAAATAAAAACTTCTTTCCTCAATCTTGACTAAAACATAAATCGCACGGCTTCTTTGCGATTGTTCTTGGATTCTTTTATGTTTTTCTCACGAGACTCTCGTTCCTAAGAGCAACTTCTGTTACCATCTCTTTAATTCCACTCGAAATTATTGACTTTATGGAATAAAAAACATGTTGTCGCGCCTGTACCGCAACTCCATGAAATCGATTAGTCGTGAATACAATGTCGTTCTTGGTCTTGAATACTTCCAACGGTAAATGGTAATATATCAAATCGTTGCCGCAACACGTTGTTATTCATGAAATTTCAAAGTTCAATTTGGATATAAACAGCTGTGTTAACGCGTTATTAGTGTTCATCCGCTGCCCCCATCTATTATAGTATGGTGTTCGATACAAGGCACGAGGAAACTGCGATGACCCCATATCGATATGCACAATCACTCGAGTAGAGCTGCATGTCTCTGCAGAACGGACTTGGTCCGCAATTGGGTGACTGATAGCTAGATCCGCTCTTGGATCGGATTATTCGTCCGATCATCGGCCCATACTTGCTGCCCCGAGTATGGGTCGATCATTTCGCGATAGTTTTACGAATGTTCCATCGAGAGTTGGTGGTAAATAAGCGAACTTCCAATGCTGGGCCGGCATGGACGTTCCAAATTGAAATTTGTAATTTAATGAATAATACAAGCGAAATGTTGATACTAATGGACACGAATGTTATTATGTCCATTTCTTAGTATACACATTAGGGTGGTTCATTTTTGAGTAACATGTTTATTTTCCTTGGCTAAGTTGATAAACTGAAAGTATACACAAAAAGAGGAAATTTGACGAAAATGAAAAAATTCTAGCTCAATCACAGACTTGGCTCATTGGAAAATTCAATTTCCCATTTGATTTACATGAGAAATTTTGTTTGCATTTGACGGCAATTTTTTTCATCTGAAATTTTTTTTTATCAAAAATTAACTTCATGGCTTTGTGGAACATGAGGTTCTCTACAAAAAGTTTCTTTGAGCCAAACGTACACCTTCAATATTTTGAGCGTTGCAGAACTCCTAAGAGGTAGTTGATTCAAAATCTGTGTAAAATCGCTTATGAATGTAATAAAATTAATTTTAAATCTTATTAACTCTTAATAACTCTCTTATTTAACTAGTAATTAACTTATCATACAAATTTTGATTTGCTAGTTTGAGATGACATAATTGGGGTCTCAGGACTGTTCGGAAGGTGGTGACTTTATGAATAACAATTTTAATGTTTTTACCGAGTGGTTTAACAGGTGGCTCATAAAATGCGGTAAAACTAATTAAAAATCAAAAACATTTACGAGTCATCGTATATTGTTATGATTATTAATTCATCTATGTATTTATTATAACACAGCATCGTAATTGTATAGACGTCTAAACAGGAAAACAGCTGCAAACACGAGACAAATAATTTGATAATGACGAACAATTTTTTAATCTTATCAGTAAATAACTATTAACAGTTTTATATTATCAATAACGAGATATAACTGATTCACGTTCATACTGTTTTTACGTTTTTAAATTTATTCAATTTTTCAGACGCTTTTTTTCATTAAATTGTCGTGTTTCTTTTGTCCAACCTGTTATTACACTGAACGTAGATATACATCCAAAAGATATCCATAATCATATAATAAGTACGTAACATCTATATATTATATAACATCCATAATATGAATAATAATTCACGTAATATAGGTTCTATAAATTCGAACAAAACCTTTTTTTTAATCGGCCATAAACGAAAATCTTTATCCCCACGTAAGCTACCATCGAATAAAAACGTGTTGAGTTTGTTAATTAATGTACCATTATAAATCTCTAGGTGACCCTAGGTGAAGTAACGAATGTTCGCAATAGAACTAAAATCCCAATTATACCATTTAAAACCAGCAAACTAGCAATAGAAAAAAATTTTGATCAAACGAGATTTCAAAATAGTTTCCTTAGATTTCTTATAAGCGATTTTACACAAATTTTTGGACAAGTACCTCTTAGGTGCTCCGCTTGAAGGTTTGATTGTGAAGGTGCATGTTTGGCTGAGAAGAACTTTTTGTGAAGAACTTCGTGCCCTACAAAGCCGTGAAATATTACAAACGTAAACAATGATATTTACGGGCATAGCACAAATTTTGTCTATTGATTATTAAATTTCAAAAAAGGTCCCAAGTATCGTGTACCGCGTACTTGGTACCTTATGCAAGCTCTTACACAGCTCGGAACAATTGAACGCAACTATCCACTATCGAGAAATATAGAGTTGCTTAATGTATATTGATGGGGGAATCGGTGTAGCAAAAGGTGGTTGTATTCTTCCTCAATCCTATGCTTGCGCAATAGAATAGCATATGATATGCGTACTACACAACAAAATGCATACGCACTTACGTGTTATATGTCAGGTAGTTGAGTGCATCGTCAACGGTTCCTTATACACACATATATATATACATGTAACAAAAGAGAATAATATGCAAGGTAACCAGGGAGTGAGAGAGGTAACCACGCGTATGTAAATGAGGCGGGCCATCTACCGCTACAGCATGAAGGACCGCTAAGAAGAGAGCGCGTTTGCGATAACCGTGTGAATCTCAACGCTCGGTACGACGGAGTCGGCATTTGCGCTCGTTGTCGGTGTGTTACCGTTTTCGTTCCTCTTTTACTTCCTCCTCGATTCTAGCGGAGCTCAAGAGTCTCGGCGAGATTACGTTCACGGGAATTCTTCGTTTATTCCTCCTTTTTTGTTTCTTTTCATCCCTGTCGCTATAATGAATCTTTCATTGGACTTTCATTATATATAAACGCGGAAAATAAAATCTTGGGTATAGCGTCATGATACTACCGTTTCATATAATAATCACATATACGGATGTTTTGGGTCTATAGTGTTTCGCGACATCCCGATAAACGCTCTCAACGATTCAATTAAACCTGTTCTCCCGTGCTCCAACGTGCATGTCTCCTTTTCCATGTACCGGAAATGCACGAAAGGATTTTCGCTGGATCTTGGAAAGGAATCTTTTCTTCCATGATTAATAGGGATTGCATATACAATTTTGTTGTTGTAAGTGAGCTGTAACACTTGGCTTTTTTGGAATAGTCGCTATCCTTGTCCAGATTTATTGCAGAATGATGTAGACTATCGTTGAAGTGGTTATTAATTGAGAATTGTGTAGGTATACCCATACCTAAAAGTTCTGGATTGGTGAAGGTGAGGGACAAGGTCAAACATCTTTAACCTCTTTATTTCCACCAATATGCATACGGAATAATTGTCTGATGTTTGGTAGTTGTACTTTATTGCTATTTCCTCTTGTGACATGGTTTTATTCCTCGGAAAATTCGGGCGGCCATATTGTTTAGTTCATGTTTAATCGTGTGTTTACATGGACATTTATCTAAGCATAGTTTCCGTGCGAATTTCTCACGAAACGATATAGCAATGTTATACTCTTGTTGGTCAAAAGGGCGTAATATGGGTAATGATGCTGTAATGCATTTTTCACGAACGTCATACGTAAAAAGAGGAAACGACGTGAACCACGCTTTTTTCAATTCCAGCGAGCGGAAAATGCAACGCTCGCACGTCCGTGACAGACTGACAGCTGACCATATCAAATTCAAGAAAAAAGTACGAATACGAAAGAAAGAGAGGAAGAAACTGAGAGTCGTTACACACCACCACCACCACCATGTTGCATAGTGTGTGACCATCGTTTATTCGCGTGAAAGACGTCTCAATTCGTAGGAAATTTCGCTCTCGTACTTCCGTGCGAAGTCAGCGAAATTTAAAATTGCGCAAGTTTTTGTCGTGCCAGAGTGACGGAAAGAGGAAGGTAAAGAGAGAGTGAGAGAGTGAGAGACTGCGACAGTGTCGCCCTCAGAGCGAGTTTATCACAACGAGGAATATTCCTCCGCGTGTGCATTAAAACTTCTTGCGCCTCGACCTGGGTTTCTTTGCTATTCGATTCTCTGCGCACCATTATTTTTTCTTCCATTTTTTACCCTACGTAAATAAAAATAACTTGCTTCAGCAGCGAGAGAATACGATTCGCTTCACTCTCGCCTGGCATTTCTTCGCTTCCTTCTCCGCGCGAGAGAAAATCCCGCGAGAATTCGCACCAACGAGGGAGAAAGAGAAAGACCAACGCGACGCGGAAAGTCTACGGAAGAAGATCGTGGCAGAAGCAAGTCTGAAAGTCGATGCCCTCGCGAGAGATGCTCAGAGAGAGATTCCTTAGCGTAAGAAAGGGTACGGGAGATTCGATTTGGGATACGGGACGTGGAAGCGAAAAGTTAACGAGGCAGGGCCGAGAACTCTCGACGGGTCATGGGTGAGTATAAAAGGTAGCACGAGAAAGGATTCTGTATTTATTTTAATTTTTTCGCGTCAGTATAAGCGCAAGTACGATTTTATTATCGCCAGATTTGTCATTAACTTGTCGACAGATTTCGAGCTGTGATTGCACAAATCATTTTTTTTTTGAGGTTCGCCCGTAGAGGGTTTATATCGACGGGGTGTATTATTCATAAAGTACTGGTCACTTTCACCGCTCAAAGGCTCAGTCATTATCGAAAATGTTTTGAATAGCACTTTAAACGAAACGAGTCACGAGTTTACCGAGGTGTATGATTCTGAAGAATTCGATATTTTTTTTTGTCAATTTGTCAAAACAAGAAGCCTTATTCATAGACTCATCGCAAAGATCTGAAGTTAGCCACGTGGAAAGAAAAAAAATAACGCCGGTTAAATCAGGGGTAAAGCAGACAAAAGGCAAGCCTGCACTCTCGCCGATAGAGGAAGAAACTGATACACGGGATTCCTCGGGCGATAGCGTCGTAAATTACCATGATATCGAGATCGTTTCTACGACGAAAAAATACCCGTACGATCTTCAAGTTGGTTTGAGCAACGATTGTGAGCAGGTTCTCGGCAATTCCGCGGAAGAAAAATCGAGGGATGAAAGACGAGATGAGAGCCCGCCATTTCTCACGGCTAGAAACACTTCCGACCACGATGAAAAGTATTGCGATAGCAGCGCTACGACGAGCAACGAGAGAAACAGCGAGGACGATGAGGAGGAGGAACCCGAAGTAGCTGAGGACTCTTCGTTAGTGGATGAGAGCACTTCCGGTGACGTTGATTATTCTTGCGAAGATGATTACGTGGGCCATGACAATTACGACGATGAGATCGTTGCCGAAAAAACGGAACAGAGTAAGGATTCTCCGCAAACATTGAGGAAAATGGAACGAACGAGTCGTCGACCAAACTCGGCACCGTCCTGCTCTCAATTTGATTCTTCAGATACGAGTCCCGATAATAAATTTGGCGAAATCTCAAGAACCTTAGACCTGCTGAAAGCGAGAATCGTTAAGTCTGAGAGAGACATTTTCAATCTGAAAAAACAACTGACCGCGGAAAAGATACGAGGTCGCAAGTTGATGAGACGTTACGAGGACGACAGAAACATCACGAGAGAAAGTCTCAGAATTGATCTAGAGTTATGGATTAAAAAATTGAACGACGGTTTGAAAGCGTACCTTGCGGACTGGCAAAAACGAGAAAGACTGCGACTCAATGATGAAATATTGAGAATCAGTAATGTCTATTCTCAGGCAAGATTTTGCAATACTGCGCTAAATTATTTAAAAAATGTTTATTCACCCATTAAAATGATTTGGCACCCTTTCGAATGATTTCAGGAGATCACAAAGAGCCTGAAAATAATCATGAAAGAGTGGCAAGCGGAAGACACGAAAAATTTATACAGAACAATTCAACAACACGAAAAAGTACGAGAGAACATCGAGAGGACAAACGCCAATCTCGTTTATGAGAAGATTCAGATCCACCTGAAAAATCTTGAGAAACGAAATAGAAAATCGTACGCCACGTTGTGCAAGCAAATCGACAGGTGGGAGGAGCGATTGAGAGACGAAGTCGTCCAACTGCACGAAGAGGATCCAAAAAACCTTCGTCAACGAGTCAACTCCAGGTACAATCAAATCAGTATATCATTCTTTTAATACCGATTATGGTTAATGTGAATTAGTTTGCCGATTTCATAAAAACTGAGGGCCTTTTTCAATCATAAAGTTAATTTAAAAAAAACAGTACATCGAGGTGCGAAGAGGACTTTAAGCAAAATGGGGAAACGAGTGTTAAATGTCAAAGTGGTTGTAAAGAACAGTGTACCGACGTGAAACAAAAAACTTCGTTCTTCGGTGCGGAATCTCTGCTGCAAGTAGAAGAAAATTTGTTAAAACGTTTGCGAGTAAGTAGTTCGAAGGATTTACGAAGAACGGAACAGATCGTCAAAGCAGAATTGAAAATTCAGAGACACGAACTTGCCAAACGAATGAACGATAAAATTGGCGAACTGTGGATGGCTTTCAAGGACTTTGGCTATACACCAAGTTTTGTAGATTATGAACAGTCGAAGAGTCGAAGCGACCTAAAAAATCGGCCCAAAAAAGTTACATCGAAGGTCGACGTTGCAGTTAGTAGATGGGTCGGTGAAAAAATTGCGAATTCGAAGGTGTCTAGTAAATCGGGCATGAGTAATAGCGATGTTGAGGAGGATGCAGAATGCAGCGAGGGTGTCTATGAGAATATGGAAGCTGTGGAGGGACAAAAAGAAAATAATATTCTCAAAACGCCGAATGATTCTCCTACGATGCTAGAATTTAATACCGTGCAGAGTAAACATTCGTTGGCAGAACCCTCATCGGCAGATCGAGGAGAAAACTCATTGGTAAATATGCCAATCCTTACATCCCAAATAACGATAAAAGTTTAGTAAATTTACACAAAAGTAAACAAATACCAAGTAATAACATGAAAGTTAAAAATACTTTGAAATCTTCGAAAGTACTTGGCGCCAAGTCGCAACCGTGTTTTTATAAAAATAGAAATGACCGGTGCCATGTATGTTTAAAATTCACAATATATTTTCGTTCTAAATAATCGTCGATACGCCGATAAATGGATCATTTATTTGAAGCGAAGAGACGGAACACTATTTTCGTGGTAGCCACATTAGATCATCCTACTGCGGAATGACGCAGCGTTAAGGTAGTTTAGTCACGAAACGATTTTCTTGAAAAAGTCTTGAAATTTACACAGAGTGTTAATGGGTAGTCGACTGACACGCATACCAAATTTCAAAGGATTCGTCTTATTGGTTATTAACATAAATGTATTCAAATATTTAAAAAAATACACAGTGGTATAGGAACTGCGCGTAAAATATCGTGTAACTTTCCATATAGCGAATGAACACTTCTTTACCAAGTTTATGAAAAACTACACAATCAGAATAAAGTATATAATGAAGGTCTGGGAAAAAATTCGAGACGATTGTCTTACTAGTAATAAAGATATATTACGTTAAAGATTGAACTGAATTGGTAATGAACGAAATGGTATATGAATGGTCATTAAAGTTATACGATTTTTCACGCATAGTCCCTATACCTCTGTGTATTTTTCTTGATATTTGAATACATTTATCTTGAGAACCAATAAGACCAATTCTTTAAAATTTGATATGCGTGTCAGTCGACTACCCATTTACACTCTGTGTAAATTTCAAGACTTACGATTTTTTTTTTTAAATCGTTTCGTGACTTAACTATCGAGTCACCTTTTTCGAAAGCGAGCTGAAAATTCTTCGATGATTATAATGAAACTTTGCATCAAAATAGATGAGTTTTCTGAACACACTGCTTGAGAATAAGCAGTCGCGGAGTTTCGTACTCTTCCAGAGCATGAAAGCATGAAATATTCATAAAAAATCCCTGTATCGAAATTTACCCAATAATTACAAGCTCGCTCAACGGTTTTGCTACTGCATTTTCCATCAACACACCACTCCTGGAGATAGTGGATTTCAATACTGATTGTGAGAAGAAGTAGCACAATATTCACGTTCTATCGATTTCTCGTTACAGAAAGAACATCCAAAATAATACTTTAGATAAAGAAATGAAATGCTGTAATCGCAACATAACCCGAAAACGTATGATGGAAAACTTGACACGAGTACGTTTAATGCAAAATTTCTAAAAATACGGAATGCCATATGAAATTTCATCGATCATATCCCCTTTATTCTTTTTAGAACTCCACGGAATGATTTTTTCACTTAAAGGGATCAACGTGCAGTACCAGCCAATCACCGTTGTTGTAGATAGTCCATTGTGATTGAAACTTCTCAACGCGTAATTTCCGTTTCTTGCGAAACGGGTTTTCGTGATGTAAATGGATGAAATATTTATGTACATATATACATAACAAATGGATTTGTATACATTTGCGGCTACAATTCAAAGACACCATACAAACATACCATGTCCGTTAGGGTGAGTCAAATATTTTTTCAAATTTTATTTCCAATGGGCTCGAAGGTTTCAGTTATATGAAGCAGAATGCCAACTAAAATTTTAGCTTCCAACATTAATATTACGAGGTGCCCCTTCACACTTCTTTACTCTTCATAAGAATAACATAGGAAAAAGGTGCGAATTAAGAATTTTCAATTGAATTTAGAATTTTATTATTCAATTATGGAGTGACAGTTTGTCAAAGGTCAATTTATATATAAACAGTTCTTTTTTTAAACATTATAGCTAGTCGATCACTGTGAAAAAAATTTACGAGCCTTTTTTGTAGGGCTTCAATGTTACTATCGAATAATGGTTCACAATATTTTTCATAAACAATTATTGTAAAATTATACTCTGAAACTGCCTTTTCAATGGATAGTAGCTTAAAAATCCATATGCACTGTTTTTCTGACATTTATAAGCATTATAATCGATAGTCATTCAATTAACTTTCTAAATGTTTCCAAAAATGAAGCCACTGCGGAATACGTGCAGTCAGAGGATTTACTAATACTAATATTTAAAGTTACCAGAGCCTCGCAGTTATTGTAGGATATCTTGAAAACTATTTACCGAATAATTTTACATTTTTACAGATTACTCTCGAAATACTTTGAGGAAGTATTTTTAATAAATTTCAATTTTTTGACTGATTTCCAAAGATCATCACTGCACGATAGTACAATTGATGCCTTACAGATAATTTTTTTTTTTAAATAACATTGACCGCTCGGCTGTAGTATCTTAAAAGAAAAGGACAATTTTTGTACGAATTCAACTAGCTGTACTGGCTGTATCTCTATAACGGTTAGTTTTACGACATTGCCGCTGAGGATCTTTTTTGTAGAGCGGTTCATTTTCTGCGAAAATATGTTAGGCGTTTTATTCCGAGACGCGTTGTTACTGGATAGAAACATTCCAAATGTGCTTGGATTGTTTTTTTTTGTTATCGTCATGAAAAATATAAAAGTGGGACGAGTCACCACTCAATATTAAGATTGACAGCTAACATTTCAATTGGCATCTTTTTTCATGTAACTGAAACGTTTGAACCTGTTGGGATGAAAATAAAACGTTTTTCTGGCACACCCTAAATGTATGTACATACTCCGCTACGGGTATTTGTCAGAATTCCAGCGGCCTTGCCTCACGCGTTGATGCATAATCCTTGTGCATCTCGTGCATAATATCTATTATGTAGTTTGATATGTATGTCCCGATTTGTGGGTACGCGTCTGTGTAGCGGTGCTCTTCGGCGCTTTCGCAACTTTACGCTCCATGTCCAGCGCTCAACGACCACTTTTATCATCTATACGATATAGATGTCTGTAACTCGGGGGAGTTTTTGTTCCATTTTATTCTTCATTTTTTACCTCTATCTCACAGAGTTAATTCAGCCATTCCAAGTGTACTTGCGCGCCTACGAGCGAAGATCCGACGGTATCAAAACGCACTTGGCCTCTGCGTCGAAAGCCAGGAACATAATTCCCCTCGTACACGTCTCGCATCGAGTTAATGATCCTCTTCTCTTGTATATATATATGTATACATGTATACATGTATATACAACTTTTTTGTTGATTTCATTGCAGTCTTTTAGTTTCTTTTGTTGTTTTCTTTATAAACCTTGCCTCCGTCTCTGCTCCTTGTCGAGTCATTCGACGCGAATATATGCGATCAAGTGAGTCGATTTGTATCCGAGACGTTCAGGCAGAATTGCAACTCGTCTCTATTCATTTTTAACTTTGAAAATTGTACATCTTTTTTTCAACATCTCAATCAGCAATTTCTTTAGGAAGCAGCGCATTTTCGCGAAAATAAATTCGTCAATAAAATCGAATTCATCGAATTGACGAATGTACGTAGTCTCGAGTGAGTGTGAATTTTACGTTGCTCAGAGTGTCGACCTTTTTCGCTATTTCTCTTCACCTTGAAGAGTCAAAGTTAAAGCATGCACGTGCATGCAGTCCTCCAATACCGTGCGAATGGTAGAAATGTTCCTATCGCGTATTTTATGACGACAATTATATTCCCTGTTGAGCTTGAAGAAGCAAAAAAAAATGTTGCTTTATCCAAGAGGATTCGTGTGCTTCTCTAAATAATATCTAACGTACTATCATCTTTTGCAAACTTTGTGACCCTTCGATTATTGTGTTGTTGCCGAGCTCGCATCGTTCACGAAATTCCTCCATGAGGGACAATCGCAAATTATCGCATTGGCAGTACAACTTTACACGCAACTGCATACATATTTCACCGTATATACCGTCAAGAGTGCATCTCGTTGAAAAGCAGCCAAGCAAAATACACGACTGCCCGTGGGCTGTTACCAAAGGCGACTCGACTTTACGTCCCTTTCCAACCAACACTTGCTGTACTCTCGAGTGTTATGTATTGAGTTGTACAACATATATTATACGTACATGTATACATATCCGCGAGGAAAAAAAATGAAAGCAGACAAAATAGGACGTGATTATCAAGATATCTTAGCGGGACGAGCCAATATTCTTGTGCAGCAGACTAAAACTATGTTAGGATTTTCGATAACCAGCAGTATACCAGCAGTGTCGAGTAACAGCTGTTAGCCCATTATGCAGTAGTATTAGTTCACACGTAGAATTTTACGGGATGAAGGATAAAACAGAAAATTCAGTCTCAATAAGATGAAACTTGCTCCGAGCAAATTACAACGGTATGATAAAGAGATGATAATAATAACAGTAGCTCGATTTTTCAACTAATAAACTATGTAAAGTACGCAAGTTTCAAGGAGAAATGAAGCAAAGATCGAAATACACGTATAACGGGCATTTCGCGTTGTTTTTTGAGTTTGTTTATAACATTTCCTAATTGAGATATTTTAATATATCGTTCAATACCTATCGTAAATATGTTGTAACAATTATTGCTGGTATTATTATTATTATCATTATTATTATTTATGTGCGACTTTTCCTGTGTGTGCGAATTCTTGCCGAGTTCAATGACTTCCATTCGGCCTTGAAAATTCCAGTAATTCAGGATGCGTGGTAACGAAATGTTTTATTTATTTCTTTGCATTTGTGTATGTACAGCAAGGCGAAGAGGGCTATCGTAGGTAGTATTACATAGCGGTATTATGAGAAAAGTTGTATCTTCGTCGAGCGCGTGTTCGTAAATACAATAATCGAGTTTTATTTGCCCCAAGGAGACTGGAGACGAGCGTCATGCTGCAAGAGTCCCGACGAGCACACGGGGCGGATCTATTTGTCGGGCATCGATCGAAGTATGTAAAGATTCGCGTACACGCGAATGTGTACGCTGCTGCCGCGATTGCCTTTGATTCATGATCAATCGATAAATACGTCGACTTCTCTATTATCCCTCTTCCTTCCTCTCGTCTCACTTTTTTTTCTCCTTGTTCACGTTCACTCGATGTTTTTATCCGCAGCGTTTCTAGCTCTCGCAGATCGATGTAGCAAATAAAGTTCCTTCTCCACCCAGTAGATAAATCAGAAATACAAAAACGGCTACGATGCACAGAGCTGTGAGAACTCGAGTGTGGCTGCAACGTTTGTCGACAAAATCATCGTTGTAATCGACAAATCGGACAAATTGTTATTTCCAATTATTCGAAACGTAGCGATAGAGTATGGAGTTTATATGATTAAAGAATATATTGACAAAAGTCTGGATCAGGGGTGACGAGATACGTCGCTGCAAGAGGCTTCGTTACAGCTACCAACGACGCTGTGACTGAAAATAATTGCCTAACCAAAAATTCTGCGACGCGGGGACAGGTCAACAATCGATTTTTGCACCGCGGTAGCGCCACGCATGTGTATGGAAACAGAAATAAACGATGTATAGGAAGATGAAAAAGAATATATGATCGTATAAGAAAAAAGATAGTAGGAACTACACATAGACTGCCTCTCTCTGTCACTCTACGTGTGTGTATGTGTGTGTGTGTGTGTGTGTGTGTACGTAGGAATATATGCGGCGAGGAAGACTATGCACTCGATAATGAGGGTGTCCGTGGAGCGTGAAACCTGGTTCTAGACTCGTGGACCAACTCTCCTCTTTCTCATCTGCTCCTCTTCCCCTCTTTTCATACTCTCTTTTTTGCCTCTCTCTTTCCAGTATCGTTTCCGTATGTGGTTGTAAATGATCAAGCACTTTTTCAAACTGCGATTCACACAGACATCGGGGATGTTCTCTTACGGACCCTCAATCATTTTTCTGCGAGTCTCGTTCTTATTATAATTGTTTAAATTACAGGAAAAAAGAATAATATCGATAATAGTTATTCTCGTTATTATCACTACGCATATAGCTAGTATTATCATTAGCGATATAATTCTACACCATCGTAAACTAGCTCCGTTCCTATGCTTTTGTCATGCTACGAACGCGTGTAAGTATATGCGCTAGACGAATTGTGATTGTACTGACTCTTTTTGTTCCAGAACCAGGTTGACGAGTAGATGAAACAGTCTTCTATTTATCCAGAAGGATATCTCGATTATGTAAATCGCCAACGAGATGAGATAATACCCGACCAATTTGTTGACGACTTTAGCTCGATGGAAATACGTACCGTCTGCTCTACAACGACACTCGAATGAAATCATGAATTCACCCCTTTGCCATCGGAGGTATTGGATTTAACCTTTTTTTCAACCGACCTGTTTTACTCCACAGTCTTCGGATATCATTGATCGCAGACGATGCAAGATTTTTTATTCCGTCGTAACGGAGCTCGATGACGTCGCCGATGATTTTTATCGCATCCATAAACGACGAACCATCGTTAAATATCGCGTTGAAGGCTGCGTAAATTTGAGCATTTA
The DNA here is from genome assembly GCA_959613375.1 of Heteropelma amictum. Taxonomy (NCBI): domain Eukaryota; kingdom Metazoa; phylum Arthropoda; class Insecta; order Hymenoptera; family Ichneumonidae; genus Heteropelma; species Heteropelma amictum. Next base: position 4,941,966 of record OY390724.1, read on the forward strand.
TTTGTACAGTTTAACGTCCATCGGCGGAAATATCGGTGAATCGGTAATTATTCACGTGAGGAAGGCAACAATAACTCACCGTCATCTATGCTCGGTTGAACCGTCATCGAAGTGTTGGATGATAAATAATTCTTGGTGGTTTGAAAATTCCATCTTCGAATTTTGAAAGAGAAAGAGGCGTCGGGAAATGTGGCCACGACGGAGCCCCCAAAAAAATTTGAAAGAAAAATTTCATAATGCAGATTTATTAATTCTTGTAATCATTTTTTATTGAAAACATTGGTTTGTCCAATTTTTATTGTACTGACGCACGATTTTTATGCAGTTTTCTTCAATTATTCTACGAACTACAGGGTATTGTGAATAAACAAAATGAAGATTTTCGAATCAAGCTTATACACAAGTTCGTTATACGACCCACGCAAAGAACAAAGTCCACTTGGGTGGACTTTGTCGTGACTATAGTAGCTCCTATAGTGACTACATAGCTCCTATAAGTAGTGACTATATATGAATATGGACCTTGATAGCATTTCAGTAGTGCAAAATTTCATCTATCGAAGCGCTGCTCGAGCTAAGTTCATTTGACATCTCTTTTGACGGTTACTTCAAATCGGAAATTAATCTATAATACTATCCAATGAAAAGTGGCCAAACGAGCATTACAAATTAAATTAACTTTTGTACTTTTATAAGCCCGTGCCCCGCTCTCGCCTCTACGGAAAAACGTGGTAAATTACGCGATTAAGATTTGGTTATTATTAACCCGTTTTTATTCCACGCGCCCGAGGTATGTACAAATAAAACTTACCCTCGAAAACTCGAGAGAAGACTCGTTTAAAAAATGGTTTTTAAAACGAGTTTTCCGTGGATGGCTTTAATCACAGATCGAAAAACTTTCGCAATGAAAGATATATCAACTGACCGTGCTGGTCGACTGTACGTTTCTTCACATTCGTCCATCACTTTGCCAAGATTACATCGATAATAGCAGTTATTGTCATCTCGGTTTGACTGCGGTGTATACTCTGGAAATCCCTCGAAATGCCTCATAGCTTGGCACTTCCATCTGGTGTGGAAAAATTTCAACGCTCGGTTAGTTTATACCGATAAAAAATACTCATCTCCCCCAACACCATTACTAAAAATCGTTCTGAAGGGTCAGAAAGAGTATGACGCTCGCGCTTATATTGTATATATATATATAATGAATGTGAATTGCCATGAGGGAGATAATTAAAGAGAGGATGTCAGTAAGAGACATTTTGCACGAGCGCAATCCTTTTTCTCATTTATTCCTCGTGGTAAATTACTAACCCCGTTCCGCTCGAAATTTCACCCGATCCGTTTGTCGCCATCTCTCGAGCAGACAATATTGCAACGTGATGGTCGATGATAGCGGTCAGCTCGGTGGTCGTCTCGCCTGAACTGCGTCCTTAACTCTGTACAGATTCTATTTCCCTTCGAGATGGCAAAACATGACGAGGACCCACTAGCCTATTTTGAACTTCCTAAGCGAGTCGTTGTTGCCAATGAGAATAAAAGGAAAACTTGTCATTTTCATGGCGACTTTGAAAATCGTGACCACCGGAGACGAGCAAACTGAAATTACATGTAAGGAACGAAGGGCTTTTAAATGCGATGGAAAATATGCATCACTGCACTTGATTAACACTTTGATGCCACAAAGTTTCATTCTCTTTTCTCCGTGAAATCATTGAATTATATCACAGCTAATTATATTTGCCAATATATTTTGGAATTATATTTTGCGTATTGTCCAAAATCGCAAAGTCGTGTAAATATCAACGATCAAAAGTCTTTCATCCCTGTGAGAAATACACGTCAATACAGACATGTTACGTAAATATCATCCATGTTTTTTAGATGTCAGTACCGTACGGAAGGTTCGAGTTATTCGAGCTAGTCAAGAGAATATGTTCTTTGTATATCCTTTGTGCATCGCAATATAGCCATTTTCGTCAAACTTTCCTGTTATTTTGACGACTGTATTTCAGATCCAAGTCTCTCGTCACCAAATTGTTTTCGAGTCAAAATCCAACCTGTCTATATATAAAAAATCAACGATTATTCCATTAATTGGTCTTTTAACGGCCTTGAATCTCGAAATAAGTGATTAAAGTAACGCGCGACCGCTGCCGTTTGAAATGATCGTGCGACCGCTTGAAGGATGTGCCAGCAAAGTTACACAGAGGGCGTTGCGGGTAGACAGTCGGGCTCTAATGCGCGATCATGCAACGTTGCGTTCCTCTTCTTCGGGGTTGCGATGAGAGGGCGGCACGATATTGCAAGCTCACGCTGCTGTGGCAAAAGTGGTATAGAGCAGTATGGAGCATGAGAACAACAGGGAAAAGGTATGTATGAAGCAATGGAAGATAAAGATGGAGGCGAATGAAACGATACGAGTACCACGAGGACTCGTATTGTTCTCCACGACGGTTGGCGCGATTCCTTAAGATCTTTTGTGTATAATCGTGTGTGTGTGTATACATATATCCGGAACGATCAAGCTGTTGGGGCATCGATCCGAGTCGAAGGTTAATTGAAGATGAAAACGTACATATACGGATGTACATAGCCCCAACAACCCGACGACGTCAGATGACATCACACTATACCACACACAACACACCACAGGGTCTACCTCCGGCCTTGAGAATCACCGTGAGGAATACCTCTCCTATTGAATTCTCGAGCATGTAGACACTTACAAGGTACAGCAAATACGTACACGCACACACACACACACACACACACACACACACACGCGCGCACACACACACACACACACACGCGCGCGCGCGCGCGCGCGCGCGCGCATATGTATATATATGTGTGTGTACACATATGCACACGTGTATAATCTATCCGATCTCGAAGTTTCGATGTGACATTGAGCTATCGAGAAACGACCATCTACAGAGGATCTTTACCATGTATGCTGCAATGTGCTTCAATGGACGCAATGAGTTTCTTCAAGGAGATGGAGGGAGCGCGGGATAAACCAAGTCCTGTAACAATAGTTACATCCAGATAGAATCGCGATGAGAATTCACACGTCGGCGAATCAATTTTAATTCGAAATATCTAATGAACTTGAACACTGGCACGAGGGTTGAAAACGGAAATTTCATGGTTTTTGACGACGATCTTCATTCGTTTGTTCAAAAATCCGTTGCTTACTCTGTTCAGATCGATAAGAAATATATGAATCGGCCTGCTGTGAATACAAATGCGGGATAGGAACAGGTATGAATCAAGTGCACGAAGAAACGGTTACACGTGGCTCGTAAATGATCGATTGCTAGAACAATTTTAACAAAGCCTCGAGAATAAAACAAATTTACGGAAATTGGCGTGTCAACAAGTTGCCCGTCGCACCCCTGACGGTATTTTGTGCAACGCGGGAAGCTCGATGCTACTTATTAATTGTATTCAACGATTCATCGTGTATACCTTTGCAGGTTTTCACGATCCTTTCTTTTTCCTACACAACATTTCCCGTCACTTTCGAATTAGTGCTTCTTATACAGCTGCCACTCGGAAAGTTTGACTAATCATCGTAGATGCCGGGCCGAAGTAAAACAATCCTCTCTTATAACGATGACTTCATCATCATGGGTCTGCGGGATTCTTCCGGTAATGTAACGTTACATACTGGTAATATGTAATTATAATTTGGACGTAAAATATTTTTTATAATACAAGGTACGTACGATATCGATCTCCGTGTTGAATACGAGAGGTATATCGAATATATCGTCGAGATACGTGTCGCAATAGGAAGAAGAATTCCGAGAGGATTGATGAAGCAGTGTGAGATAACATACTTTATTTTAAATATGCGCGCTCCGCTGACGTTATCTATTTTACTCGCATCACTTCGGAATACTTTAGCGTTTTGTAAATTGATTCGTTGATTGAAAGTACACCTGGAAATCGAAGGAGATTTCAGGCAGTGAAGCTGAGCAATGATTCGGTCTCTCTTCTCTCACGGGTCGTCGTTGAAGTAGCGTCGACGATACTCTGATCAAATCACCGTCATACTAAATATATTCTTGTGAAATATCTTGGATCCACACAACCTGACTCGCTGATATATTAATTCAAGCGAATATCATGTGATTTGACGGGTCGAGCTACGATTCCCCGGAGTTGAGGAAAGAGTCCACGAATATTATCCAGTCTCACAATAAAAGATACGGTATTCGATAAAACAGTTTTGCCACATTCTCCACGACGAAATAAGACTTGGTGTACATGTAACTACTGTACTTACTACTGTACTGTATGTACTTAGTGTAAATGAGTAAATGAATGAGTCATACGCTGTAGCCAAGAGGCACCCGAGCTTATACGAAACAATTGTGTACTTGTAAACTTTGTTGTAAAATTAGTTCGTATATTATTGTAAGTATATGCTCATCCACAAAACTGAGTAACCTTTCAATAAGAAGAGTCGAACAACGAGTATTGAAGGAGGATGGATGCTAATGATACGAAAAAATGTTGTATCATCAAATGTTAATTCAACGATCAATGTACTTCGTGGGATGAGAAATTTATGGGTCAGCCATCCGACAAAGCTGATATCTCTATGTATGCAAGCAATATGGAATCGATTATCTACATCGACTGTGGAAGAACGTTCCATCTCTGTGTATCAACTCCATCAGGTCACTCATCCCTGCGAGGTCCTCTAGTACTAATGCAATTAGTACGGTGCCAGAAGAAAAGAACAAAGAACCGTGGCTCGGACCGTGACAGTAAACGGCCATGAAATTGGTCGAGTTCTCCCACGGATCTCCGCGGAATCGACACGGTGAATTGTATTGCATCCCCCGAGAAAAAAAATAACAGAGAGAGAGAGAGAGAGAGAGCGATAGAAAAGAAGGGAATTCTGTACATGTATATAAGCATTCACACAAACACTCACACACGTAACAAGTATCCTATTGCATTCTACCTCTCTTGCGGTGTAAACGGGAAAAGAGAACTTTATGCCATGGACCGATACAGCGGGCGAAAACGCGGATGAGTGTTTCACGAGATCGAGCTCCATGGCCCGCTGTGCGGAAGCGGATGTAGCGAGAAGCTGAGCACTCGTCTATATAAATATATATGTATAAGATTATTGGTACTAATATGGACCATCAGTTAATTTTCACATTGTTGAAAGTGAGATCAATTATTGGGGATCTTTACGAGCTTTATTGACCACTCATCGAAGCCGGTGATGTTATGATCAGTTTAAAGTCGAGCAAAATGAACCGCGCTGTTTCGGAATCTTTGTTCGAAACAAATTAATATCGGGGGTCAATTTAGTACCCGCCTGCTCGCACCTTCCACCTTCTTTGCCCGATTTTTTAGTGAAAGACATGATGCTTTCAATACGATACTCAATGATAAAACGATTGCAAATAAGTCGAGTCAAAGTATGGCAAAACTTCATTTACGATCCAAATTCGTACCAACGCGTCTGTATAGACGGTTGGTATGGCATCGATAAAAATGAAAAACAACAAAAAAGGCGCATGCATGTGTATACAGGCGTAGAGTATAGAAATCTGGACTGCTGTTACAGTGCGAGAAAAGCGAAAAGATATCCTTCGACTTAATGGAAGGGGGGCATAGGCCAATGGAATCTCAACTCATCTGACAGCGATTGGTAGGCATTTACTATTTATAGTCGAGTGGGCTTGCACGCCGAACGTGATTCCGTGCTCCACGCTCTTGAAGAGATTTTTTTTAACTGCATTCACTCCTACGACTTTAGAACAAGAGGTAAAGAGAAGGAATGAAAAAGGGTTCACTTTTATTCTTTTCTTCCATCGATAAGTCTTTACTCGCTTTATTCCCATCTCTCGTCTCTCTCTCTCTCTCTCTCTATCTATCTCTGATCCTTTCGTTTATTTTTATACGTGTCGCATTTTGAAACAATGTTACTCCATTTCTCATATGTTGACCTCAAAGTTTTATTGAGGCGCTGGTACCAACTTTATTTCATGTAGAGTGGAGTACACAAATGTGTACACAGGGGCCAACTACAGTTTGGGAACGATATTCGAAACAAAGCTGCAAAGCCATACAATTTTAGAATTCTAGGTTAATCACGGTCGATCTTTCATATAACACGTTCGAAAACGCCTTAAGACTGGCTCGTGCAGGCTCCGATACCAAAAATCTGGAAGCGTGGGATGGCATGTTCTTCTTTTTCAACTGACACGCTCTTAACTGTTGTCCTTAACGAATTGATGTACCCACGAATGATCGACACATTTGTAACTGGTGCAGTGAATTATGCTGCATCCGAATCTTTCATCAAAGAACACTTTTATCCAAACACACGGAGATTCAAAGTTTTTGAATAATTATTCGTTTACGTATCCAATGTAGTGGTAATGGACAGCATACCGTAGTTGAAACCCACGAATTCTCGTCGTCTGGAAACTTGCTACATACGTCGAGATTATTGAGCTAAACATCGAGGAGATTTTATTTATTTATTTATTTTTTATTTTTTTTATATTCTCAGAATGTATATGAAACTTAATTATATTACCTATATTAACGAGAATTAGTCGAGCAGTGGACGGTGACGATATAACCGAGATCCGGTTAAAAGAATTTTCACTTCAGTAATCAATAGATCGTACGAATTTTCAATGTTTTTTATCAAATACCCATTTGCAAATGGCTCTATAGTTATTTGAAGAAAATAAAAAATGAATCATTTCCTTCGATCTTCACCGGGCCTGGCTGGTGAGAGTTGATGATGCTCTTCAGCGAAAAGCCATAGCGATGAAAGCCTCGTGGATCTTACCCTGCAGGGTATCCAGTCTCAAGACCCCAGGAGTTCATGAAACCATCTCTCGAAATCATCCGCATAATTCTTACTGCGACTGCATATAAGCATTGGGTTTTTAAATCTCAAGCGTCCAGGGGCGTTCGCGAATGGTAGACCAAGAGGAAGAAAGACGATACGCAGTCGTCAAGGATAAGAACACTCGTGTGTTCTACAATCTTAGCGAGACACCGCGGGAATTATTACACTCAGGATTCCAAATCTTTTTCTCCGAGTTTTTTTGAAACCCTAGACACCTACTGGACGTTATTATTCCAACTGCATAACACACGGGAGACGAGACCATTAATTCGCGTCAAGTATATATAGCTATACACCCTGAATCCGTAATACACGGGTGCTAAGTGTGCAATGACATACCACGATGATTTTCAGCATGCAGTATGATTTCGTTCGAGGGACAAGCATTCTCCAAGATGAGAACATTATAACGCAATGGTGAAAGCTTCGTTATTCGTAGGATTGAGATATCAGAATGAAAGTGACGAGCCTCCGTTGAATTTACTCGCAATCATTAAAAAATATCTTTGCAAGGGTCCGTCATACAGTCAGACAGTTGGAAGTTCTTGGCATCGCAATGATACTTGCGATGTTAATATTACTTGTAAAAATTTGTTGGCTCCGAATTAATTTATAAACGTAAATTTATGTTCAGGGTAAAGATGTTTTAATGAATTTATATGAAGATGAATTTATGTTCATCGTTACAGCCCATTGACGCAAACTCCGAGGACCAACATTTTCAATATTTGCCAAATTTGTTTTTATCCTCGCCGGATATACTCGTAAATTTATGATTTTTCTTTATACGCCGTGTAGTCTCGCATTCTTTATATAGAACATTTTTGGAAAAATGTTTAAACATCGTGTAATATCGACGTAGAGGTAAATTTAGAAATGACGTTCGTGTAACGTCATGATCGATCTTTGCCACGTCCAAGCTCGAATCTCTCCCAAGGAAATCCGGCCGTTCCTCGGCGCAAGACTTTCCCGCGAATATCTGTGGGAATTGAACTACGACTATCGTTATCCACCGGAGGCAGAGATGATCTGGGAATAAAATAAAAATATTCAACCGTGATCACAACGAATCGTAGCCGAAAGATGAATCAGCTGGTCTCTCTCTGGAATAGCTTGCGTGTTTCGACTAACGAGAGAAAAGACCGGAATCCCGCCAAAGTTTCCCTCTAGTCCGGGAATCTCTTTCCCTGTTCACAATTTCTTTCGCGTTCACCGTTATAGACGCGTGCAGACCCGGAAATCCTTGGGGCGTTTACCGATCTCGCGCAGCGGCATCACCAACCTCGCGGACCCTCGCGTATAACGTCCACCAACAACAACTCGGTTCTATATACACATAAATCGATGTATACATTTGTATATACATATGTATATACACACTTTAAGTAACAGCAATCCGTCGATATAGTATTCGTATAGGTTTGCCTCTATTCCTGCATCTTGAGATAGTTCGAAGCTGGCTATGTACAGCGTAATGGTTACCTGTCGATCGACCGACGCAACGGATTCACAAATAACCGATCGCCATTACAGATGTTGAATTCTTTAACTGGCGTGAAACGAGTGAAACGAAAAAGAGATATGAAATATTCCAGCACTGTACGAGCGTGGAACTTGTCGTGGGATTCAATCTGTTTGTATAAGTTTGCGTTCGGCAAAAATTTACATGATGCCGAAGATTGTCTGAGAGGTATGTGAAACATGACTGAAAAATCATTCTGGTCAAGTTCAAAAATAAAATTTGCGCAAGCTTTTGTGAGTTTCGTAAATCTTCCGAGTTTCTCTGCATCAACGAACTTTTATCGAAAACTGTGGCCCGCAACATGGAGAGCTTAACGCGATTGGTTCGCAGGATCTCGAATGTTTCGATGCGCCCAAACAACTCGAAGAATGACGGTGTTTTTTTTACTTCGTCCGTAACAATGATAAATAATTTATGAGCTCTTGCATAAAACGATTTATATGATTTTTGTGCTTCGATCGTTCTCAAGTTTTGAGTTTTTTTCGGTTTCCGTTTCTTTTGATATTCTTCCCTCAGATTTCCCTCAGACTCGGAGAAATATCAAAGGCCGAAGGAACACTCGAATAGGATGCGTTGAATGAGTACCCTTGAAAATGCGATCAAGCATGAAATATTCTCGCGTGTGAATGTCTTGATTTTTCAAGTTAATTAGCTTATGAAATGAAACTCCACCGAGCTACGAAGGTTAATGGATAATCCGAAAGTAGACTTTTATCCATAGCGGAAAGGATGATCGAGTATCGGGAAGACAAATCGGTATGGTGGAGAGGATATCCGGTGAAGATTCACTCCGGAATGTCGCGCTCTGATTGGGTCTCGGTGTTGGCTCACAGTGAGTTGGATCATCATCCGATTGGCTCCGGGGTCGTTTCCCCACCTTGGAAAATTCACTTTTTACCGGGACCTATTACAAAACTGACCGGCATCTCCTAGACCATGTCATTACGGCGTTGTGCTCCACTCTGCGAGGTACCTACTCCTTCTCTAGTACCATCACCTTTCCCTGTACGGAGTAGTCAGATAGTCGCTGTGGTCGTCGACTTCGTCCTCCTCTCGTCATCATCCGTTCACCTCTCGTCGTTAGTCCTTCGCGTTCGTCTTCGTTGTTTGCTGGTGGAGTCAAGCTTGTAACTTCGTACTATATCCGTCGACGCGAGTGGATCCGTACACCCACTCTTGTGCACGAGCAAGACCAACGGCACCGAGTAGTTCTGCGATCATACGCTATTCCGCATTTTCCGTATTTTTACCGTATTTTCATTCCTTATTCTTCCTGTCATACTTTTTTTTTTTACTTCTCATCAACTCTCGGAGTGCCGCAAACTCTTGTCCGCTATTCGCGAGCGCGGTCGCAGTTTTCCATTTACGACGAGCTTGCAAGAACACGGTATGAATATAACGTCCAACAAATTTATCATTATTTGATTATGGTATTCGACCGTTGATGAAAAAATACCGTGAGAAGACGCATCAAGATCGTCGGTTCAAGGACGCGTCAACGAGAAAAGGAGAGAAAGGGAGATAAAGGTTGAAGACCCAATTGGTCTGTGAAGGACTTGCCGTGAGTTCGAGATTCCCGTGATAAAATCCAGTGACTGATCGCACGAACTTTCCATAAGAGACAAGTTTCTTTTTCGTCATATTTTTTTATTCGAACCTTTTTTTATGCTACGTGGACAGTGTACTCTTGTGAAGCCACGAGGAAAACTATCGATCTATATTGTTTTGTTTCTCACCGATACGACATATCTGTGAGGTTAACGTTTGGTAGAGCGAATTCTGTCGATCGAAGGGAGTCATCCGAATCATCGTGGGAATCATGTTCGTCGCGACTGAGAACCATCGAAACCGGAAATTGTGAGTAATACCAACAACTGTTTTTATTGTGTCATTGTAGTCAGCAAAAAATGTGCCTGGGATATAAAGACCATTTTTTGCATTAAAGACATCATAGGCTAGCGGTACGTTACTACAAACTTTGTACTAATTCGCCATGTTGCAGTCTTGAAAGAATCTTTTACAAAAAAAATGACCGATTTATCGCCTAAATCTCGAAGTAATAATAAAATAATTCCTTTTCTCGCAACAATGAAAAATAATCAAGTGACTCTCGATTTGCAGACCTTCTTACAAAATAAAACTGCCTCTCCCATGGGTTACAAGATTTTTTTCAAATAACATGAAATTTATACGCTAAGCTAAACAACACGAGTGAGACTCGTTAGTTAGTGTTCGCTGCGGAAGGTTTGCAATATGCAAAGGGTCCGTGTTCCTTTCGACGGAAGATCCTAAGAAGATCGTGCATGGCCTTATCCGTTGATCGGATAAAATGCGAGATCTTTATCAAGCGAGGTGTCCGCTCGTCGATATTTTACACGCGAGTCTCCGATTAACCGACGTTCGAATCATGCTCTTACTCGCGGGTGAAAATCGACGCCAAAGAAAAAATCCCCCCAGACTCTCTCATAAAATGCGCGAGAAGATCTAACTCGGGGCATTGGCGACCGATCAAACGGGACATTAACCACACGGTGTTGTGCTTGTTTCTATCTCTCTCTTTCCAACTCTAGAGAAAGATCGACGTGTTCTATACACCGGTTTTGTGCCCCGTAACAAAATACAGGAGTATGAGGGAAGAAAACGGTCTCGTGTGGCCAATATATAGAGTACCTCACGATACGGGAGAACCTTTCTATCCGAGTCGTCTATGGGCCGAGTCGTTTCCACTATATGCTAACTTCCTTGTCTTTGGTACTCTCTCGTATGTATAGCCGTACGTCCTTCAATCATTGTTTTCTTTTTCTTCCATCCTCGTCCTTTTCTTGCAAGGATCCTATAAGTAACGTCGGTAGATCGAACGTACTGACATCGTGTGTGTACCACCGGCAGTAGAACAGCTACGTATATAGTTATACAGTGATTGGGAGAATCGTGGGTAAGATTAGGTAAGAGATGAAAAGCGAGAACAAAGACATACGTGGCACACGCGATGAGTGATAACATACCATGTACATATATGTACTATATGTATATGGCTCGAGATATGGCTGATTTACAGCTAGTCCAGCGGGGCGGAAAGGATTCGTGTAACACGACCACCCTTGCGTTCGGTATCCCTTCCGCGGCGTACCTGCTGCATCGTATATTTAACGCGAAAGTTGCATATTCCCGACTCGACGTAGTTCTGTCGTTTTATTCAAATAAAAAAATTGTTTTTCAGTTTTTCTCACATACAAAACGGTTTGCGAGCTTAAGTTAAATGAGAAAAGTTGTTGCAAATCGACTAAAGAACAGCATACTCCAAATTCAAGGTCATCCAAGGTAATATGTGTTTGCTGTATAGTTACAAAAATTGCGAAAAATTTTTTCTCAAGATTTTTTTAAAAAACTGCGGAAAGCTTCTTTGATGTTGCATAAAAATGTATGCAAAGTTTTAGAAGGCTTCACCACGTAGAAGCCAAGATGTTTATCGATGAAAATGCAACTTTTAACACGCGCTCTTACGAGAGACTACCGAAAGTTGGGATTTTCAGCAATAAATATCTCGACTTCCACGTGGTAAAACCTTCCAACATTTATTACACACGTACATATGACATCAAAGAATATGTATCCAAATGTTCAACAAAATCTTAAGAAAACGATAAAACGATAGGACTGCCTTACTGCGACCCAATTGAATCGATCCAGTGTTAAATTTTCACATCGCAACATCATTTTTACAAATAGTCATGCCTTGATTGACAATCAAACGACAAGTAAACTACGAGTAAAAAAAAAACAAACTTGAGAAGCGACAAAACTGGCGTGGAATCTTCCGATCGTATGCACGGATTTAAATTCTATCTGATTTATTATGTTAATTAGATTCGATCTGGTGCCACGGTGACAATTGAGAGATATATTTTAAGGATGATTTAACGACAGTTAGAAAAAAAAAAGTGTATCTACAAGCAATTACGTCAATATCGCATTAATTTTCTTCGTATACATGAAGCATCGGCCAAGTTCGACCGCGCTATAGTAGCGAAAGAGATTCTGGTAGGACGATTTACAGTTGCTTTCTGGCGCGCATTGCCTCCCGGCTGTCGTGCGACTACCCTCGCGTCCGGTGAGAATTGCACGCGCGCCTCCTCTGGACCAGTAGTTAATATATACATATACGTATACAAGATACTCCTTCGTCTTTCAGATCCAGAGAAATCAACTCTACACCTATTATCCATTTGCTACTGGATTTTATATCCACATACACATGTAACATGGTTATACATCAGTCGAATAGTCGGCGCGTCCCTGTCAAAACAGTTTCAGGGGGCGCTGTATTGAAAAAAGAGAGAAGCGCTAACAGGCGACGGTGATTTTTTTTATTAAATGTTCGGAAACTCAAACTATCGTGAATACGATCGGGCGGCGTTGCGGTTTAACAATTTTGTATTTTCTTTTATAGAAGTAATGATGAGGGCTTTGCTTTACACAAATAAGTACGCATACATATAGATGTATATAGTACATAGAGGGTTACTCATCGCGTGTTGCCACCCCCTTTTATAGTGCACCTGCGGTCCTGTTCGTTCTACTCCATCAGTACGCTCGGTGAAGTTTGAATTTACTCGAAGATATGCATTTTCGATCATTCTTTTGTCCAGTTTGTTGCGATCAAAAAATAGAAAATAAAATTATTGTCCCGTATTCGGAAATTCATGAACTACACTCTTAAAAATTGAGAGCATTTTTCCTTTGTTTTCAATTTGGCCATTTTTGTGCAGCAGACATACATCCTTATTTTCGTATATTATCTATCCGTATTTTTATCGAAGAACTGATGAAATTTCATTCAAAAAGCACTCGTGACCCGTTCGATGCTCGCTACCGGATGCGAAGTAAAAGGGCCACTCTCGATGGAGAACCCTGTATATGAAGTATTTTCCCAGCTACTATATGTATACGGGTGAACCTAGAAAAGGCCCTGAGGGTCGACGAGCTCGCCGACACCTTCTACTTGTTTGGTTCACTGATTTTACACGTGTACGCCCGTTAACCGGAAAGTGTGTGTATTTAACGACACGTAATAGACAAACTCTACGATCAGTTAAATGATCTCATGTCGAAATAATCGTTCATTACGTCACTGTCCGAAAAAAACCATTTTTTACAGCGTTCCGAAGAAGGACGTAATAGCGTTCATTTTCAATGTTGAAAAACGAAAAAAAATGATAAATAATAAGAAACAGGCTTCTTTAGGAACCCGAAGATATTATAAATTCATATCGATCAACGAAACTATGATCCGTTTCAAATACATTCAACCGTTAGTTAAAAAAAGATTAGAGCGATTTGGCTTTTGGGTAAAGCATAATGGTGCGAGGGAAACTTGGCTGTATGAAATTATTTCTACGTCGGAAGTCAACGATTTCTCGACAAGAATAACGTCCTGTGTATGCAGATATACATTTTAATTTCTGACTACCATTGGATGAGTGCATTCCAATTTCAAGACGTTCCGTATTTTCAAAAGAAAAACCGTTTGATAAACGTAGCTGTACATAAATATATTTATTGTGTGTGTGTGTGTGTGTGTGTGTGTGTGTGTGTGTGTGTATAGATACATATAAATTCTTTAGCAGTCTATAAAATGTACAGTGCTCGAAGCGAATCGAAGCTCGCGTTCCACACGATTAGTCGTCTTCGTCGAGGGCGTTGGCAATTCTGGACGATTACACGAGAAGCATTCCGCGCGAAACAAATAACTGAAATAACAACAAAACAAACGGGACAACATGATCCCACGATCCAGACTCTGCCACCGCAAGATATTACACGAGAAAGGGATTATACTATTGTATATCCTTATACCCGAGAGAGGAAACCTCTTTTGTCGGCTAGCCAGCGGCGGGGACGCCATTATACATAAAGCTTCGCTTATATCGCCATTTAGCTTCTTCATTTTAACCGATTGACGGTTATTCAATTGCGTTTGTCACGACGAGTCTTTTTTTTCTTTTCACCACGGTACACACCTCACAAATTTATCGGGAAGTGGTACTATTTCCATGAAAATCAGCGCAATCGAGAGAATTATAAGTCGTAAACGAATACAGACATACATATGTCTTATCGCGCGATATCACGTTTTTCTTTTCGTGAGCAACACATTTTTTGGATAACGAAGTGAATATCCGTAGATCCACCATATACTCTGAAGCACTGCATAATATGCTGTACCTGTATAATTTCTAAAATGTACGTAGCAATGTCCGCAGCATGGTGCTGCGACACTTCTCGTTGCTTCTCCCTCTCTCTCTCTCTTTATGGTTCACCTTTCTCGTGCGGTTTTCATGACTTCGAACTGCAGAGGCACGAACTTAACACGAGAAGGCCATTAACGCGATCAACTACCCAAGAAGTTATACTCGACGGTATAGCGCTAAAGGCATCGTCCACAGACTCCTGTTCCTGGTTGAAGATTATAAAAAGGGACTCTTGCACGAGTGTGTTAGCTGACGACAATATTTTGGTGATTCACGCTCTTTGCCAGCATTTTAATCCCGAGATACACGATGGGCAAGTGGTTGGCTGTTCCATCCAAGATGAAAACGTTTTCCGACTACAAGTTAACGGTACAAATGGGTACTCAAAATTGACTTCCTTTTTATCCACTTAAGAGGCTCTAATTATAACCATGGGACGTCCTTCAACTCGGGCAACGAAAAAACCGTGACTGAAAATACCTCGCAACGTAACTCAGATTTTGTTCACACAGTAGAACAATAAGCTTCTATACTGGTCATGATTCTACTACGAAATTCAAGAAACTTACGTGTCAAAAGCCAATTTTATAGTATAGTACCGAAAGCGAATTGTATTACATGTTTTTTTTATATAAATATAGATGTATGAAATCTAATATTTAAAACAAGGTATTATGCAAAGACTTCCGACATCATAAAATATCTTGATGATCCTCGGTAATCTCGAAACAATAATTCATCGAACGTTAAAATAGTGCGGTCTGTCCAACGACAAATGAATCCTCTTTATTATAAACCATTTCTTCAATAAAGCATACATGTACATACATGTACAAGCATACATACATGTATAGTATGTGTGTACATATATAGTTGGAGTTCAAGCTTGTCTCTTCCTCTCTCCGATCTTCTCCCGCGCTGATTCGTATCGTAGTAAACTAATTACTGCAATTAACGTTCAAAGCACGAAAGTGTATCATATAAATACGTATACATGCGCTCGCCAGATATTCATTCAGACATTCCGTAATTCCGAGAATTTGTCTTAATCGGCTGATGTATATGAATCCTCGAATAAAAAAGCGTAATCGGATAGGTTCGATAACTCGCAATATATCAGTGGTTTTGTACCTACATATTGCTATGCGCATTTCTACAACATATATTTTTTCTCTCCTTAAAACAAAATAATCGTACATCTCTACGATAAATCGTGGCAAACATTATTCCTGAATTCACTCGATCAATTGTACCGAAAGCATAATCATTCATGTAATACGAAAAAACAAAAGAAAAAAATCATCACATTTTTATGGTTTAGGAACAAGGTCGTTGCAAATTTATATTTTACCTCACGGTTAATCTGTTCAGTAGACCGTAGCATGTATATTTCACCCGAGGTAATTGATTCGAAATAAGGAAGTATTCAAGTGGTCCATAGCTGCAAATTGATTTAACAATGTGTAATTCACGTGAGTACACGTTTCAGGTTGCATGTCATTATTTTTATGCCACAAAGACAAAAGGTGTGTGATGAGCTTTGGATATTTAAGACATGTATAATATGTATACCGGACAATTAGCAGCTGCAGGGGAATTATGTTATAGCTCAAAACTTTGGAAAATGCTTTTCCTCATGTACACGCATCGTATATGATAAATATAGAACATCTACAGTGCGTACAAGAGATATTATGTTTTATAAATATAGCGTGTTATACCGGAAGCTTCATCTTTTGTACGTACAAGAAAACTCATTGCAGATATGGAGTACTTTCTGTGAAATGATAAGCAACGAGAAAAGATGCATATTTCTACAATCTTTCCGTACACCCAGCATCCAATTCGTATAAGCATCGGTCAATCTGTGTGTTTGTATGTTATACATATATATGTATGTACTATATATGTACTATATAGAAGGTAATTGGCTCAAACCCGCATATACTACATGGATGTTTATATGTATACCTATATGTATATAAATGCCAGTGAACATCGGAAAATGCAATACAAATGCAACGCTCGGGCGAATGCAATGGGTAACAAACTTCAGCTCCGACGCGCTAGAGCGATCGGTCAACGGTAATTTTCAAATGGCAGAAGAGCGCAGGATATCTTCCTTCTCGAGCAAATAAAAGCTTTACCCGGAATTGTAGCACCGGCAGAAAATCTATGTATACATACATATATATATATATATATACGTGTTGCTACATGTATAGTGTTGTGAGATGGGAAATACAGGGAAAATGGAGAAAAGGAGAACGGTCGAAATCAGAAAGATGTGCATTCAAAATTACGTCACGAATCTTCCGTCACGGTATTGCAAATCGTTCGTGGGACACCACCCTGCTGCAGAGTGTACACGTGGTGTATGGGGAGCTTTTGTCTGTCAACTCATAAAACCCGCAAAAAAGAACTAAAACATATCGAAAAATGATGTCGATCTAATTTTTTTCAAAACTTCTGTCAAAAAATTGTTGTGCGAAAATCTCATCGGTAGCGATTTCTTTTCACTCACTGTTTTTTTTCGACTTTTCACTCATTATTATATTTTTTACTTTTATCTCTTCAAGTTACGCGCAATTGGAAAACGTTGAGAATTTGACATCGGAAAAAATGTAACATTCAGCACTGACGTTTTGATTTTTCGGTGATTTGCCTAGTTCGCGTCGCCTGATGTGTTAAAAGGATAGACGACGAATGTGATTTATATATCATTTCGGAATATAGTAGACGAAATATCAGCTCAAATTTATGAGTTTGCACATATCGGCTGAACAAATCATGCTCCAACTAGGCTCAATGGAAAGCGATAAATCGTATTAAATCGGTAAAACGTCATTAAATTTTCGATCACGGGGACGATTTCGGAAAAATACGCGATTTAAATTCTCGTTTGACAGCTGGAAGCCCACTTTCTTGTATCGTATCCGTGCCAGGTCTCTGATGTAAGGTCATACAAATTTTTTTTCAATCACTTGGTGTCGAGACGTCTCTGGATTCTGAACAACAATTTGTGATCTTCGTCTCACTATTTCTAATTCAGATGTTCGTCGGTCCCTTTTTTCCTGTACCGTTGGATTCTGCTACGTTCAAAACGTATAATTGACATTTTTCAATTGACATTGTTACAGTGATTACAAAGTAATTCACACCATAAGATCAGCGTAAATTTGTTTAATTTTTATCTAAGAATTTTTTCTCAAATTGCCGTTAAAGGGTCTCGACATTTGTTAGGCAGCAAATATTATGAGAATGGATTGCAACATCCGTAAAATTCGGAGCTTGATCTTACATCAAGCCTAACGCTATTGATCTCTTTCTAAAGTTCACACTATCGAAGCACGAAAAAATATAGGGGGTGCTTGGAACAAGTAGATTTACTTGCCACCTTCTCCCGCTCCAAAGATCACTTGCAAAAATTGGCTAGAAGGAATGCTGAAAAAGGCTATTGCGAGGTTTCTGTTATCTACAATGGCGAGCGTCGATAGAGAATATTGGCATGCGAGCTATGAAGAGTCCATTACAGGGTTAATTACCGATGCGCTAATACACGCCTCAATGCCAAAAGATAAACAAGATGGCTGTTTCGCTATACGTACAGAAACAAATGAAACTTTCGTGTATCGTATAAATAAAAATATACACACCATACAGCAGGATAGGAACATCATGGCATTCTTACAATGCTCGGCTGTTAAGTAGATACGTAATCTACCGAGTATACATGCGCTTGCCAGACAACGATGAAAAAAAAAAAAAAACGAAAGCAACACGAAGCGATGTTCAAGAGAAATAAGCGAAACCGACGTATCGCAAAGTGTTATTGCCGTAGGGGCATTTAGATGACACAAGAAAAAATATATTGTGTGTATATAACAAGGAGAGGGTTATATTCGCGGGGAAGTTCGGTATATAGTATATGGGGGGAAGTATCACAAGGGGATTGCGCCTACAGCGAAAGCGATTCGATCCGACGATAAAGATGTTTCTCAGGGCTGTTCTTTAAGGCCTACATCTGCGAGAAAAACAGAGACGGAGAGAAAAAGGGCAAAAGATCCAGGAAGACAAAGACAGAAAAGAATGTGCAGAAGAAAAACAGTAGAAGCCACTATATGTGTATAAGCGTTACGGAGGGGTTTCGCGGGTGGCTGCCTCAATGGCTCGGAGTGTAATATCATAGATATGTATGCACATAGGATATCTTAGAGGCTCCAACGCGGTAATGGCCTCGTATAAACGAGTAATCGACGTTGAGGAGGTTTGCCGATAGTCTCTGAGACCACGACAAGACAGCGGAAGGGATAGAGAGCAGCATAAAGGGTTCGGTAGTGAAGAGCCCATCTGCGGAACCGGTGTAAAAAACGAGAGTGCACGAAGAGCAACGAGTCGAGGAACACTCCCGACATAGTATTTGCACCCTAATGCGTGTGTATTAGAAAGGAAGAAAGCCAGAGAAAGAGATGAGTAGAGAAGAGAGTGGGAGGAAGAGGAAAAATACAGTGACTACAAACGTCTCTCACAAACTTGAGAATATCATTTTTTTTTGTCAAGTTTCGTTCCTTTCCTGCATTTTCCTCGCTTTTTATCACAAAAAATAAGAGACAATGGTAACGCGGTGCTTCCAACAGCTCAGGTGGAATAAGAGCACACGCAGAAGAAGATGAGGAAGAAACCATTAGCATCGAAGTGTGTATTATATATATACATGTTGAGTGAGTGCAGTGGGGAAATGTACATCTCAAAGCACACCCCGAGTAATATAAAATAGTGAAATAATACGTAGTATAAAAAGAGCATAAATATAAACAATAATTATATTTCTTCGGTTCTTTTCCTCGACAAGTTTTCTGAGCGTTTCACTACGCGGGGTCTTTCCATCTATCTCCGTTCCTCTAGAGTGCTCTCTACGGATAGGTGAGGTTAGAAAGAGGACCGCGTAATCGAACGCTCGTAAAGTCTCCCAGAGAGCTCCCATTTTTACAGCCCCCCACGAATGCGCGGCAGCCTCTTAGCAATCGCGATGAGAGCGCTTCCGTGAGACCGGAAGAATGTCGACCTCCATCTTTCTTTCTTCATCTCTCCTTCCCTCCTGCTCACTCACCGTTTCAGGCTTTTTCATTTCCGTCCCGATGATGGTGCAAAAGAGAGAAAAACGTATCGCCATTATATGCATTGGGGAAGGATAGTCCGTCACGGAGTCACGAACTCGCTCACACAAATCTCTGAACTTTGGACCGTCATAAAATTCCCATTGATGTTTGGAAAAACTCGAGATTTTCTCAATTTACCAACTATTGAAGATGAAAAGCACGGATGCTGCTTTCGGTATACTTATTTGTCTTACAATTTTGCAGATCTCCGACACGAGGGGAAACCATGTGCCATATCAATATATGTAATATTTTCATTCAGGTGAACATTTTTGTTCCGCCAGCATCAGGCTAAATCTATCAAGCTCAACGCGATTTAATGCAATAATTTACGCGGTGGGGAGTTTCTTGAGGAAGAATATATACGGATATTGATAATAAATATAAGCTTCGATGGAGTTTCGTGTTTTGTTTTTGGTTTCAATTGTTCACGTCCTTACCACCCTAATAAAGACAAACACGTCGTAGGAGATGAGTAATTTTCATAGTCGAAAAAGTTCTTATATTCTATGATTGACACTTATACTTTGAATGACGTGTACCCCTTTCTCCGCAAGCAGTATGTAATTTCCAACAAAATATATATGTGTACATGCTCGATATATTCTAGAAGAAATTTTGCCAAGGAAGTTATTACGAATCTTTCTTGGGCATTTTTACTGACAGACTTCAATTTCATAAACATTCCTCCCATAAATCTTACTTTCTGATGGTTCTGCGCCTATACTAAATATGTATACATATTATTTCTGTTTATAAGGGCATGGTAATTTTATATACCCAAACGACTTTTACTATCTTCCGTACTCTTGCTTTTATCTGCCTGTTATTATGTACCTGTTGTATAATACCGCTTGTATTGCCAATTTTTTATGCCCAGCTCGACTGCGCTTATATATGTATATAAACCCACAGGGTATTGTGTGTATCCTTTTACTCTCTGCCTCTCTCCATAATCACTCTCGCTTTTTGCGTTAAAAAGTTACGAGCGAGACCATTAATTAGAAATCTGTCCGGAAATGTCATTTCCGGTCTTTCCATTGGATGTGCTTTGAAGAAAAATCGATCGAAGTTGCAGCCCCTACAAAAGGGAATGAACGCTCTACGGTTTAACGCGGTGCATCGAATTCATTTCATACGAAATAACGCCACAGATTTGTAAATTAATTTCATAACAAGTAGAGCTTTTAACTAGTATTTACTTCCACCTTCGTGACTGCCGTACCCTGAGCATCGTATATTCGATACACATCGAAGTTGTAGCAATGAGAGGGTAATACATGGAAATATGAAACGAGAAAAAGAATAAAAGGAAGTTAAATATTTATACATGTCAAATAAATGTCGAATAAATGAGAATTCATCCCATTTTAGTTAGACCAGGGATGGGTACTCGCGCTCACACGCACGATCAACTGCCCAGTTGCGCTGCAGCGCCTTCATTTTTTCATGCAATTTGATCCGTCAAAACTGTCAGATTCAAGCAAAAACAAAAACTATTTTTCGATATTTCCATTTCAATTAAGGATCAACATCCGGACCCCATCGACTTTCTATTACGAAGACTATATAAAATCGAGCGACCTGTTAAACCGCCATGACCTTTATGTAATCGGTATCGATCGCACGAACATCGGCAGCCAGTGAATATTGTATATTTACTTTTGGTGAAAAAAATTGCGCGCCTGGAAAGCCAACATTTCTGTGGTACCAAAAGACCATTTATTATACCGGGCTGTGAGCGCGCTCACATTAAAAACTTGTATACTTTACG
This sequence comes from Heteropelma amictum, assembly GCA_959613375.1. NCBI lineage: Eukaryota > Metazoa > Arthropoda > Insecta > Hymenoptera > Ichneumonidae > Heteropelma > Heteropelma amictum. Next base: position 4,963,579 of record OY390724.1, read on the forward strand.
AGGCACTCTGACCACATGCATCGCGGAACACAACAGCGACCCCTTTTTGTCATTTTCATCTTTGTGGTTTCCTTCCTTCTGTACACACATGTACATTGAATGTTGGCTAAAAAAAAGAGAACAACCCACAAGATTGAACGCGTTCCTCTGCCTCCGTTTGTTTGCAGACGATGCATATATGTATATAGCAGCAAAGGAAAGTTAAACTTGCTCAAATTTTCTTTATATTGTTGGGTATTTTACTACTCCAATTCTGCAACACACTACCAAGAAAATTGACTGTCCATGCGGTAATTTTTGCTAATGTTTGGCCTTGAAAAATATTTTGCAATCGCTTTCTCTTTCTTCTTTGCTTATCTCCTCTCTCTCTCTCTCTAACTCTCTCTGGCTGTCTTTCGCGATCCCTCTTTTCTTAAACTATGCGCAACCTAACAATTTTGAGCCAAACAGTCGGCTACGAATTACTGTAACCCAAGAATTGTGGGTATATTAAAAATTAACCGTGACCTTCTGTCCAGTCGGGTGATTATTACGATGCCGGTAATTGTTACTAATAGTTATTTCTATAACGCAGCAATTTAATAGGAAGGGTTGGAAGCATAAGCCATTTATAGTGGAAGGGTGGAAGGTGAGATGATGGAAAACTGGAAACTTTTCGTAACCTTCTAATACCAGGAGCTTATTTTAACCAGCACTGGGGAATAGGAAATATGGTATAAAGTTTTTAAGCTACTTGGTTTATTAAGATAAAATTAGCTCCAGAGTTACAGCTACAAAGACCAAGTGTGCATGATGTGATGTTGCATATCCAATGGCGGGAATGTATAAGAGTAAAACCCTTCAGTGTTGAGTACTGAAAGTTTGGATACAACAGTGTCAAACGAATCGAAAATTACATATGTCTGAGTTTTAACCCCTACTGGGCACCCCTTCGCAGCGAATTATTTAATGCACTTGGAGTCAAATTGACCCCAGGCAATTGTCGGGTGATTACGTTAATATAATATATTAAAAATATATAATATTTGCTTTTGAAAGGAAATATATGTTATAGAACGTTTCGCAGAGGTGAATACGCGCGTATAGCCCGAGAGTCACTCGGACGGTTTGTTTTTCCATACTTCCACTGTCGATGAAGGCCGTTTCTTCGCGTGCTGTACCGGCGTTTGTCGTCGCTGCTCTAATAATCCAACAGCTTCGCTCTCTGAAGTTTCGTGACTTATCGAAGGTCTACCAGTCTCGTGTTCTGAAATTTCTCTCGCGGAATCATTGTTCTCGTCACTCGATGTACCGCCGGAATCGGAAATTTCCGGCTGCCCTTCCAGGTCTCCACACTCCGCAGTCGTAAATTATACGACTTTTTTATATACTATAACTTGCATTAGATTGAATAAAAAAAAATTCTTAGCATATTTCACGGTTACATTTGCCTACCTTTAACGCAAGATGATTAAATTTACAAAAAATCACAAAAACATCCAAACTCTTATTCACGGCTATGCCCCCCACTTTTAGGGGAGGATGACACGGTTCCTTAATATTAGATATTCAATGCCGGGGACGTTTACCTGTAAACGTTATTCTGGTAAGAAAAAATGTCGGACTCAGGTGACCCCGGATGCACACTGAGCGTTAAATTCGTTGAAGTTGTCATCCAGCGGATTGCTCATCCAGTAGGAATTAATTAATGTACCTTTGAATTGATCGCTTAATGATTGCTTGAGAGAGAAATTCCAAAAACATACCCATAAGAAATCTATGTGGCAAATGGAAGGTTCATTTCACAGTCGATTCAAGGACGTTTGACTGGGAAAGTGACCGATGTACCGTTTCAAACTCCGACTTGGTTGTTTTTCGTTGAACTTTACCCTCAGGGATACATGACATACGCTTTCCAAGAAGCGAATTATAGGGAACCATATGTATATAAATCTTATGGTATGCAAACATAATATATGGATATATCTATATATATGCCCCTAGTTGTAAATCGTTGCGAGTCCTCATATGACGTTGGCCGAATCGTATTTCCCGTGTGAGGAAGAATATGAGAAAACTACCCAATACAGAAGAGACGAAATGAGGAATACGGCACTTTACTCAACTCGGTATATACACGTTATGAAATTCTTCCTTCAATTTTTTTCGCTCTCAACCCCATTTTGCTGTTGCCAAAGCCCATCGTCTATACATATTGTTTGGACTTACGTAATGGCTGATGCACCATGTTGGTATTTGCAAGGGAGCAGTAATGCGAGACCCCCACGGCAAAAGAACTGATCTTCCGGTTAACATCTCGTTCCCTTAGGGGCACTTGGATATGTCTTCAACGATGCAGGCAACGACGAGATGACAAAACGTATTCTCCATGCAAATCCTTATTTGTTTCTATTTTGTTGCTTGGTTCCATTTCCGTTTCTATCCTGGCTTAATCTTTACTCCACTTTGATTTCTTCTCTCTTTAAAAAAAAAAGTTCTTCGCGAGATTTCTTGAGATATGGTGTATTTCCCTGAACATCAGGTGTCCATATTTTACCCGAAAAGTGCGATACTGTGGCTGCTATAGCACTCGATGCGGCGGCTCACGTTGTACATTGAACTTAACGGTTTGAGGACAAGCTTCGCCGCCCCTGATTCTTTCCGAGTGCTATAAGCAGAGTCACCTGTCGCAGCGACGATACAGATTTCATTTGATTCGAAGGGACAATTCGGTTCGTATACCAGGGAAAAATTTTATTTCAGTTTTCATAGGTTGGAATAATAAGACAAAAGCGGTGGATATTTAAAAACGTGAATTCAAAACGCTTTTCTAGATATCTTTCTCTCGTCTTCACTTTTCGTATTTTGTAGCATGACCATGCAAAATTTTCTCGAGAGAAGTATTTTAGTTCCCGCGCTAAGCCACCTTTTTTTATGTTGAATGCCTTCTTTGGTACTGGACACAAGAGCACTGGGAAAACTGCTTGAACTTGAATTTCTAAAACATTTTTACTATATTATACTGTAGTTAATTTAAGTGAACGCTGTGCTGCCCCTAGCAAGAACGGATTTCCATTTTCTTCCCTCTTAGTTGGAGCTCTATACGCTAGAAAGAAGCTAACCAAAATTGTTTCGATGTCCGTTTGTATAGCCCACGAATTTTAATAATTCGATTAAAACACTATTTATACACCGATGGCGATGAGTACGCGGTTGGTCCAGAATTATACAATGCGAGACGGCGCCTGTACTCGGATGCTCAACCGCTTATTTATGCATCAGACAACGTACTCTACAATCCTAAGTACGAGACCAATCGACGTGCGTATGTGGGATTTCTTTTCTATTGTAATTTAAATCAATTCGATGTGATATTTTAGTACAGCCATGCTGGGTACTCGGCCGGCGTGCGACAGTAACGTCCGCAAATTTTAAGCGATACTGGACCGGATTAGTACTTGGATATATTTGAAATCTCCTATATATTTGAAACCTAGCAGTACAGTGGCGCCATAACTTTCAATTTTTCCGGCTCGAAATCGTCCGATTAATGCTAGGACTCTATCTGGATTCTAATAAGGGTTCCCATTTTGGGGAATCCGTATAGCAAATTCCGAGCAAATCCCCATCAGAGTTGGACACGAGATGGGGCATCCCAACAAAATTTCTGCATGCACGCGATACCGCGCGTCAGCTGTCCTCACCTTAGCGGTACTTTTCAGCACGATATCCTATTCCGGTGACCTTTTAATACTAAACCTACTGACGTTTCATATATACCCGTTTCTGCCGATGACGGTCAAATGACGGCTTTTAATTGTCATGTATTAATTATAAAACATTATTTTAAGTTTTTTCGCAAGAAAATGCACCTGGCTACCAGACCTTCGCGGATATTTACAGCTTTTGTCTTCTATATGACATAATTTACTATAATTAACTTACTAATTTACCACTTTTAAAAAACATTTTTCCAAAATAAAAGAAAATGTTTAAACTTAAAAATCTCCCAAAAAATATCGGCTCATCAAAAAAATGAACGAATGAATCTGATTTGAAAAAATGAGTTTTCAGAGTATTTCCCAGAATATATACAAATTATTATACGTATTTATAAATAACTTTTCAAGTAATTATTAACGTTTGTCTACAAAAGTTTATAAAAATTTATAAAGATGTTAATTTTTATGTACCAATAATAATGGTATAATAAGTTAAATTGAATGAGAAAAAAAGGAATTTTCACTACACCTACTTGCCATGTTGGTAGTAAACAATATCAATATCGAATTATTTACACACAACGTAAATATAGGAATAATTTTTTACCGTTTCAGAGAACAAACAGTTTCGTAATACGATTTATGATGATTTCATATTTGTATGTCACTATCCATTCCAAATTATTCTATGATCAAACCGCTTCAAGATCATTTGTTAAATAGTCTTTCTACAGATTTACAAACTGAAATACGTGTAAGAAAAACCAAGTTTTCTTTCATGTCCTTTATCGTAAAATTGGGGTGGAATATCTATAAAGACCAAAAGAATGACAATTTTATTAGAATTTATATTCTGCTATGAAGTGTAATGGGGTGGTTCCTACAAAGGGCGTTCTTTTATTTCACTGCAGATTGCAGCTAAATATTGAGCCCTTCATTGTTTATATATATACTATACTATACATCGTAGACATACTACTACACTGCACCACTTTATTCTTATATTCCGTAATGAAACGCATAGACCAATAGATCCATGTATCTCTATACATATATATTTGCTATCTAAAAATCTACGTATATCTGCACGAAGGAGACGAGAGAGACACTGCAGTTTAATAACGTGAAACAACATGTGCGGTTATCCCCGTAAATTATTTTACAGTCGTAGTTTAGCCATGGGCAATGCATTCATTAGGTCGTTTTTGCCGTGGACAATATAGTGAGAAGAACTGAACAAGCAGAAAAAGACGCCAATGTCGTGGCTGCGGTTAAAGTGAATCCAAGAATACAATTTATATATATGTACGTATATAATATATACATTCACACACACACACACACACACAAATAAGAGAACGCTGCACGAACATGCTAGTTGTTTCTAACGGGTCTTCGCCCAGCCCTGGCACTATATAGCTCCTTTATTTTTCTTCTCATCATTTTCCTTGTTAAATCTGGAGATGACACCATGGTGGGCCTTCGACGTTCCTACTTTTTCCTTTCTTAACCCAACAATAAGAAGAGACAAAGAGAGAATTGAAAACAGATCGACTTTGCATAAATCAAGAAAGGAGGAATACAGAAATAAGTGTATTTCCAACAGCAGAAATTTGCTCCGTTTTTCCCAAGTTACGTATTTATACAAACGCAGTTAGGCATGTAGAATCTTGAGACAACCTTTAGTGCTACGTAGCGAGTACTCGAAATTTGTTCCGTGTAGTGCCGTAACCGAATCCCATCGGAGAAGAACTAGGGGACGAGGCGCAGCAAAAAGGCAGTGCAGAAAGGGCAGTTAAGAACGAGTGATCCGCGAAGGCAGGAGCAATAAAACGTGAAATAAAAATCGACGGTAAAGCTATTGTGGCACATACTTCTACTACTACAGTCCGACCTCCGAGTGAGAAACCAAAAGCCCCCAAGGAGAAGAGTTTTTCGTATATATCTCATACCCCCACCAGGCTGTCTCTCTCTCTTTTTCGCATGCGAACCTCTCAATAAGAAACACTCTCACACACATACTCACGTACGCATGCACACATCAATTTACACTACACGTTCACTCTATTTTGCCCGAAAAATCTCTCCCAGGATGGTGTCTTAACCAGAGGTTCTGCACACGAAATTCTCGAGCTGGGAGTTTGAGTCCGAGTGGGGGAAGCGCTCGAGTGAAAAACTGGGGGAAGTTTCTTATTTGGAGGTCGCACTGTATTGCATATATATATATATGTATATAAACTCGAATATCATAGCACAAATAACAAAGTGAATGAGAGTCAAGAATGCCAGATGTTCGTCCACCACGAGGCCCCGACCCGACAGAGTTCTAGGACAGGAACAGTGCAGCTATCGAATTGGCACAAGATGAGCGTTTGCAATTCCGCCATTATTTTTATAACCGCTTCCACGAATATCTTATTGTTAGTGTTGTTTGGCTGTTATTTCAACATCTATACCGTGAATATACGTGCGATATACCCTGTACGCATGTTCTATGTAAGACAAACTATGCGGAATACATAAGCCTCGGCATTGATTAACTGCAAAAGCGCTATCGTAATATTGATAACGCGTGTTAGCGCCTCGGTATAACCTATAATACCGATCTATAATACCGGTATCCTAGAAAGAAGCGTAAATTGGTATTAACACAGGCTTAAAATCCGCACAGCCTCCGCCTTATACGGGCAGGCTATCGTAGAAACTGTATATGGTTAAATGAGCGGAATGACGAAACCTTTGGATCTTTCAATGGTTTGTGAATCTTTCAGCTTCACCTAATACCACGATGCAATAGCTTAAGGACGAAGAGATTCAGCAGCAAATTAGATTCACAGCACGATTTATGTTGCTGTTTATAATAAAAAGTTTTTATTGGGTGAACAGATGATCAAATAAATTTTTGTTCGATTGCAATGAAATATGACACCTTATCTTCAGTCTTTAAGTAATTAAATAATACGTTCCAAGAACGTTGCATTAATGAAACAAATTTGCAGTCCGTTTAACGATGCTAGAAGTTTTGGTTCCATGTTCAGTAATTGATATTCAACGGACATGAGTGAAAAAGAGTCACATTATCAGAGAATATGCACTCGTGTTGAAAAAAAAATATCGTTTTTTTCAAGTTCCAGTCGTCGACGATTGCTTGTTATTCCTCTCTCATAATCCACGCCCATGCGTGAACTCTTCAATCGTCCACGACCTAACATTGCATTGCAACTGATTCTATGTACTTGCCTTAAATACCCGAGGGAGTTTTGACGGGTAGGTATTGATTGTATGCCATTTAAAACTTGGCAAAAACAATTTGTCAGCTCCGATGAATCTTCGCCCTATCCTCCCACGTGATATACACTCGCGTTCTCATGCACGGATTGCCATAAATTCATAAATAATCGTGGGACGTCTACGTCTACGTAACTGATACGATAAGTAGAATATGTAATGCATTGGTCAGACGTACTGAGAACCAATGACAGCGCCAACCTCAAAATTTTCGAACAACACAGTATGCCATAACTTTTATATAATACACAGCCTTTATATAATTTTTTTACGACTTCTTAAATTCGATCATTTGCTCGATGGCTTTTTTTTGCTTTTAGTTTTTTAAATCCCATGAATAATTCAAAAACGGGATCTTTCGTTGTAGATGTGAAGTGATGAAAAAAATTACCAATCACCAATCGCTTTTATTATCACACGTATGAAAATGTCAATAATGATTAACAATGTTGAAAACGTACGTGAAGTTACATTTTTTCGTACAGTTGTGTAAAAAATGGAAGGTATTATTTTTGTTGGTATGGTACTCATGCTCTTGCATTTAAATTACATTGATAAGTTCATCGTTCCTCACATCCTATTATTAAAAAGTTGACGGGGTTCGCAAGTTAATCTTTGATCGCAAAAATATGGTGCGATTGTTCCCGTTTTATTGGTTGGTCTTTCGGTAGCATTTCGGTACATGATTGGTCGGTAAACGAAGAATGAATTCCGTAACAGATTTCCGTTGACTTTCTCACGCACGCGTAAGTTTTGTTTTCGCTCAAATTTAACAGTTACTGACTTTTGACAGATTATATAAAATAAAGAAATAAGGAGGCACTGGGAGTATCCATTTCTATAAAAAGTTTACGGGATGCGAACGTCGATCCTTAATCGAAAAATCGCGCTTGATTTTTTTTTTTGCTTGAATTTGATGGCTACTGAGTTTTCGCGGATTATCCGGCACAAAAATCTGCAAAAATCGTAATGAAATAAATAATGATCGCGCTGTAGCCCAATCATGCAGCCGTTCACGCGCGCGAGCAGATATTATATCCAATCCCTACGTATTTATTTATATGAAAAGTTGATGAGGGGGCGAAAGTTGATCCTCGCAATCGCAAAAATATCTTGCGATTGTTACCGTTTTATTCGTGCTATTATTCTACGCATTGTATGCGAAAGAGAACTGTCAACCGCGAAATGTATTTTCTCTAAAACCGTGAAGATTTCTAACCAGTCGGAAGCTGAGCTACTTTTTGCTACAAATGTGCGTGATTGCTAGTCCTTTTATGGAAAAAAACAGATTGGAAAATTTCGAAGCGGTTGAAGCGTGTGATACACCGTCTTGAGCGTGTTGCAATAGTAGGCATCAACGGTGTTGCGACAACACGCATGCAGCGTGTTGAGGTAACACGCGTGTCGCGTGTTGTTTTTTCGATACGCGATAAAACTTGTTGAATTTCGCCTCAAGGTTTACACGCCTGAAACATGTTGAAACAACACACTTGTTTTTACAGTGCGCCCGAGGCCGAGTGTCCATCCCTAATCCTTTCTTAAAAAATCCGTTTGGGCAATATCGAATTTTTGATTCGTCAAACTCTGCTCTACCAACACATGTAGTTTCCCATTGTTTTAAATTCTTTGTTAGGAAAAAGCCGTACCCTTTCGAAAGTTGACCAAAAGTGTTGAAAATTTTGGAATTCCAAAGCTACCGATGTTAGAAGGACAGTATAAAAGCAGATCAAAATCTACCGTATGGAAAAAAAGGTTATGATCGTTTAAAGTTTTGAACAATTTTTATTTATCAAATTTTCGCGATTGCAAAGGTGCTGCTGTTTCCTGCACTTTTTTCTGTCGATTGAGAATGGAAAACCGCTCTAGATAAAAAAAATCGGTCAAAATGAACCGCGATGAAAAAAGATTATGTTTAAAAGTTTTGTGATTTAAAAGATGCTGCTGTTATTATAGTATCGTTACTGTATCGATGAAATGACTGTGAATGGAAATGTTTGCACGAGTATTTTGAGACGTTGATTTTACGTTGATAATACATGAGAGATCCAGCGCAAACAAAACTAAATTAAGCTAAATCCAAACGCCAACACGAACGTGTTTAGGTTCTGCGATCGAAAAGTAGCGACGATCGAGAAAAATAGCGACGTTGATGCACGTGAAATATCCCCGGGTGCATAAGAAGAGCATTCACCCGAGCTAGTCCCGTGCAACAGTGAAGAAAAATTTTCAAAAAATAATATACAGACGACAAAGAGATAAAACTTTGAAATAAAATAGCTGAATGACGTCATACAAGCGAGCATATATGAGAAGTATAAGTAGATCGGTCGATGATGTTGCCATCAATTACACTGACCTTGATTACCGTGTCTGCACATCGTAGTTGAGTTTCGCGAAAAGAAGACAACGGTGATATTGTATGGCAAGCCTAGAGTGAAAAAATAGTAAGATCGAGGGAAACAGAGAAAGATAGCTCGTGGTATTGTTCGAGCTCACCGTCAGCAAGTTGGTTAATTTGCGGGTCTGCAAAAGAAAAAAGGCAAAAAAGATAGTGCCTCCCCTGGATTGCCACCGAGCTATATATTAACTCGAGGCTTGCTGGATAGCGTCTAGCCGCGCGAGCCACGCGGTTATAACGAAAAGCGTGGGGCCCAGCTTCGAGTCGGTTCGAATAATTGCGAGGTTCGAGTCATCTACGCGATTGCCTGCTTTTTGCAACGGGGCCTCGGGAAGATATATACCCAAGAAAACGCTCATTCACGATGAATTGAGTAGACGGCTAAAGAGGCAAAAGAGAGAAAAGTATACAAGGAAGAAAGACCAAGACGGAGAATCAAGGAAGTTATCAGTATAACAGCTTCAACGAACCGCATGTGAACTATTCATTGAGCGAATATATACCATAGTCCCTAATACGCACCTTAGATGTACGCCCACTTAAGATTGTACGTAGATTAACGTGGAGGAATATATACGCGCGCACTCGATATATTTCCACTGATGTACATACGAAGATCATGACCGTAGTTCGCTGGCTTATTAGCCCGCGTATGCATATCGCATACGATGCATGTATCGCGAGCGTTCCTTCCGCTCTTTCGTCACCCCGGTATACTCTCACGTTCGGTGCATCGGGTGCACACATATATGTGCTTAGGTTTTTCTCAGGTAACAACATACCCGCGATTACTTTGGAATTTTTCTTCGTTGAATATCATATGGGAGTTTATGGATAAATTGGTTAGATGAACCATATTTCATATGGGAATCAGTAGCGTATTAATGAATTCGATTATAGTAATTTAATGAAGCATCGATTGTAGTTGAATGGTTAACCAGCAGGTTGTACCTTATGATATATTTATTAGAGGCATTGTGTAATTATTAAATCAAACCTTGGTTGGGAATGATTCATCAGTAATCATACATTTTCATATTTCAACGACTTTTTACGGTAAAGTAATTTTTTTATCTTCATTATATACGCATTCCCAGAAAGTCGGAACAGCCTGTATTTGCAAGTACACGCACTTTGTATTTTCCTTTCTTTCGTTCGAATGGCCTATTGGAAAATACCACATGAATATATTTTATTGGAAAAATGCATTTTCCGCTATCCGGGAGATTCAAATATTGCAATGTTTTTTTTTCAGCACTCCGTTGTTAGACGCGCATAAATATTTTATTTTCATCTCTTCTACACGGGATTGATTAATTATTTAATTCTTGTCCGTACAAAACTTGTGAATTTCCCTGAAGCGTTTACAGAAGTCAAGAATTCAGGTATTCGTGAATTCTTCTTCTATACTTCTCTCGATTCCATCTTTTTTCCACGACAATGGGAGACCTACAAACGGAGCAATTTGTTGCTACCACACCTGGCAGAGTTTGCTCGAAGCTCGGAGAAGAATCGCTCGTTTTAGTAGTTCAATGTATACGTGTATATAAACGTGAATCGTTGAAGATGTACGTGCTGGAGGTTCTCTGGTATACCTGGAACGCGGAACAAACCGATATTCAGAGAGAGAGAGAGAGAGAGAGAGAGAGAGAGAGAGAGAAGAGCGGGCGTCACGCCCATGGAGGATCCGAAGACGTACCTAGGTGAGACCAGGCACAACGAGATAATTAGACTAGTCTCTTGTGCATGAATCCTTCGATATCGATAAACTTTGCCGTGGTCCAGCATGCACTTTTCCGTTCGTATACGTTATATGACATACACACATGTATACTATACAGGCACGTTTATACGTAGCGTGTTAACACCTTTTTTACCGGTCTTGATAAACCACACAGGAATACACATGTATAATCACGTAACTACATTTTATAGCAAAGCTAATGCGATACCTGACACACGGCGCGTCGTATCGTCAACACCCCTACAGATCTCGACTCTTCTTTTTTTCATCACAAATAAAATATGAAGAAAATAAATGCAGCAAAAATTTCACCGCCATAATCTCGAGTGTTATTAAAAATGAAAAAATAATAAAGGTGGTTAAGGATGCACCAAAGTATCCGGATTAAAATTAAACGAAACTTTCGATAACGACTGATCTTTCCGTCGTTATAAACATTGCTCATAGCGTGGAACTTACGTCGCTTCGAAATTAAATGGTTCTAGTTAGCTCCTGCGGTTTTCGAATTATCAAACCGCATCGAATATTCCAACATTCTTATGCATTCTTACGCGGTATACCGCGTTCGCAAAAGGAATAACGTCGAAGGACCATGGAGCAGCGACGATTTTAATAAAACTGTAATTTTTGTGCTCGTATTGCACTTTTCCGGTATTCTAAAATAGTATGATCTCATTCAAAGTATAGATAAGTGGATATGGATTCATGAGGATGATCGTCGGCTCTGCAGCGCCTTAACGTATCGATTATACGATTTACGGAATAGAAGAAAGGGCCAGGAAACAGAGTGTTCCAACGAGATGTATAGTCAGATAGATAAATAGAGAAAGGAGGAGCTCCGGGAGAAAGAATCAACTATTATCCATATACTTTGTACATGCGTATACATATATATGTATGTATAGCGTTACGGAGTAAAGACTCGGTCGCCTTGGAGAACGCTCGCGGACAAAAAGTTCTTGCGCGTAACGGTCCGTTCCACGTGGCGCCCCGAGTAAACGTCCCTCCTCCGCGTATCCCTCCCCCCCTCCGCCCTTTTATCATTTCTTTCTCATTACAATCTCCGGAGGATTGCAGCAGGATCGCTGTCTCTATAGCTGCTGGCTCTTCGGTAATCGTAGACTCCGAGGGGGATAAAGGAGATCGCAAAAATAGAAGAGAAACAAAAATCTCTGCGTCTTATATTCAACTTCGATCTACTGACATAATGCATAATCTACAGGAATTTATTACGGAAATTCTGATAAAGCAAGAGATAGGACACAGGGCCGAGAGTAAAAGCTATATATGTGCTAACCGCTTAAAGGGCCGAAATGGAGATGAGACTGGAGAGAGGCGCGTTTGAGATTAACCGTTGCTCGCATACGCCTAAAGGTATGTGTGATAATTAATAACCTTGCCCGCGGCTAGCCGACTGGCTTATTCGGAATTCATGCAGTACATGTATATATGTATGTATGCATAGCATAAATTTATGTAGAAACATGTACATATAAAGATATTTATAAGCGCTACAGGTGTCTAAGAGTGCAGCTGCAAGACGCTGGATTTTATGGTGTGCAGCATCCGCTGATCGGAGCCAGCCTTCAAGCTCATAACGTTTCGCCATACCTCAGTCACTCTTCCGCGACTTTCTATCCCTACTATTTGCCGAAATTCGCTTGATGCACATATTCACTGTACTCTTGCATTATTATCCGGACTCTAAAAGTAGCTATTTAGGCATATTGTTTTTTATACAGTTACACTAAAACGTGAGAATAATTTGTGGGGAAAAAGATGGCATAATTTTTTTTCCACTTTTCGTTCATTTGTCGAGAATCTTTACAAAATATCATAACGGTAGAATTAAGAGCGAGTCCATTAAAAAGTTGGAGCAGCGATTGCGGCGAGGTCTGTTTATTAAATTGAAGATAATGAGGTCACGTCTCATCAGCATTAATTTGATTCAGAGACACTGATCTACCTGGTATGTAGTGGCTTATATTTAGACGAGCACGTTGAAAAGCAACGTTAACAATTCCGAAGACGATGCTGGCGCACGTGAACCGGTTGTCGAGAGATCCGCACTTGTGGTACTTTCATTTGCGTTATTTACGATAAAACAGCGCGAACATCCGTTTAATGACAGTTACACGCTGATGGTAAATACCGTTCGCAGCATTTTGACGCAACATTCGCGCCATCAAAGAATGCGTGCAACGACAGTTATCACAGAAATGTTTACAAGTACAGCATGTGTACATTCACATTCTACACGCATTCTACATCTTTGTGTATTTAATCCCGAGATTATGAATGTTACACACTGAACTGTTTTATGAAAACATAAAAATCAATTTGTATTCTTTTGATTTTCGAATGGAGAACGCATTTTCCATAAACCTGGAGGTTCTGAATTCAACAAAAAATTATCTTTATCAAAATTCGTGAGGATATTGCAATTAATTATGCCATTTGAATTAATTATTCCGAGAAAAAACCACACTTTTTTAAAGAAGTATAGAGTTTTCCTTACAAAATTGTATGTAGGGACGCGGCTGCGTCTCAACACCAAGTAATGAAAAAAACAAATTTCATGACCTGACATCAGAGACCTCCCACGGATATTATACAGGAAAATGGGCTTCCAGCTGTCAAACAAAAATTTGGATCACGTATATTTCCGAAACCGTTCCCCTAATCGAAGATTTAATGACATTTTACAGATTCAATCTGATTTATTTCTTTCCATTGAGCCTAGTTGAAGCATCATTTGTTCAGCCGATATGTGCAAGCTCATAATTTTGATGTGTTTTTTGTCTACGAAATTTCAAAGTGATATTATATATATCACATTCGTCGCGCATTGCTGAATGTCAAAGTCTTCTAACCTTTTCCGATTGCGCGCAACATGAAGAGATAAATTCCGTGGACGACAGTTGATTAAGACACTCTACCGACAAGATTTTGTGATAAAAGTTCCATCGACATAACTTTTGAAGGAATTCTTATTTCATTTTATCTCATGTGATTAAATTTGATGGTATCCTACAAAAAGAAGTGGAATCCACATCTGAAACTTTAAAAAGTAAAAAATGTACACCAAGTAATTAAAATAGTAGCTTTCTTTGAAAAGTATATTTTTTCAAATGGCGTGAAAAATAAAAGTAACATTTAAAAAAAAAAATCAACCTTGACGTGTATGGAACAACTGCTTTTTCTTAACCATACGCGTCAAGTTAATGTACTAATGCACGTACTACTTTAATTACTCGGTGTACATTATTTACTAGTAGATTTTTTAGTAGATTATGTAGTCAGTTGTACAGCTTTTAGCTCACAATAATTTGCAACCTTAGCTTTTTCATCTCACTTCGATGCTGTATCCTGTCTTCTTTTGCTTCATGTAAACGGCAACGTCGTCACATATTACGTCACCTCTCGTGCTTACTACGTTTATGGTTATGTCATTACCTCTCGTCGAAAATTTTATACGTTCTCGTTGCTCGTTTCGTACGAAATTATACTCGAACTTGACGAGGAATCATAATTGCTTAAAAGTTTCTCGCATCATTGCTGTTATTATTATTATCAGCGTTATTATTGTTGTTGTACTTACCGTTATTAGAGTCTCGGAGGCCACTCTGGTGTAGAGAATATATTATTAGGTGGCAGTAGATCACGTTTGTGATCCCACAGCCATACGAATAATTGTAGCAATAATAATAATTTTTTTAATAACTAAGAATAAAATCATCACTTCGGACAATAAAACTCATAATTACATCCTTACCATTTGCTCACTCTTTCTTCTACACCGATTTCATCTGCATCAAAAACACTTATCACATCATAATAAAGAACAACTTTGAAATACTCCAAGGGACTGCACAAAAAAAGCAATCGGAAACGCATTTTATTTTTTGAAAAAAAAAAACATCGTGGAGAAATTTAATGAAGAAGAGAGACTACCAACATGGATTTTACCTAACGATTTATTAATTGCTCACAAGAAAAAATAGATGCAGTAGCAAATGAACCTCAATCGAAGATGCTGTGGTCTACACAACCGGGAAGTTATATAGGTGCGCTAAATGTATTTGCCGCGGCTTTTGATTTGGCTTTTATCAAAATAAATCTTGGAACAACGAAAATATAATATGGAGACACTCGGTCTATTTTTTATAAATGTAAATACACTGATTTTTTTATAATTCAGATGCAGTGAGACTGTACTTTTTCGATCGCTGGAACGATTTACGGTCAATCGTCAAATCGATCACCGTAAAAGTTTCAATCTTTCTAATCTTAGATTATGAAAATTATGAAATTTTTTCAAACTTTAACGAATTACATGGAGGATAAACGTACAAACACTCGTTAAATAATCTCGTACTCGTTTCAACACCATTTTACGAACCAGCAATTCCTTAAAATGCCGATATTACGTGATATACAAATGAAAAATCATTCGTCGATGCTTTTCTTAGCGTGAAAGAGAAAGAGGAGGTCAACGGCCGACCTTCGTGCGAGATCGTGACGGTCGTGTGTCTTGCCTCGCGCGGAACGCCGGAGAGACTTTGAGCGAAAAACACAAGATAAACTGCGATGAAATGCATCGACTTTTTTCCAATGGAAATATATTTTTACAACACAAAAAAGCACAAAAGGACAATACGTATTACGCTCGCATAGATTTTATTGGAAAGTAAGACGTTTATTGCGATTCACGATATTTATCGCGTGGTACACCGTGTGTCACATACCGTTACTTCATATAGATACTCAATATAATATACATCGTATATTAATATAAGTATAACACGCTATAGATTGTGAATCAAGTTGCGTTATTCTCCATGCGACCATGGCGAGAGAGATATCGTCTTACAACCAGTTTCTTCTTTGTACTTGTGCGAGACATTACCATCCGGTGCCACAGCTGCGATCAGTAGCTCTTTAGATCAAATCTTCAGCCTCCTTCTTCTCCCTTTGCCTCTCGATCTCTCTTGCAACGACACTATCTTCTGGAAGATCATAACACGACTTATCTTCTTTTACCGTGACACGCACGAGTTTGATAGCTATTGACGGTAACGGCGTGCCGTCAACGGCGATCAATTAACGGTTCCTCTTTGACTTTGTTGATCTATATCTATGCTTATAGCATTTCTGATCAAAGTTCCTTCACGCGATACCTGTCCACATACGTTTTGTCTCTCCGGGGCACGATGACGAATTGCGACAAGGCTCATCACAGATAGTTCTTACAGTTTAACACCATAAGATTCCATAAACATGAAGAAGCAGCTGTATTTCCATGCGCAAACAATCAAGTGTTTTTACAATACGAACAAGATACAAAGTTGAATTGGATTTACAAGGGAATGAATAAGAATCTCTGGCGATAATATCCGGGCAAGGTCAACATGAGATGCATCACTGGAGAAAAATTCATCTGCCGGAACCGCGGCTCAACGATTTGCAACGATTTGCAAGATCTCTCGATCGCGGGACGAACAAAAGGAAGATCGAGAAATGCATCGAAAAATCATCGGACCGCGTAAACCGTGAATCCATTTTATTCGCACCTGATTCGATTTGTGCGATTTATTTGAGACTTTGAACCTTTCAATGGGTCGCATTTATATATATACATAGTAGATAGCATACAACAGCGATGCTGCATCGTAGGTCATGGAAGATCGGTCGGAGCACAGCTGGAACAGTCACGCTTCGTCAATTCCTATTGAATCACTCACCGACGTAAGATCGGGCAGGGTAATAAAAATCGGTACACCACTTTCAAACGTGTGTCAGCAATCGATATTACCGTAGATCGCGATCACATTTATTTTTTCTCTTTCACGATATTACTTTTCCATAGATCGATGGACATAAACGAATAATCATTCATTGAAAAACAAGAGTATGAACGATATTTGAATTCGAACGCTTCAAACACGATAATTTTGCGAGTTCTGTTCTTTTACGGTATAGAAACGCCGAGCAAGCTGTATACCAACGTTCATTCGTTGCCTCTAAAAATATAATACATTTTCCGTACGAATGCACGACTGTCAGAGCACACAGGATTGCCATGGAACTTTGTATGAGGAGTAGAAAAAAGCGCAGACAACCATCTACGGTATTAGATCTGTATAATGCACTATATGCGTCCGCCTCTTTCGCTCGGCGAAGCATGAGAAGTGCCGCGAGAGATCGTGAAAGGAAGGAGGAAAACTTGCAAGCATTCAGAACTGCCTCCTGGTGAGACGCTAAGGAACTTGGAACAGCTTTGGCGGCCCAAAGCGTCCCCCTACATTCACCCGCGGAAGAAATTGATTTCCGACCAGAGGTTACGGGCTTTTGCAGACGCCGCGTGTCGTGACAGCGAGCCTTTATTGTGAACGATCGCTAGATCGATCATACAATTTCTTTCGATCGATTAACGACTCGCGTCAAACCGCAAACGCCTCCTCCGCTGCAAGGTCCTCCGATATCTCACTTTGCTTCTGGTCTTTGTTCCCACGGCCTTTCGCACTATTCAAGCTTCGTCTTTCCTTGCCACGAGCTTGATACAACACGCTACAAGTCCGCGCCGAGGGTTCTTTTATCTCTGCGAGATTCTCGGTGGCCATATCCCGATGTAGTGAATATAAACTTCTCGGCCGGTTCGAACCGCGGTGTCTTTTGCTTTGATCCTCAACGCTACTCCACTTCACTCTGCCTATTCCTCTTGACCTCAAGTTCTGTCTTTGAGTGTATTATGTCCAAGAGACTGTGAATACTCTCTTTCCGTCTCTTTTCGTCTCTTTCCGTCTCTTTCTTTCTCGCGTCGCGAATATCAGACGCGTCGGCAAATCTTTGCCAACCTCGCGGTACTATGTCCGAACGATCGTGCTCTTGACTTTTGATTGAACTACTACGTGGTTATTTGTATGTATAAAGAGTAAAAGATCGAGTGAATAAAGGAGGCAGAGAGAGAGAGAGAGAGAGAGAAGGATAAAAGAGCAAGAGAGCCCCTGGAGCTAAGATCGTGCATCAGCTTCCGTCTGCCCTGCGATCATCGCGATGCACGTATCGAGTATATACGAGCAAACGCAAAACAGTATAACCGACAACACGGTTGTATCGTTGAATCGTTCAAGTTGCCTCCATATATCTGCCACCAATAAAGGGATAAACCTCTACGATTGTTGCTCTTGATTTATGTACTTCCTGCTGTCGTCGGTTTACAATTATTAACCTTTATCGACTCGGTACAAATTTCCTTGCAAGTATAATACAAACGCCCTTTCTTTCCATCTGTTTTCGAAAACGTGTATTCACAGAAAATGCCATTTATCATAAACCGAGAATGTTTTATGCTCCATCGTGAAACGTTATATCAGCAGCATTCAATATGCATATACATGTAGATCCGTCTGAGTGAAACGGGGCACATGTCGATACATATTTTATCTAACGGTATCGGGTCGAGGACGCATCTGCATATACCCAGGTCTCTTTGCTCCAGAAGATATCTTATATCCATTGTGGTGACTCTCTCATCTCTTCGTTCGTACAACGCCGCAGAGCAACTGCCTTCTGTGACCGCGTGCTCGGCGAGGTACACGTATATGCGACGAGATGTACAGAGAAAGAGAGTGCTCTCGGCCGTGAAAGAAACGCATTCACCACGAAAGAAACTCCGACGACGCGTCCATGTCGCTTAATACCTGCATACGTGCATGAGCCCGCTGCGTATACAACGCACTCTCTGCCGTGCATTATACATCTATAAACTCGCGTACTCTCATGGGCGGGTGTGTATCGTATATGCATACGAAGTACATATCCTCCACAACGGAGCACGAATTGTTCTTGTCAGATGTCGAGATGACTTCCCGGTTCGTCGCCATTTTTTGGCTCTATTCTCATCGTGCGTTAACATATACGTGCGGACATGACTCGTCAGATATACTCTTCTCCAGAGTCCAGATCTGATGCTATCAACGCCCGACTTTATTCTCATGAAACTTTATTGCGTAATTCACATTAGCCTTGTGCGAGCGTGTAATATATCTTGCTTTTTTTTCACATTCCTCGGAGCGTCATCAACCTACAGCATCTAGGATACAGCGTCAGGGCTTCAAAACTGATCCTTGTAGTCAAGACACCCGCGTGTTTCTATAGTATACAACATGTAGGGAAGTGAATGACTGCACGCGATTGCCTCAAAGGTGTTCTTTTCTATATCGCCGCCCGCCGCTCTCTCCTTTCTTTTTCTCTCGTCATGGATCAGAAGACAATATAAACCGCTAAGGGCGAACCACCTAAGGTAGTAAAGATATACCAGTAAGGAGAAGAATATGCGCTCGAGAGGAAATCTCACTTGTCAGTTCAATATAATCTGCCGTCTCCTGTTGCAAGAGTAGGACGAATGTACCTTGGCCCTTTCGACCAGAACCCTATGAATCCTTTTTTTTCAAGCATAAATTCAACCGAACGCTGACCGAATATTTTATAACTCCAAATCCGATAGAAATAGGGATTTCCAAATCCGATAGAAGTATCAAAAGCAAGTCAACCCTTACTTGCCACACTTCTGCGCGTAAAATCACGTAAGCCTATAGGGTAGCTCATTACCACAGTGTGGCAAGTGTAAGGGTTAATTAAGGTACGCAATGTGCATGGATGATGTTTCTAACATCAAGATGACTCAATCTGTACTTGACCGATGCCCGAAAAGTATCATCAAAATCTGTGGACATCGCACCTAGAGTAGAACTTTCCCGCGACATATGTAACCAACACCAGGCGTTATTGCGCTCTATTGTACGTACAACTTTGTACGATTCATCACGAACATCGTGTCTGCGTATGTTTCAAACATTAGGTAGATTAACAGTAGATATATACTTTTGGTATCCGCCCCTACGGCTTCCTTCACTGCCGCATCACGAGCCCACACAAATTTACCGCTGTAATATATACCACCACAACATATGTACGAACATACCAACGGTTGCACCTAATTGCTCCGGATTATAAAACTAGATATTGCGTTAGAAAAAAGCACCTGTTCCACGAGTGTAGCAGCAAGTGCGTTAACTCGACTTTCTCGCGCGATAACGGCTGTGCGCTTTCCCGTACTGTCTTACCTGACACAAACATCCAAGGGTTGATTACACGATGGCACACTCTCTCGACTCGTGTTCGTGATATGCACTTTTAATCGTTGACTCCTGTACCACAGCCATATATGTACAAATATTTTGTATATATATATATATATATTCTTCATTAACGGTTTTTACGCAACAGTGGAGATCACGAAGAAGCCTGCGTGCGAATCAACGGAGACTCTGTATAATAGTCGCGAATTACTTTCTCATCGTGCACACCACTTTTTCGTGGGAATGGTATAAATCACTTTTGAGCAACTACGAACGTGATGGATGAGAGTGAACGAGATAACAGACGTGAAAATAAAACTTGAAGTAGAAATGTTGGCTTGGGTTTTTTTTGCCGAAAAACGAGGACTCGTCGATCTCAAAGTAGAAATCATCTTACCGATTCGTACAGGATGTCGAGTCAGTGGTGAAAAAAAAAACAAAGAAATGTACACAAAGAACGATAATATGCCTGTAAACGCACAGGGAGTATGCGGAGCATTGAACATATTCGGTCTATATCTATATACTTAAAAATTTTTTAAGTTGGTACATCGCGGCAGTAAAGTATGAAAGATTGAAGGAGGAGTTGATTAATGGGCTTTCCCAGAATTGTTTTTATCGGGAGAGGCTCGTGTTGCCGTTATGATTACGTAGGCTCGGATCTCTCTTACGTGTATGTTCAAGATCACACGACTCTCTCGTCGATATGCTCTACTCCTATCGCTCGTCTTTGCAGATGAGAAAAAGTAATGCGGAGCATAGATTACACGCGCCAACATCGCAAATCGGTCGAACGAGCTTTGTGATAAAATTATCCCTGCCACGTCTACTTATAGGAAAGAAAACGAGTCCCTCCGGCCCATGCGAGCACGTTGAGTCAACTCTTCACTCTATATGTCACAGGAAGTGGGAGGATGCTCGTACAGAGGCTCTTGAAGGATACTTGAGAGTTGAATATTGCGATGATAATGGATGGTCTGGGCTAACGATGCTCGTCTGCTCGGTGAAACATTCAATGAGCGAAATTGCATAATGCGATTTTAATCAGAGTTAAGAATTTCTTTTTTCCGGGTGTTCCTTTTTTCACTGCTGAATAATCAATGTTCAAACCGGATTGCCTAGGTCCCAATAATCATGAAATGATTATTAATGCAACATGCCTAATTTCCGTACAAGTTACGTGGATAGTCGTCACTGTTATAATTATGGTAACGATCAAATATCCACCGATTCACTTTTTACAGTAGACACGGGGAAGAACCTTTTGTTTACAGGTATCAGGGGTTCGCCTTGGAACTTTAGCGTTGAAAAAATCGCTCGGTTTTTCTCGCATCTGGCGCGAGAAAAAGCCACAATGCAACGTTTTTTTCGTCATTAACGAGTCTCTCTCAGGTCGAAGAGAAAGCAACTGCGAAGCGCCCTGAGCATCGTCTTTTTCTTTTCGTTCGAGACATCACTCCTCCATCAGGCTGCGGTCAATTGTATATGTATTTGTTTCCAGCGAATCTCGAGGGATGCATGTATGCACAACGATAAAAGTCCATGCGCGGAAGATTCTCCGCAAGATCTCGTTTGCCATGGTGCGATTAAGGAACAAGCAGAGAGGATGTAAAAAGAATTTCCCGTGGATTTTACCGAGCAATTGTACAGACAAATGTGGCGAGATAATCGAACAAGAAAATCTGTGAGACTGTTTCTCTCGCTGAGCTTTTTATCGACTATATCCTCGTTGTGGCAGTGATATTATTTTTTCTCTTAATTTCACGGTGATGTTAAAAAACCGCCAATAAGATGGAGGAGGCAAAGGAGATAAGCAAGTGTGTATATGTAAAAAAAGACGCGTAAATCAAATATCATTACCAATAGCCGGCCAGAAGAGAGAGGAAACCGTATTTCCACTGTTGGGTTCTCATACCAAAGTATCCGTGCAACCACGCGTGACTGTATACTCTTGACTCACTTCCGCTCTGTCTTTTGCCTTCTTCTCTCGAGAAGCTCTCGCGCATATGCGTGCATCTTCCATGTGTGCTCGCATATGCATATGTTTATTGCACACACCTCTTGCGATCTACCCGCCGCGACCAAACTTTTCCTCGCGCTGTACCGCGCCATAGCTGCTGCTGCTGCTGCTGCTGCTACTGCTGCTGCGGAGACTTCGATGACTGGTCGTATTTATTATTCCGTATAAAACGCGTGTTGCTCGTTGCGATTGTGTTTGTATTAGTTTCGTTTCTGCAGTTGGGACTGCCACGAGGAACACCTCGTTTTCTCTCGCTTTTGCTTCGCTCTGCTGCAACGCTCTCCTCTGGCTATACCTGGCTAATAAGGAGGGCTCGCGGAGCAGAGGTATCCCCAGTAGCTGAAAATAAGGAGCAGCTGAGCTTGAAATCTTTCCGCTCGCGTATGGAAATTTTTCGTACACCAAACGCTGTACGAAACTCCGACTTGTATACATACACATTTCTCTTTTTTACATTAATTGTTGATCTACTCGATCTAATCTATGTTAGATGCTGTAAAGTATGTTCTGAAATTTTTGAGAGAAAATTTAAATACAAATTTAAATGCACAAATTTTCTTTCGTTTTCAATCGACTATGTGCGACTTGTAAAAAAATCAATTCTCCCTGCGCCAAGCTTGAAATTCAGTTTGTCTCGTTCAATCTCCCTAATCGGCTATTTTTTAATCGTATCGCGTTCCGGAAAGTCTTCTTTGAAAAAGTCAACTCCGATAGCCAATTAAGATTCGGAAAAAACCATGATTTTTCTAGATTCCATTTTACCGTCCGTCCGGCTCGACAAAAATTCGCAATCCCGCAAGTACGGGATCGAATTTATTTCGATCGTAAACTCCTCTTCGCTTTTTCTGCATTTTACATCACGAATTCGCGTAACATCTCTTTAGGTGATTCAAGCTCATTTTATGATTGCACATTTAGCTGTATATTTAATGCGAATCAGTTTATGCGCCATCCGATATCATCTATCTTTACATCGATCTTTAATTCTCTCGACGTTAATCAAAACGTAAAACGAGGGAGAAATATAGAGAGACGGAGACAGCAGAAGAGACCGTCTTCATTCAACTATGCAGACGATCTTCTGCTTTCCCGTTTATAAATTTCTCTCTCCGTTCAAATTCTTCGGAAGATTTCCTGCACGCCCCAGATAAATGTTCCATCGTTTTATTCCTAATCTCGACTTTATATCAAGCGCACTTAGGTGCAACGGTAATTCGAAATATATGTATATTATACATGTATCGAAGTGTTAAACATTGTAATAATAGTTTTCTCGGACCTTGAGTGTACACGCTGCTGCAACCCACCTCTTTATCCCCTCTACGATTTTCTAAGGTCGGCACGCGCATCTTTCTCCTCCTTTCACTCTACCGTTGTAGATGCTGACTAATATAAACATACACGCGGCGCAGTCATAGATAATTGTACAAAAACGATGAAACGAAACACGAGACCGACTTTCCCATTATTACATGCAGTACACGTAATAGAATTCATATACAAATATATGCATACGCATAAACCTGTCTGTACGTCACCACTTTTCTGTGCTCGTTAAATTCAACGCGAATCTTAATTACCTTCGGATGCTAATTTTGAAACTAGTGCGGAAATCTCGAAGGTTGGGTATAGCAAAAATACTATGACTCTGTTGCATTCGGTAGTATCGCAGTTTCGCGGATAACTGCGCTTTACGTGCAACGACTCTTGGGTCGTACATTAGTTGCGGTTGTGCGGTCTTTTGGCCCGCTTACGCGCACACGCATTTTCTTTTTCTAGGTATGTATATCTGTGCATATAGCAAACGTAACAAGCTTTTTCGTTCGAGAAGCACTTGTAAGCCAATACCCGAGGGAATCGAATTATTGACTGCTAAAAGACCGGATCGATCTCCGCACAAATATTGACATTTTTTCACATCAACCGACGATCAGGTTTTTGTTAATCAAAGTCCTTCGAATGCGTTACAATTTTCTCTTCTTTGCTTAATTATTTGCAACAAAGTGCAAATGTGCAAAGTGATTATCGAGGGAGGGCATGTGAGAAGTTGGTTTAAAGTAATAGTTCGCAGAATTATACCTGAAGTTTTGATGCAACAAGAATTCCATCGTAAAAGCGCATCTCATGGTCAGACAGAGAAACAAAGTGAGAGAATCGTATACAAAGACGCGATTTGGGTTAACGATAAGAAATGACAAATTACCTCATCTTTACCGTATACTTTCGTGCCTGGACTCCACCCCTCCAGCGTATTCCAGCAACCTACACGCGCAACATTCGAGTTCTCTATTATCTCGAATCGAGAGAGTCGCTCGAGTTTCCCGCCACGTGGGAAACATACACGCGTACACGTGGATCGTTAAAGCAAAATATGCACCAGTCTCGTCACACGACCAAAGCAGCGAGTGTCGTATATCATTGCATGTAATGTTCGCGCTCTTCGTTCCATAAACTCGCTTCGTACAGCGTAGGTTTTATGTGTTAGTGATGCATCTTTTATTGGCTTCTTAGATTACGTATGAAATAGCTCAAACACACTTTGCGTATCATTGATTGCAGCACCCCGTTATATCAAGCTATTAGTCGTGATCAATTGCCACCGTGAGGTCACGTCGGGTGAAGGCTGATCTTCATTTGAATGGCTGATGATTCGACTTCTCAGCAGGTTCTTCATTCTCGACGTTCGAGACGTTCCTTTTTTTCCCTCGTGCTGGCATCCTGTATGTATACGAGGGACTTTTGCATTCGATGCGCTCAATGAAATGAATAATGAACGCACTGACGTTTTTCTACTTCCCTCCGGGGGCGCCGCGCACCTCGTCGATGCTTGCAACGAAAAATCGTAACGGCAAAGTCTCTCGCTGAGCGTGACACACATTAATT
This sequence comes from Heteropelma amictum, assembly GCA_959613375.1. Taxonomy (NCBI): domain Eukaryota; kingdom Metazoa; phylum Arthropoda; class Insecta; order Hymenoptera; family Ichneumonidae; genus Heteropelma; species Heteropelma amictum. Next base: position 4,988,756 of record OY390724.1, read on the forward strand.
CTCAAAGAGTCGCGACGAATCGTCGGCGGACTTGAAATGCTCGCGATACTCGTGTTCTTGATGTACGCGAATTTAATTATGAAGATATAAAAAATGTCTACGAATTTGTATATTTTTTTCAAATCATTGTCGATGCTGTTTATCTTCATTGCATATTCCAATTTTTATTGCATATTCATACACGCAAAAGCAAGCGAGAAAGCGTGTAAAGACGTTCGAGATCGTTGCTCGGCGTAACGCCGTTTAACGTCAAAATATCGTTTACATTTTATTGTAGAGTGAATATATTCTTCGTTTTCTCTCTTTCCGCCCCTTGCCGCGAATGTTTTCTCCTTCGTTTCATGTTTATTCGCGTTTGCCAGCGAAATTAGTTTAGCGGAAAAATAAGTCCATCCTCTGTTTTATACACATGTTGCGCATGGAGCTCTGCCACGATTCACTCGACAAAACTGTGGTTAACGATGCAATGAAAAATGAGAGAACAATGACTTTTGAGAGATTGGACGAGAATGAGGAATCCCCTGGCGAGAATTTTGTGAATATTCCATTTTTTGTGGATGCTAACTCGTTGAGTGAAGTTTGGTATAAATAATACGTGTAATAAGGGAATAATTGGCAAGTGAATAACTCGGCAAAATAATAATCGGCGTACACAAATAATGTTGTAACTGCAGCAAGTCGATTTCCCTAAAGCCAAAAGTTCAAGTTGTAAAAGTTTGAAAGAAGACCAAGAGCGAACAAACGGAATAGAATGAACAAACAGTAAGCGAACCGAGCGGAGACCTAATTGAAAATCAATGTTTTCGATAGGCTTTGGTATTTAAAAAAAAATTCTCTACTATTCCTGGCGTGTACCCTTTCGAGTTTTTTCGGAACCGCATTCTAATTTTCCGAAAGAATGGTTCCGGAAAAATGACCTCCGACACAGTGATACGACACGCCAGCTGAAGCAAGGCAAAGCGGTCACCCATCCAAGTACTGGCAATGCCAAATCGATCTTTAGACGTTTTTTCATAATTGTACATTCTATTTTCAATGTCAGATGGCAAAGTACTAAATAAGAGATGCGAAAATGTTGTACTTGAATTCAACGTTTTGCTACCATGAAATCCTTGAGTATACTGTACGTTCGGCATGTTGAATTTTTCGTATGTTATATTCAAAACGCGCAAAAACACCAAAAATGGTGTGCAAAAATTCTAGACAAGTACATTCACATGCAACGTATTCCCAAATATTGTCCATCTGCAAAAACGGTCGCAAAAAAATGGCATATCTTGTATTATAAGCTAAGAACACAGACTTCATAAATTTGCCAATTAATATGGAATAAAATAATCAGAAACAGGTGATTAATTCAATATCTAGATGAAGACTCAACGTCACGATACAAGCGTTACTTAATACACCGGTATACTTGTCCGGCCCATTACTTTTTTCTCACTGTTGTTGGATCGTTATTGTATACTTTATTGCAAAATTTGAATGGAAAGTGATGGGTCGGCCAACTACACCGATGTATTGACGCTTGTATCGTTCGCACATTAATCGGCAAATTTAAGAAGTCCATGTTCTTGGCTTATAATAAAAGATAAGCGATTATTTTGCGACTTTTTTCGAAGATGGACTATATTTGGGAGTTTTTGGTGTTTTTGCGGTTATTTAGCAACTTTTTGCAAAGATTCATAGTATGTTTTGAGGTTTTCCGTTAATGTTCTATAAACTTGTTCAAATGTTTATTCTACATTGATGTACGAGGGAGATCTCACCTGCTTCATACAGTAAACATATGTATTGTATCTCAGTATAACCTCGTATGACAGTTCCAAATACTATTAATATAATATTATGCCCACAGCTCTACGAGATTTCTGTTTTTTCCAATGGATTGAAAAAAAAAGATAATATATACAGTGACTGACAAAAAAAAGAGACCACTAAATTTTTTGAGTAAAAATTTGCAATATTATGAAAACAGTTGGCAAAATCGTATCGGTTTTTTGTTTACATAAATGTACTATGCTTTCAACTAATATGTGAAAAATATTTGTACATTCTTTCATTTCGATACTATATTCACAATGGGTTTTCCGAAAATACTGCATTTTAGCCAAGGTCAGAATAAAGAGACCAATGTTAACACCTAAGGTATAGCTTGCTGTTTTGTATGTTTTACCTGTTTACTATTTTTGTGCTTTGTTCTTTGTCGTCGTATGATGCTTTCTATGAGCTGGTATTATTCTTTGACTCAGTTTAAAACTGTTTCTCGACGACAGTACATGACCAAGAAACAAACTTCCATCGATTTACGAAAATTAATTATAAAAGATATTCAGGCTGGTTTATCACAAAGAGAAGTTGCTACAAAATTTGATGTGAGCAAGACTCAAGTGCAAAAACTGTGGACAAAATTTTCTCAGACTGATTGTGTTGTGGACATCGAAGGAAGTGGAAGAAAACGCGCGACTTCGTACTGGGACGATTCTCGCACTATACGAGAAGTATAGAGAAATCCGCGTACAACAATACGAGTTATTCAAGAAAATCTTCAGTTAGACGTGTCTCATAAAACGATTCGTCGTCGACCTCGGGAAGCTGGCCTGCATAGCTGATTTCCAGCAAAACGGCCCTTCATCAGCAAACGAAATAAAATTAAACGTTTGCAGTTCGCAAAAAAATTTGTCGATCAGCCTGTTGCTTTTTGGACAAAGGTCCTTTGGTCTGACGAAAGCAAATTCGAATTGTTCAACCGGAAAAAAAGGGCCAGAGTGTGGAGAAGTGTTTTCGATTTTTTTCAAATTTTTTTAGGTGGTCTCTTTTTTTGTCAGTCACTGTATCTGCCCATTTAGTATTTTACAAAGATGAATTTATAATAAAATATTGTGAAACAAATTCGGTATAGAAGGACTGACAGTAGGGTAAAAATGTACTTGTCTCGAGTCGCTACCGCTCTCGATGAACGTACATAAAAAATAATCGATGGAATAAATTTAGAATCTACGTTTGAATCCTAAGTAAAAGAGATGCACATTTTCGACCTAATTTCAAATGTATATTCCGGAAATAACGTAACTTGAACGATCGTAGCTTTTTTCCTATTCACGTGGATACATAATTTCTCCCGATACTCTGAGGAACTCGAACGTATTTGCTCATATTCGTTACATTTACATGCATAATATATTTATCCGCACGCACTCTGTGGCTCTCTGGTACAAGTTACAGTATCCATATATGGGGGAACTGGTCATTCATTTTCTTCTCTTACTCCGAAGCGTATGCACATCTAATACACCGTATATATGTATATCTTCGAGCTCATAAGATCGCTTCGAATATACTTTTACGATCATATCACGTACATTGCATACACGCGCACGTGCACACGTACACAAATACCATAGATATCATTACGTGAGCTCACCGGTTGCGTGCTAAAACCGTAAGTTGCATCTTCGCCGCTCTCTCGTCACTAGGTCAGAAAGAGGATTCGGTTACCGTTCACCAGATGATTTATCGCGTCCACGTTATTTTTTTTTCATGTGCTCAAGTAACGACGAGAAATACATATATATATACCTCTACGTGCATAATCTTTTTTTTTCGTAATTCATGAAAGTGCACGTATATTATATCGGATATTTTTTCATATTTAATGTATAATACTGTGTAGGATGGAAGAAATTCTTGATCCGTTCGTCGTGTTCATTACTTTCAAGAACTTCCGTCCATATCACCGCGCATCACTCTTCTTTATGTACACAATGAACTGTGCAGTCTGCACCAACGATAATAACAATGCTCGAACGCGTGTACATACATCAGGGTCGTCTCCTGTAGCGGGATTCTCTAATGCTTTATAACGATTGTCGGAATCGTTACCGATACATTGACCATAATTAACGTCGATGATAATAATTATCGTTGAAACGTTACAGAAAACCGCTACGGGCCCCTCCAGACCCTACAACTTTTGTTTGAAATATTTTTTGATATTTCGTTTTCGTTCTCGAGGTTAGCTCTCCGGTCACTACAAGTGGTGCACTCTGTACATCCCATATTCACACATCCATTGTTACAACGAACGCTCGGCTCTTTTATTATGTCATTCTTTACACACTTCCTCTGTGTTTTTCTGTTGCACTAGGATTTTAGTGTGCGGTATAAAGACGTACAGGTTCTTGCAGGACGCCATTGTTGCAGCGATATTTTCGAGGGCATTAAACGGAAGGAGTATCGATTCAAAACAAAAAATGTTTTTACAATATTGGGAAACGTAATGTAAATAATTTTCAAAGAAATAATATTCTATGCAATTGAAGAAAAATAATGGACTGTTTTTGGCAAAGTTTTACAACTTCGCAGCACAGTTAAAATGGCTTTGTTCTTTTTCCACGACCTTCTCGTTTGTAGCATATTCTGTAACTCAAGATTTCTTCCACCAGGCATTCATTCATTCTCTTCGTAGACTTGATCGGTTCAAGAGCGCAGGTACGTCTTCGTAAATTCACACTCGTTGTGTGTACTTTTTACACGTGTGACTTTACAAGTTCACACGTGTAGTAGCGGGAAAGGAAGAGCAGAGGAGTTACATATACATGTATGTATATTATTACACGCACGGTTGCGTGCAGCTTGGCAATTTTCCTCTGTCACTGGGTCAAAACGATCAACCGTTGTTGAACTGCGTTCGCGTGAGTTTCGTTTGCTGCGGAGAAAAATTAGTTTCCAGGGTGCTCCAATTTTTGCGCGGATTTTCAAAATATTAGGCTAAAGTGATTAGTATAATATCATGATGCTTTATAACTGGATGCTCAATATCCGCTACGACGAGAAAGTTTCATACAAGTTTCATCAAGTTTCGTACAAACTAAATGGTTATACGAAATAATCTCTTTCAACTTCAATGAAATTTACAGATACATTTTTAACACATTTGGGAATAACCTTTTTACACGCAGTTATAAGAGCGGATTATCATGTAACTACATGATAATCCGCTACTCTTATAACGTCAACACTGTAATTCTTATTTTCTCGGTACTAAATAAAAAATTCGAAACAGTTAAAACGAATTCGATAGGATAACGTTTAATTATGGCGGGATGATTGAAAAGTATCGGTAAATCGAAACATCATAAATAATATGAATAATTTATGACTGGATGCTAAAATGCAAACACCCCTAAGGGGTATACCTGGAACAGTAAATATATACAACTGGATGGTTAATATTTGCGACGACGAGAACGTTTTTCATACAAACAAAATGGTTATACGAAATAATATAACGTAAAAAATAATCTCTTTCAACTTCAATAAAATGTACAGATACATTTTTAACACATTTGGAAATAACCTCTTTGCCCGCAGTTACATGATAATCCGCTACTCTTATAACGTCAACACTGTAATTCTTATTTTCTCTGTACTAAATAAAAAATTCGAAACAGTTGAAACGAATTCAGTTCCGCATATGCTTAAAATTGAACAGGTTGTAATGCTCATAAATATGGAGGCTCAACCTCGAAATTTGATGAGAGCTCGATTCGTAACAATCGCTGTAAAGTCAATGAACTTCGTTAAACATAATTTTTCTACACAACACGGTTATTAAAAATGTGACAATTCATGTATAATTCTTGACTCGTGTCGCGTGTACTGACGTTTTAACGAGTCGTGTTAAAGCAGCTTCTTACATATCTGATTGAAACGACTCGTTCTAACGAATGAAAAAAAAAATCATAATGGTCGGGTGCATATTAAATAATAATGAAAAGAAACTTTGGAAATTTTTTCACAATTTAGAGTCAAGTCACAATGGAAAATTTTTCACCGGGTCACGACGTACATTGCAATTATAATCCCGGTTCATTCGAATTAACCGCGAATTAGTTCAAAGAGTGATCCATAATTAAAGAATGTGTTTACAATATAAAAGATTTAATCATCTCTTTTTCGTTGATGCCTCGAGCTCCTGACTGTGTATGCAATACTCACATTTTTCTCTCGATACTCACACATACGTAGCAAGATCCTCGCGATTTTTTTTTTACCAATAATTGTTGAGAATCCTCGATGATACGAGTTCACAAGCAAAATCTATGTACAATCTGTATCTCTCAATGATTGCGAACGTTTTTATTTGCATTGTGAAATAAACGAAGCGTAAAATTCTCTTTTTTTATTATTCGTTTCAAGATGAATTTATATGCTTACATAGAATGACCCTTTAGGTTATAATAGATTCTTGAATAAAGTCCTCGGGACATTTTCATTCCGCTTTGATGTACCACTAGTTTATTAAGTCTTCAACATATATACATATTATAGTGTATATATATAGCGCGCTACTCTCTCAAAGTGCGACTGTCCTCTGTGGAATGTGCAATGATTTATTTTCTCTCTCTCAAATTTTTCAATCTCTCTCTCTCTTTTCCTGAAGATCCGTAGTACATTTGTACGCGGCTACTACGACGATTCGTTACACGATTATGTAATAATACATGTGAGCAAGTGCACATTATAGAAAATACATGCATCGGAGGCTGTAAGCAGAGCAGATTGCGTGCAGTTTTTTTGACTATGCTATACATGTATATGCGTATACATGCCTGTATATTATATTAACCTACATATGTATGTGTATGTGTTTTATCGAACAGTCAGCAGTCGTCCTGCAACAGTCAGAGTTTTATCAATTTCATGGAAAATAAAGATGAGCTCAAATTTCCTCGAGCAACGAAGAATGAAATTTCGATTGAATAACAATTTTATACTGGAGCGGCACTAATTTACATTAAAGATAAGTTAATTTTTATCACTGTTTCTGAAACTCCTAACCGTGTTTGTGGGCTTTTACACGCGAGTTTATTACGAAAAATTTAAGAAAGAAACATTAATTATTTTCGATCGCATATAGATTCAAGACTTTCGATGAAAAAGGGTTGAAAAAAAAGAAAATGTAAAATTCATTTGGCCTCCGATTCTCCATACATGTAATACAGGTTTTCCTCTCACAAAACCATGTAATACGACTGACACTCTAGCATACTACACATGGACTGTCTTTTCTCGTTTTACTGGGTCAAGTGCAGATATACATCGAGGCTTATACAACATCTGTATACACCTTTTTGCTCACATCTTTTATTTTGCCTCGACCCGAGTACATAAACATCCGCTCTAATCTATTAGTTGTATAGCGAGGAGCGCAGATGCCTAAGAAAATTGTACATACAGCTGTCTGAAAGTTATCTTCCAACCGACATAAACGCAGTTAATATTGCAATAAAATTTTAATTTTCAATACAACCTCGTTGAAAAATTTTCAAACTCGAAATTCATATTAATTTATATTTCCATATTACTTTTAAATTCATTAATTTTCAATATTTAACTGTTGAAATTAGATTTTGCGTCCGTGTCTACAATTATAGGAATTCCGGAATACCAAGTGTAACATGTTTATTTCCGGCATATAATTATAATATACAAGCACGATTACGAGCAATCTCTCCGTGTCAAAAATGTCCATTGTTGATTGAACCGAGCGCGTTGAACTTTTCGAAAAAACTTACTCAATTTCTGTCTCACCTAATGTCTCACCTAAATACCTATTCGCCTGATGGCAAAAGCTGATGCTGTATATTCGGTTGAGAAAATAGGCTGAAAACGAGTTTCGCACTGTAACTACAGTCACTCATTTCCTATGTTTTTCCCTGTACAGTACAGAACGCCCGTAGTAAATTTATTTGTCGCTCTGTCGATAATATAATATAGTATTTCAGCCAACCAGTTCGTCGAGACTGGTGCAACCGGTGTATCTAATGTTGAGGCGTGCCGCCCAACGTTGCGTATAGCCTCGAGGTTGTATCACCGACAACGATCCCGTAAACCCTAATAGCGTTGCTCGCAATCACGACTGGGTCAAAGTCACAAACGAGTGTATCGCAATCTCCTAATGTTTTTTAGGTTTTTCTTCCTCCCCTCCTCCTCGCCCCATTGAATTTTCTCTTCCGCAGGTACATGCGCATCTCGATCGGTTACTATCGATCATCATTATCCAAATGGTCAAGACCATTAAGATACAAGCATAAATTCAAGTTTCATTTGTACAGATATGTATAAATGTAACACTGTATCGTGTACAATAGTGGCGTTTGCCCAGCATCAACGCACTATTTCAGTGTTATTAATCACAGAAACGCTGATGTAAAAGTTGAAAAGCAGGTGAGCTTGAAAAAACGAGAGCGAACAAGAATTATGGAACGAGAATGAATGCGTATATAAGAGCATGAATAAATGCATACGACAAAGTTTCGCCATGGCGGAAACCATCGCTTAGCGTGATCGAGCACTCTCTGCATATCGATCACACGATTCATCTTGTAAATACATTAATTTTTTATTTGTTTTTTTTTAAATTATTATTTGACTACGTTTCCACACATTCTCGTATATTGCCGGACGCCAATCGAGGGCATAACTAATGCATCCTGCGTTTATCACATCGATTTAAATTCTATCCCACGCTTTTCGCTCTACATATATCTCATAACAACGTGTGAATTTATTTTGTCTTTCACTTCGTTTTTCAGATACGCCGCCGCGTGGATATTGGCGCTGGGCTTGATTACCGGTTGTCGAGTAAGTTTTCCGCCATTTAAAAGAAAAGTCTTATGACCTATCTTCTCGAGCCCATTAGCATTTTCACAAAAATGTATATTAAAAAAAAGTAAAAAATGGTATTTTTATTTTTCACACTATTTGAAAAAAGTACTTTTCGATGAAAACTACCATTTTAATTACTTGGTATAGATTTTTTACTTTTTAAAATTTTAAATGTGTATTTCACTTCGTTTTGTCGGACACCACCGAATTTTATCATGTAAGACAAAAAAAACAAAAAAAAACTCTTCAAGCGTTGAGACTTTAACATCGGAAAGATGTTAAAGATACTTCGCGATATGACGAATTCGATATATATATTATTTTGAAATTTAATAGAGAAAAAATCAGCTCAAAATTATGAGTTTGCACATATCGGCTGATCAAATCGTGCTTTAACTAGGATCAATGGAAAGATAAATATCTTATTCAATCGGTAAAATGTCATTACATTTTCGATTAGGGGAACGGTTTCGGAAATATACGTGATTTAAATTCCCGGTTGACAGCTGGAAGCCCATTTTCCTGTATAATATCCGTGGCAGGTCTCTGACATCGGGTCATAACATTTTTTTTTATTACTCGGTGTCGAGACGCCGCCGCGTCTCTAGATTCCGTCCTGTTCACTGGTCAACCGTGCGGTGTTGCATTGAATAAAAAACGATGATTGCCCGCCAAAGCGTTTGTCCATTCATGCTTGCCGATTGGATGAAAAATAAAACAGATCGCTGCCGTTTAATACAAATTAACATTAATCCATAGACCACGAGCATCGAGACACCGGAAGTGGTAGTGAGAACAGGAGGCGAGACAATTTCGGAGGATGCCACGGAAGATTACTGGGCCGGAAGCGGCTCTGGTCCGGAAGACGAAGAATCGCTGCGGAACGAAACAAGAGAGTCTCTGACTCACGAGGCCAGCGATCAAGATGCTGTAAGTAATTTCTCGAATTTTTCACCACACTTGTACTTCCATCGGAATGGTACGCTCCGCTGATTAAAAAGTCATGTACAAATTGTCGGGCCAATCTGAATGACGTTAAAAAAAATAAGCTTCAAAGCAATTGAAAAAATTGAAAAAATTCTTTGAATTATAAAACAAAGAGTAAACAAGCGCCACAACTAATAAATATGATTTACGCTCGAGTTCGTAAATATGCGTGTGTAATTTGCACAAGTCAGGGTATCATAGAAATAAAGAGAATAATCAAACGAGTGGTGCAATTAAACGTAATTGAAAATAGTTATGTGAACGTACATTAAAGTGCTTGGTCGTACTTTACTTCCGAAAACGATATCGGTGTACACAGTGTAGCGATACTTATCTTCCGGTTTTTTAACTCCGAGAGTCGTTCGTTCGGTCATCGACGAACGGTGAAATGTCCATCTCATAAACTCTGTCGTTCCTCGTTCAATCTGCCATGGCCCCACCAAGAAAACGAAGAAAAACGTATGAGATTGTTCGAGCTCACGTCGCCGATCATCGAGTCATATGTACCCCGCATAAGATGAGCTCTCGTGAGAGCTGCGCTCGCTGAGATGGGCAGGTAAAGCAACATCGTTACGCCCGAGTTGGCGCGGCTCTATACGATGCTCTTGATAAAAATATACTGGAAAAAATAAAATTGAAAAAAATTAGCAAATCACGGATATGCGATTGCGCGCACTCAACGAGAAAGCATCGGCGTTCCCTCACGGACTAAAAATTAAGCGTGAAAAACTAAGGATTTTTCATGCTGCTGTATGTCATTAACATTCATCGAAATTGACAAACTATTCATTGAGAAATTGGTACAAGACTCTCAAACAACGGAAAAATAACGACAAAATTATTTTCGAACAGCAATTTGAATTCCCTTCGGTTCAACGATCGAATTGTGTATTTCCTAGTAACGTTAATGCAACTAGCTGGACGCTGATGAACCGAGAATGAGAATGAGTGAATAAAAAAAATGTATAATTTCAACGCGACTAATGTACCAAAAAAAAGCGGAGCAATGAAAAATTCTTCTTTGTTTTCTTTATTTTTTTCGTATTCGTTTGATAAATGGGGAAACATAGGATGGCGAGTCTCATTAGTGTTGTTACGAAAGAAAAATGACGAGAACATATTGAAGATGAACAAGTGGCGTACCATTCACGTTGTATCAGAGTCGTATCGATGATACGTCCGGGTGCGGTAAACCCGATGCATATATGGTCAAGAGTATCGGCAATGCTTGTAAGAAAGCGCCGGACGAGATACATCTCGTAACTCGACTAATGATTCTCGACGCTGCGACCGCGTGACCGTTAATCGACGCATGAATGCGCGGGAGTCGGCGATGCGACTTGGATTTATGGACGAAGATCCACACGTCGACATGTGTGCACGCGGTATATTTATCTCGGGCACGACTCAACGCGGCGAGTAGTCCATAAGTCGTCGACTCTTGACAAGGCCATCTAAGAACGTATAATACTTGTATATTTATTCATACACAAAGACTATATACAGGTTTATCGGTAGAGTTGACAAAAGCACAATTTTGAAAAGACAAGACCAGTTTTTTGAATAAATCAATTGTTTTTAAATCGCTCGACTGCTTTGTTCGTCCTCTGATGATCAGTCGGTGAATAAAGAATGAATTACGCGGCAAAATTCCGTCTGCTTTCTCGTGCACGCGTATATACGTTTTGTTTTTGCTTGAATTTGACAGTTGCGGGATTTTGACAGATTTTGTGTCTGTCGACTGTTATAAGACTCTTGCAATCCGTATTTACCTCCACATCCCTATAATGTTAAAAATACTGCTCGACGCCGCGGCCAAAGATATTCAAAATTATTTTTAAGAAATTAAGAAACCATGTACGCTAATATGCTCTACGCTTATTAGATGGCAGGCAGCAAATTTTGAAATGATTAATGTTGGGGCTTTGCATTTTCAGTGCGTCCGGTAAATTGTGGTTTTTTTATTTTTATTTTATTTCAATTTTGATAAAAAAACACCATGTGGTTAATTAAAACACAGAGTTTAACCTCAGTGCCGCTGAAAATTATTGATCCAGCTATTCTCAAAGATACGTAGATGTTTTACAACAAACACAGCTGCATAATTACTTCTCGTTTATGAAATTTTCGGAACATGCGATTTTTTAAATGAAAAATCAACGCATGACTTCCAGAAGTACATACTCAGGCCTGTAAATATATTTCTGCAAGAAAAAAATCAAACAATACGCGGTTTGGCATCAGGGTTTGAAGATTTCAACCACAGCAGCAGGTACGCGTTTTTCGTTCCAGTCGATGAGAGTGAAATTTAGCAATTTATCCAGGGTGATTACGAATGATTTTGAGTATCACGTATAAAGAAAATTACCGACATAAAACCCGAAGATTATTGCTCTCTTTGATACAAAGCGCAATATACATAGCACGAGATTACGCCCTTTTCACTTGGTATTTCCGGTACGAGGAAATTTCAATTTTTTTTCTATCGCTTTTCTCCTCTTCACGATCGAAGAAATAGTGTATTCTTTAACTTTTACGAGAGCCACGAGAAAATAGCATGAAGAGAGGCGCGCGCGCGCGTCTCAATTTTTTCCCTCCGTTCCCATTACTCTTACACGGGGTCGTTGAATGTGCGTGCGCGCGTTACATGCAGAAAAAATATTCAGCATCTGACGCGTGCCGCTATGCGGCAAGCTTTTTTCCCCGTTTCATTGTACACGTTGCGCACGTTGACGAGCGAAGAGCGAAGGCTTCTCATTTCCGGTGTTTTACCGCATGCCTGTGCTGGAAAACGCATGTACGAACAAGCCCTTTTCTCATGTATACCCGCGTACACGGACGTGATTTTTCTCACTCGCCCATTACGTTCTCGAGACTTTCATACAGGAGCCATTGAGGATTTGATGAATCGATGTAAAAACTTGCATTCTTGTTGTTCACATGTAAATAGATTACGTTTCGATAACAATATGACCCCATTTGAAAAAGTATTCCCATTAAATCAACGATGCCTTGAATCCATAAATTTACGTCCTTTTGTGTTGTAACAACATTTGTATTCGTGCGAAATCCTTCCATTGTAAATTGGTATTTAATTTCATTTGGACTCACGGTGAGTCTCATTGGGTTTACACATTGTTCCAATTTGCAAACAAACGAAAAAAAAATTACTCGGCATGTCAATAATTATGTAAATAGAAAAGTCTAACTGAAATATGATCCAAATTGTCTGGTATAAACATTATGCAAATATCGTATAAATGCGGTATCAATAGTGGTGCTATGGTCGTGCTGTAAAAGCTGTAGGATCATTATTTATGGATAGATGTAAATCCCTATGTAAAAAACTGATAAATGAACCAGAATTTTCCGAGGCGTAAAATCATTCGTAATTTACCAGCATCTCCACGCATACATGCCCGCGTTTAAAAAAATGCAAGATGACTTCAATTTGTTTTTAACTTGGTGAAATGTAAATTTAAAAACATGGTTTCACCATCTTCCAATCTATACTTGGCTTCGCAGAATAATAATGTTTGTAGAATAGCATTGGGATGGCAACTCCTCCACTTTGGACATTTGGTCGTTTTTATTGAATTATATAATGGAAATTTGGTAAACTATTATCCTTATATTATCCTATTAGGCCTTATTATCGTAAAACCAGTTTTCATGCGTGGAATATTAAAATCTACAAAGACTTTTGCATAATTGAAGCTACTATTCAGCTTCAATTATACAAAAGTGAGCTCGTAGACTTTGACAATTGACAGTATATATCGTCAATCTTTTTTTTTTTAGCGATTACTCGAGAGTTTCCACAATTCATTTTTGAGACTAACTATACTGCAGTTGCTGCTCTTTGGCTCCGAGAGCAGGTTTTTAATTGTCGTTTGCAGTAATGTCCGAACCTTCTATTTATTATGCTAACGTAAACTTATTATTAACGCTAACTTATTTTTAACGTAAATTAATGATGATAGATGTTTTTTTATTGCATTTATGAACAATTTCGAAATACATGCTCCTTTGTGATTTTTGAATCTCTTGAAACTGCCGACACATTTCCGGGACTGTCTTTGGCATCGCAAAACAGGAATACAAATAGAATTACAAATAAGCAACACTGGTATATGTGCCTCTTATACAATAATTCACATTAGTTAGTAAAATAAACATACACTTACAATTATCGTTGACGACTAACCTTCCTAACCTATGCGCGCGCGATACCCAATTTTACTCTCAACTAAAAGCGCTGAAAGGAGTCGTAACATTCCGTTCATTATCGCTCGATCAGAGTGAGATAGATAAAAACGTTTGTCCAATATTTGAATATTCTTCAATTGCACACAATTTCAAACTGAGCAATATTTCTTCCGATTTATCATACGAACATTCGTAAAACTGACCATTAAAGTATCAATCGCGAGATATCAACTATCGAACTCGTTTTCTTCGAGATTGCCGTCATGGTGGTCGTATAATACTTGTCCCGTATACAATAGCCAGTTCCACGACGCATGATGCTGCGAAGATGCTCGTATCGGACAAAGTACATGTGCGCATTAAATTTGAAGAGAAAAAAAATTGAACGTATTCATAAATGATTTCCAGGTGGTCTACGTGGGCGAAGGCGCTGCCTACGTGCCCGTACCTTCGCTGAAGAGTCGACCTTTGAGTCCGAATCTCCAAGCTCTGCAAACGCTACAAGGTCTTCAGGGTCTGGCCGGAGGTGGTGCCGGTGGAGGCGGCGGCGGCGGCGGAGCAGGGGGTAGTGGTACCGGAAGCGCCAGCGGTACCGACGAAGAATGGGGGAGACATCCAGAAACGTGGGATCGCGAACACAGAAGATATCGGCCCAATACCACAAGAGTACAGCGTAAGTGTATCTTAAACATTTATTTTCTAAACACTTTTCCATTGTACCGTATTACACCCAGCAATTTTCTTCAGAATCATTGAATATACCTCGTCGAGTATTTGAAGCTTTGCACAAACTGTTTCAATTCGACTATGATGCAGGAGTGACACGAATCTTCTCAAACTGCATTAAAAAAAAAACATACACGTAGTTTGAAGCATCATTCGAGAGTTCAAAGTTTTTCAGCGCGATACTCGTCGGATTATCTCTGATTTAATAACCCCGCGGTTAAGTGGCGCTCCGCGTTATTCCCGAACAGAAAACGGAATCCGAAGGATAATAACCCGCGCGAGCGATACGACTTGGAAAATCATTGTAGTTTATTAACGTGACCGCCATCAACGTGGCGTTGATTGAATCGCACACGTGCCTAACGTGATATCGAAGCCTCGTTCGATTCCCTCGTTCGATATACTCCGGAGAATATCTCCTTAACCCTTCTTCCATGCGCGCACCTTCGATGGTATTTCGCGAAAGATACGAGTATATCCGCCGCCTCTGGATACGTCTGTACCGTTATGGCAGCAATTAAAACGGTGTTGGAATTCGTATGTGAGATAGCTCGACTCCTATATCTGACACCGAAGGATTCCGTAATAGTGTTTGTCGTCGTCGTCGTCGTCGTCGTCGTTTCTCGACGCGGGCTGTCGAGGCGAACATACCTCCTTCGCGTACAATTGCCCATGTACATATATACCTTCCGTGTTACATATGACCATGTATGTGTGTACGTCTCAATTGCAACGTCATTACTTTACTCCGCTGGTGGCAGGCCACGCGACGTTCGCGACACGGCGTTGAAAGACGAAGAAAGAGAAAAAGAGGAGGAAGCCGAGAAAAACCAGGTACAAGTCGACGCGACACGTACATAAGGAGGATGCCGAACAGACATTTGATCGCTTCAGGCCATTCGAATCAGAGTTAGATCTCTATCGATAAAAACGTTAACATGGTGTATACATGTACGTATGGGTGTATGAATAGGATGCATTTGTACCGAAACGCATAGAAGCGAAGAAAAGAGCTTGTTGTTTCATCCACCATACACGATATTCAGTGTCAAAGTGTACGATTTGACATTTAACGTACACGACACGTCGGTACCTACCTTGACAATTTGACAATCGAGTAATGGATGAACTTGCCAACCACCGTCAGTTCAGCGTACCTGGAGGAGCCTGCGGGCTACGCGCGGTAATGCCGAAGAAAATACACTCTGTCACGATACGAGTCACAGACATCGCTCGAACACGCTGTGCTTTTCACAAATACGAAAGAGTGAAATCGCGGGATAAAAGAGGTACCAGCAAGAAGACGCGAAGAGTCACGCGATTTGTGAACAGCGCGAAGGTTGCTCATCTTTTCGACTTTGATGTGGATGTGTACATGTAGATAGACATTGAGGTGGTTCAAAAGAAAGTTAAATTTTCCCATTTTTCAGCGCCCGCACCTCAAATATTGGTAATTCATGGTGAAGATGGCGGATTAAGGGGGAATTTTGAGATTTGATTTACATGGGAAATATCCCTCGATATGTCCGTGTTTTTCGGCATCTTGTATTTTTAGAATGTATTCAAAATCTGTGTGTCTGTCGTATTATAACGAAAATACCGTAAAATACCGAAATTCAGAATTCAATGCAAATCGCTTTTAATCATCCGATACGGCGAAGCTTTTTTGGTAAAATAGTTGATGTAAATGGCAACTTTTACGTTCAGAATCTAACTATCCACTGGAAAACTCCGATGCAAAATGTGTCAATCGTCTCTTTTCGCAGGTGATTTAAAAATTTTAATTTCAATAAAAGTTTGGATGAAAATTCGCTGAATTCTCTAAAAACCTCTTCTCGTAATTTTTTTTAGAGAATTTTTTCATTTTTTGTGACAGATTTATCGTCATTTCACTTACAGGAAACACGAAAATATCACATAGGCTGTTTTTCCCGTGTTCGTTGAATGAGAAAAATGATCCCTAATGTGCCAGCCTCCGGCAGAGTCACAGCAAAACTCTTTCGACAATATCTTTTTGAGTTATTTCAAATCGTTTTGTAAATAATTTGTTCCCAATGTGTATATAACTCACCGACAGCGATACGTGTGGGTCTCGGGTGGTCTTGTCAGTCAAGTCCTATTGGACGCAAAGTCCTGTATCGCACACATGCGATGCAGATATGGGGTTCCACCGCGTACTGTAGAAGGCTGAGAGAGCATATTAGAGGGGAGCGTTAGGTAGAAGGAAAAATGGAAAACGGAAAAACGGAGATAAAACAAGGAAGGTAGAGTGTTGTAAAAACCCGATTAGAATGTATATTAAGGCTGAAAATGAACAAAAAATAAAATATGTTTACTCAATTCTATCTATAAATGTTACAGTGAAGAGAAAGGGAAATTATGAGGGTCAACATTTTTACTAATATAATTTTTCTAGGAGTGAATACAACGTGTACTATTAATTCCTAAATTCCCGAATTCATAATTTATCAAACTTTTTTTCTTCGTATTTCACACGAAGGAATAATTTTTGTCAAGAATTCACTAAAAATCGGGTTTATTAAATTACTTATATTTTGTTCAATATCAATAAAGATCCGTGAAAAAAAAATGTTAAATTCAAAGTTGAAATTCAAAGCATGGATTGCGAGATTTATCGTCCGCATGATAAGCATTTTTGCATCGTTCAACCTTGTACCAAGGAACGAGGGCGTGGAGAAGAAAAAAAAGAAATATCTGTCGGTGAAAGACGCGAACAGTTCCAGAGAAAATTTCATGTCCACCGATGCTACAGAAGTAGTTTTGTAATAAAAAAGTTTTTTTTATCAATCTTGCATGATTACGAAAATGGAATATTTTTAGGCAATTGCAAGAATATTTTTACTTACGTGCAAATCTCTTCTGTTAATCATGATACCAGGTTTTCAAATGAGATAAAACAAAAAAAAAATGTTTTCTAAAAGTAAAACACCCAACGAATACATTACGAGCGTTAAACATTTTTTCGAACTGTCGATTATTTAGGTACTTCATTTTGGGTACTGATTGTGACCGTTATATTGAAACTGTCCATTACTACATTAGATGTAGCAAAACAATGATACTTTTCAACCAATTTTTCGGTCCTCCATTTTTATTCTTGCAACATGCATCCATTTATTTTTTCACTTAACAGGGTTAAGACGAGTTAAAAATTAGGTTCCCGCGAGAAAAAACAACGTTAGCCATACGAGTGACGAGTGAATACCGAAGTTACGCGAAAACGAAAAAATCTACATGATAATGTACGTGGGGTGCGTTTCGTGGTGTGAACATATCTTCCGAGGACAACATTCCCTCTTCCTCTCCCTTTATTCCTTTTTTGCTGAAACATTCTTCAACGAATCGGACGTAGACGAAAGAGACCGTAAAATGTTCTGCCATGTTAAAAAGACCGTTGTTGTACGTATATTGAAAAAAAACGAGAGGAACGGAAAAATGCTTTCCTGATCGCGAAGCGATATCTCTGGTGAACAAATTAGTGTACCGCGAAGGAGCAGCCATGATGACGGACCCCCGGAAGGCCGCAACCGGCGCGTTCACAGCGCACCACCCGTGGAATCGTCAATTACGAGAACGAAGAAACGATTACAGGTCTAGTACGGCATTCTCAAAGTCGATTCCCATAACTGGCTCTACGAAGGTGGAAGAGACTCGAATTCCTTCTTGCTATTCGTGCACTATTCGTGCACAACTACTGTACCAATATCAGGAATAGTTTTACACGACTGTACAAGATATACACGTTATATACAATTCTGGAGAACGAACAAAAAGTATATCGGCAATATACCGAGGTGAAAACTGCGTGAAACTTTTACCGAATGGAAAGATAAAAAATTGTTAAATATCGTTTACAACTTTGGTACCTTCAATTGTTTCCGTTGTTTCTAATAAGAATTCAGAGTTTAATGGGATTATTTTTTTCACGGTCGTAAATTCGTCGGTGGAATTATCGAGCCCGATCAGTATTCGTATAAACGACGAATATTGACAGTTGTTATTGTAACTCGTCGAATCTAACAGGACTTTGAAGCTCGATGATCGATTTCAATGTCAATCGGTGTTATTAACGGTAGTCGAGATTTTACGATGGAAACGAAAATTTAGTCGTTAGTTTATCTTTTTGCCAAGCATAATCTAGAATTGACTTCTGTTTCATTGTAGAAAGAGTGTTTACTCTTGATCGAAAGTATCCTCTGGTCGAAAAGCAAACTGAAACGAGCGGCAAACGACAGAAAAAAAACTTGGAAATAGTTTTGTTCTACTGGATATTCAATGCGTTTATCATTCCTCTGACGATTTTTCAAACTTGATAAATCACACCACAGAAAACTGTTTATTCGACATACCCAGTTTCATTGCTTCTGATTATACCGTTTCGTTTGTAATGGTGCCACATTTCAATGTATAGTCGAAAGAGGGAACACATATATTTTTTAGTTCAGCAAGTCTTGTCTTCCACAGGGCAGAAAACATTTAGTTTCTGGCGTCCTTTCATTTCTGTCGAAATTGCATTTATTTATTGCAAGCCTCTCAGTATTTATAACGTTCTAATTGTCAATGGGCCCAAGCAGCCCCATGAAACTTCCAATTCCAGTTCAGATCTTTCTTATAAAAAGTTGATGAGGAGATATAGATCGAAATTATCGAAATATCGAAATATCGCATGCTTTGTTGTCGTTTTATTCGTTTCGTGATTGGTCTGTGATGAGCGCAGCCGCGAAATTCATGCGAGACTGTATTCACGCGGTTTTTTATGCTGTTTTGGCCAGTTGTCGACTCGTGACATTAATCGCGGTTAGCAAAGGTTATAGTTCTACGATAATTTATTCTGTGAAAAAGAAATCATCCATATCGAGTAAGTAAGAGTACTATATTTCACAATTGAATTTATATTGTACGGAGAGAAAATGAGAGATAGTCCGGGAGAAGGAGAGTGAATCAACTAAACTAGCTTCTCTTGCACATTTTTTCAAGCGAAAATTTTTCTCCCTTCTTTCTCCCTTGCACATTAATGTTTTATAAAATTTACAAGAAATGATTCTTGGATCAGACGATCTCGCGAGAAGCGTTTTCCTTCAAAGTAGTGGCAGATAAAAAGAACGATCGACAACTCCATCAAAATTTAACCACGCATAGAGGAAACAACTCTAAACAAGATGCTTCATGTCCGGTTTCCGGAAATTTTTGTTCTACAGCAATGTCGGGCGGGTAAACAGTATCGCAGGCGCAGTACTACCGCTCGACGCTGTAGTACTCGACAGTAGTAGCAGATGAAAAGAACGATCGACAACTCGATCAAAATTTAACCACGCATAGAGGAAACGACTCGGAATAAGATGCTTCATATCCGGTTGTCGGTTATTTAGTTTCAGTTTTTCCCCTTAAGGGTAGCGGCAGACGGAAAGAACGATCGACAACTCGATCAAAATTTAACCACGCATAGGGGAAACGACCCCGAACAAGATGCTTCATGTCCGGTTGTCGGTTATTTAGTTTCAGTTTTTCCCCTTAAGGGTAGCGGCAGACGGAAAGAACGATCGACAACTCGATCAAAATTTAACCACGCATAGGGGAAACGACCCCGAACAAGATGCTTCATGTCCGGTAGTCGGTTATTTAGTTTCAGTTTTTCCCCTTAAGGGTAGCGGCAGACGGAAAGAACGATCGACAACTCGATCAAAATTTAACCACGCATAGGGGAAACGACCCCGAACAAGATGCTTCATGTCCGGTTGTCGGTTATTTAGTTTCAGTTTTTCCCCTTAAGGGTAGCGGCAGACGGAAAGAACGATCGACAACTCGATCAAAATTTAACCACGCATAGGGGAAACGACTCTGAACAAGATGCTTCATGTCCGGTTGTCGGTTATTTAGTTTCAGTTTTTCCCCTTAAGGGTAGCGGCAGACGGAAAGAACGATCGACAACTCGATCAAAATTTAACCACGCATAGGGGAAACGACCCCGAACAAGATGCTTCATGTCCGGTTGTCGGTTATTGAGTTTCAGTTTTTCCCCTTAAGGGTAGCGGCAGACGGAAAGAACGATCGACAACTCGATCAAAATTTAACCACGCATAGGGGAAACGACCCCGAACAAGATGCTTCATGTCCGGTTGTCGGTTATTTAGTTTCAGTTTTTCCCCTTAAGGGTAGCGGCAGACGGAAAGAACGATCGACAACTCGATCAAAATTTAACCACGCATAGGGGAAACGACCCCGAACAAGATGCTTCATGTCCGGTTGTCGGTTATTGAGTTTCAGTTTTTCCCCTTAAGGGTAGCGGCAGACGGAAAGAACGATCGACAACTCGATCAAAATTTAACCACGCATAGGGGAAACGACCCCGAACAAGATGCTTCATGTCCGGTTGTCGGTTATTTAGTTTCAGTTTTTCCCTTTAAGGGTAGCGGCAGACGGAAAGAACGATCGACAACTCGATCAAAATTTAACCACGCATAGGGGAAACGACCCCGAACAAGATGCTTCATGTCCGGTTGTCGGTTATTTAGTTTCAGTTTTTCCCCTTAAGGGTAGCGGCAGACGGAAAGAACGATCGACAACTCGATCAAAATTTAACCACGCATAGGGGAAACGACCCCGAACAAGATGCTTCATGTCCGGTTGTCGGTTATTTAGTTTCAGTTTTTCCCCTTATGGGTAGCGGCAGACGGAAAGAACGATCGACAACTCGATCAAAATTTAACCACGCATAGGGGAAACGACCCCGAACAAGATGCTTCATGTCCGGTTGTCGGTTATTTAGTTTCAGTTTTTCCCCTTAAGGGTAGCGGCAGACGGAAAGAACGATCGACAACTCGATCAAAATTTAACCACGCATAGGGGAAACGACCCCGAACAAGATGCTTCATGTCCGGTAGTCGGTTATTTAGTTTCAGTTTTTCCCCTTAAGGGTAGCGGCAGACGGAAAGAACGATCGACAACTCGATCAAAATTTAACCACGAATAGGGGAAACGACCCCGAACAAGATGCTTCATGTCCGGTTGTCGGTTATTTAGTTTCAGTTTTTCCCCTTAAGGGTAGCGGCAGACGGAAAGAACGATCGACAACTCGATCAAAATTTAACCACGCATAGGGGAAACGACCCCGAACAAGATGCTTCATGTCCGGTTGTCGGTTATTGAGTTTCAGTTTTTCCCCTTAAGGGTAGCGGCAGACGGAAAGAACGATCGACAACTCGATCAAAATTTAACCACGCATAGGGGAAACGACCCCGAACAAGATGCTTCATGTCCGGTTGTCGGTTATTTAGTTTCAGTTTTTCCCTTTAAGGGTAGCGGCAGACGGAAAGAACGATCGACAACTCGATCAAAATTTAACCACGCATAGGGGAAACGACCCCGAACAAGATGCTTCATGTCCGGTTGTCGGAAATTTAGTTTCAGTTTTTTAAAAATTCCTTGCTTTCCACAATTTGCTACTTATGCCGAATTATAATGTGTTCTCTAGGGGTCTATACTTAATTCAAGACGGAGCGCCGTAGCGCGAAAACGCAGCCGGTCGCGCGCGTGAGCGCGCGTCTCTTGACCCTAGTGATATTAAAAACGGTGTGGGAGACGGTAAAAAATGCAATTTCAGACGTCGTATAATGCCAGCTTTGTTTTTTTGTCTTTTTTTTGTTCCATTCCTCCCGTACAATGTACTATCGTCCCCATGATTGTGTATTTTTGTGCTTTAAAGTGGTAAAAAAAAGTCGAATCTATTTTTCACGCTGGTAGCTCAAAAGGTGATAGTTTTCGACTTGGGAAAAATCCTCGCAAAAGTATTTGCTGTATGTTCGTTCTGAAACAGGCACATTGAAGGTCTATTTTTTTCATTTGCTTAACATTTGGGAAAAATACCTCGTAAGCGCAGTTTTGTGTTGCTTTGCATCTATATTTTGTAGCCGAAATCCTCCACAAAACTCTATTCTCAGTAGAAAGTTTGTAGGATCGATTGTCTGAAACTCAAAATTTAGTGTAAATCACTTTAAACATTTTGAGTTACATAAACAATGTGAAGGACAATTTTATCCAGGATTCAGTCTTCCACAGAAAATTCTTAGGGCACAATTTGTTTAGAATTTTTCTGCAATCTCCGACATAGTATAAAACTTTGCATTTTTAATAAGAGTACCGAAATACCAATTTGAAATTAAATATTTACAGTCATATTTCGAACTTTATAATTTCTGAACGATTGATACTACAAATTCTGAGACTTTTTTTCTCAAATGCACTGCATGACGGGTTCATTCGTAAAAAAAATTAGGAAAATACGAAAACATAGTACCAGGTTTTTTTTTCCATGTTAATGAAATGGAAAAATTGAACCCTTATGCGTCTGCTACCGGAAGAAGATATGGCAAAATCCTGTTGGGAAATTCTTTGAGAGAAAGATCGAACATTTTCGGGGAGGTGAAAATTCGATTTTTTTATGAAACATCCTATTATGTATTATAGAAGTGTCTGAAAAGTTCTCTCAGGAATGGTACAAATGAAAATGAATTGTGACGAGAATCGCTGTTGTATCATCTCGTCCGTGTTGATTCGTCGAGCGTGAATATCTCTTGTTTCGATCTATGCCTAACGCTCATTTAGACACGTTTTTACACTATATACACATCGATTGCATCGCGCAGAGTGCGGCTCCTCATCGCAAAGAGCATACACTGAAACTTGCCATTTATCTTCATTTAATAATTTTATACGCAAGCTGGATAATCCACATAAAAATTCAAATCAGGGTAGCAATTTGTTGAGCTTTTGTTATCTCGAAATCTCAATTATATTGAATTGAGCACATCGTGAAAAACGTACATCACATTGTTTTTATAAAAATAAACATCACGAATAATTAACGAATTAAATCCCTCGAAACTTTATGGAAAAATTAAATAAAGAGAATCATCGATCTTTCAGAAAATAGAAAATCAATGAAAAATGATATGAACGACGGTTGAGCTTAATTTTTATTCGCAGGTTTCGCGTATTCGTATAACGTGGATTATTACGTATTGCATTCGAGTCTCATACTTTCACTCGATTAACACACGAGAGAAGTATTAATGACCGGATTGTCAAACGGAAATCCTCACCTCGGAGGATTTTAACATCGTTAGTTATTGCATGTAATCCTCGAGTACGAAGAATTTCATGAAAAGCATTTACATTTTTTGTTAATTGTAAATTAAATGCTCAAAAAAATTGTCAGGAGAAATTTGCGAAATTTGCGTTTCACAATTTTCCTGACTCTTGCACCGAAAATATTAATATGTAATTCTTTATAAATGTTTATGTTGCAGATATCGAGGCAGAGTGCCAAGATGATTATATGAAGATAAGGATCGGTTTCAATGGATCCTTCGCTGGATTATTATACTCTGCTGGTGAGAAACGTTTGACAATTATAGTTGTATGGATTTTTCAACACAATTAACCAATTCTATAATACGTTAATATTTGAATCATTCAACGGAGGAGTTGTCCGTAATACGAAGATCGACTGGTTAGAAGAAATAACGATCAATATTATTCGCAGCACGTTTTTTTTTTCATTCGTCATATCAATAAAGTGCACAATGTAAATCTTAATTGCAGGGTACTCTTACGATCCCGATTGTATGTACGTAAATGGAACGGGCAGAGATTACTACGAGTTTTACATACAGTTAAACAGATGCGGTACTCTTGGTGAGAATACTCATCACCAAGACAGCAGAAAGAATCCTACGGTTAGTTTTGTGCGAGTCATGGTATAATAACGATTTTTTTCTCAAATTCAATGAGTCTCAATTAACCGTTGCAAAATTAGTGAGGGCAACCATTAATTATCTTTTATGTTATAAATTAAAATTCTGTATAAAATAAATTTCGATTAAAAATCGTATTACTCTTGGCTGATGTCACGATGTTTTATTCTCTGTCTTATTTTACGAATCCTCATTGCAGAAAAATCTGATGTGGAATACCGTAACTGTGCAATATAATCCTCTGATAGAAGAAGAATTTGACGAACACTTTAAAGTCACGTGTGAATACGGTTATGACTTTTGGAAAACTGTGACTTTTCCATTTCTCGACGTCGAGTAAGTGTGAAGCGTTTTTTTTTAAATTATCCTGACATTGTTGACTATTTTTTCAAGTTTTGAGAATATGTGAGAATACAATGCATGAAAAGTAACGAGATTTAAGCAATGGGAATCACGTGAATCGATGTTACAAGAATGTTACAAGAAGATCGTAACAGTTGGGTTTTATCGTACTTGGAGACTCATGGCAGAGTCGTTACCGGAAGTGGCAGCCTCTGCCAGTGCGTGACTTTCCATAGGGGAATTGAAAAAGATAATCTAGCTTTTCCAGCCGAGTCGTAAATAGGAAATTTCATGGGGCCAGTCTCATTAACTTTTTAAAAGCATCTCGTCAAGGAACTTTGTCCGGTGGGAAGCTAGTTTTTCTCGTATTCTTTGAGATTGGAATCAAAATACCTCGTTCTTTTTTCTCTTCGTGTTTTACGTGTTTTACGTGTTTTACTTTTAACACGTTTGTCGGGATATTTGCATGATTGTTTTAGGGTCGCGACTGGAAATCCCGTGGTATTTACGCTACAACCACCAGAATGTTACATGGAAATCAGATACGGCTACGGTACAACTGGAACCAGAGTTGCGGGACCTGTACGAGTTGGCGATCCTCTGACCCTCATCATTTACATGCGCAGCAAATATGGTCATTATCACGAATTTGAAAACGTTAAAAATCGTTCGACAATTTCAACTAACCACTATAGCGTATCCAGGATTATTTTGACTCGAATATTTTTCAAAATTTCGGAATTTCTCGAAAGTTTAAATTACGGGTCTGTACGGCCAAGTTTAAATTAAATTTTTTGCCCGCGAAGGTGTGCACAGTAAGGGTTAATATCGATATTTCTTAAAGCCATAGCTTAAAATTTGAGATAAGCTCGGATGAAGAAACTTGCGTTTGCGTTTGCCCTTATTACTTCCTTTTTTCAATCTACAGATGGTTTTGATATCGTTGTAAACGATTGTTACGCTCACAATGGGGGCAATAAGAGGATTCAGCTGATAGATCAGTACGGATGTCCAGTCGATGACAAACTCATTAGCAGGTTCCGTGGTTCTTGGTCGGAGAGTGGCCTCTTCGAGACTCAGGTTTTTGCGTACATGAAAACTTTTCGTTTCACGGGTTCGCCGGCACTTTACATCGAGTGCGACGTGAGAATGTGTCACGGGCGGTGTCCGGTGAGTTTTATCGTTCGTATTGAAAAGATGCTCAAAGCTGCGTCTCCACATAAATTTATCGAAATCGATATAAAACGAAAATCTCGAGTATTTAGCCATGCTACAAAAATTGGAAAATATCAATCATGCTTAGTACAGTCACTTTCAACAATGATAATATCAAACAGTTAAAAAAACACATTATTGAACAAAAATGCGTTCATATCATTGAATATACTTGATTTAAAAATTGTTTTTTCGATGTCTTGAACATTTTGTTGGGAATGTTGAAAAAATTATAGAAAATGGTAATTTATTGATAATTCATTCTCGTACAAAGGGTCTCTTCATACGTAGTGAGAAATTTTAGTCTCGAGACAGTTTTAGGAAAAAACATTTCGAAACTCGGAGAAAGTGTTGAAAAAACTTGCCCACGTTTAAAAAAATCAACGAATTTCATCCGAAAAGAAGACAAGTTCTCTCAATAATTTCCGATTATTTTTGAACATTGTTTTAATAACTGTCGAATAACTGCCGGTATCTTTAATACGATTCGTTTGTTTACATTTTTGTAGCATCGCCAAGTATTTTTTACTTTATTTTTTGCTACGATTTTACTCGCACTTTGTGCTCGATAAAACAGATTGAATTCATTGATTAATATTTTTCGTTACAGAGCCAACCCTGTCATTGGAGAAATTCAAAAAATATCGCGAAACGTTCGGTTATCGGTGCGATCGGGGGACCAACGACACCGGCATCGAGTTTATCAGAGAACGTCAATCTCTTCCAGTCCCTCAGAGTTCTCCAAGAGGGCGAGGCCGAGACAGAATTATTTCCGAATTCAACGGCTGCGCCACACAGTGGTAAATTTCATTGTTCATTCCAATCGTCGTTTTCTCTGGTTTTCAATTCTCCGAAGCTCATGGATTCTATTCTGTTTTCTCCAATTAATCCTAAGATAGCTTTGATATGTAGCGCGAAAATGTAGACGTTGCCCGACGAAAATAGCGATATTTTATCAACTCGCTTTCTATTATCCCCAGAAAAATAGTTTAAACGTTTCTGTTCCATTAATTTCAATTTCCGTTTGCCACAATTTATATTAGACGAATCGAAAATTTATTTCGACATAGAACAAGGGTATCAAAATTAATCGTTTTTTTCAATCTTAATCCTTGTATCTCGGCTTGGGATGCTCTTCAGCATACTATAACGTAAATACATTTTTCGATTAATTTCATTTACATCTTAACAAGCTTTACATCTTTTCTTCTCCGCCATCCGTTATCCGTACAACTCCAATTCTTTCTTCTCACACCTTTTTTCTTCCATCTTTTCATTATCTTTAATCCTTCCTGTCCTTGTTTCCCTTTTCGTTTTTTCGTACCTTATGCTCTCGGTTACTAAAAATATATCTAAAACTGACGATGAAGCGCGTCTTTCCTCAAATATCAGGTAATTCGGTAGTATCAAATTTACTCACGAAAATTGAATATTACCGATAATTTTATCATATTTTGAGCTCGAACGACAATTGTTCCGATAGTGGAAAGTCCCCTGAAAATTGTATCATTGTTGAACCTAGTTATTGTGTTTCTTTCTGAAATTCGTACGATTAAATGATTATTGAATTACACAGGTGTCACGGAAAGTCAGAGCGGTGAGAGAGTCTGTCTGAGATCGAGTCTCGTTAGTACGATCGTTGGACTAGGCTGCGGTATCGTTTGCATAATGGCAGGAACGTTATTGGCCCTGTGTTCGCGGATGAGAAGAGCCGCAAGAGAAAAACTTTTATCCGACAGCATCGATTACATGACTCACAAAGGGAGGATCAACTAGAAGATAATAAATATGCAACAAATTGCAACAACGATGTCGTCCGGTAAAGTGCACACGTGCAAAGTGTACGAAAAAACGAAAACAAGCGTCTCGGGCAATGTTCGAAAATAAAAAGGAAAAAATACCACGAGAACAATGTAACTCATCGAGATCCATCGTGATCTTAAATTTCCCTGCAGTTCGAGGCCATATAGCCACGTCTTCTCGTCTCCCCCTGTACGTTCGAGGCATCGCGATAAAAGCAACGATGATTTGAAAAATCTTTCAAATCGACGCCGCAAATCGTACGCACGATTTCAAGAGCCGTTGAAAAAATGAATAAAGTATGCGACTGTGGTCGTCATTCATCGTCCCTTGCTTCGCGCGTGACGACGCTACGAGGGAACTTTATATAATAATTTACAATATTAGTCGAGGGTCTCTACGAAAAAAATTCAATGTTCGCCATTACGCGAAATGTTACAACACTCGATCGAGTCCTGAGCGTTGTTTGTACTCGGTACTCAAAAGCGATGAGTAATGCCTCATGGGTCCTGAGCAGCAGCAACACTGCGTCGAAAGCAAATTCCACACTTGGAGCGATCGAGAGTTAAAAACATTCGAAAAGTTTATTAAACAAATAAATAAGACGTATTACAGCGACTAGAATGAATATTTTCCGTTATGGGAAAAATATCACATTTTCAGAATTTTCGCTAGTACGTGTGGCTGTTTGAATTATTCGAAAACAAACGAACAAGTTATTTGTTGAACAGAAAAATATTCCAAAAGGTTTTGTTTCCGATGAAAAGGCTACTATCCTTGTTGGAAAGTTTCATGCGGATGAAAAAAATTGTTCTCCAAACGGTGGAACAACGAAAAGGAAATTTTCACGACAACGCAGATTTCAGAAACATTTTTACTTCATCAACTTTCGCGATATGTATATTTTTTCGTGGAGACGCGTAACGTTATCTGAATTAGCTTTTGAATAATGTTCCCCTTAATCTCAGTAAACGTAATGCATTAATTATTATACAGAGGACACTTAACTATAAGCAGGTGCGAATTGACGAAGCCAATTTTCGGATAATATTTATTGACGTCTCAAAATTTTCGTTACCTTACAACGAGTGAAATGCAATTCCAAAATGCGCCTTCGTTGCTTCACATTTTGTAGGGTTTTTTATCATTCTGTTTTTCTTTCACAATCATAAAATTCATTATAGTTATAACGTATATGTGTATCGTGGCGTAAACGACAATTCATCAAACGCTTTATGAAAAATATATGAGGATAGAAAAAATGTTCGGTAAACGGCCAGCGAGGATTAAATAATTTTTTCGAAAGGCATTTGCAGAGAAAAAGGCAAAATGAAAACATGGCGGTGTCAAATGTCCGCAGAATTCATGAAAATATTAATTTCTCCTCCTGGCTGTTCCGAAAAACGAGAGATATAAATGGAGCGTAAACGTTCCCACATTCTCTCGATATTATTATTATATTGCGAAAACGTATATTTCGGTCGAATTATATTGTAAATATAGCGTATTGGCAAGTGTACGATGATTTAAAAAAACCGCATACAATTAAGCATGTACTCATTATCGAACTCGTCTTTAACGAGTTTTTTTTTCAATAAATCGTGGCACTATCGATTTCAAATCGTTATAAATATACCTACTCGGTGAACTGCGTATTATGATTTTTCGATATGCACGTTTCGTTCCTAGCCTCTTCGGTCCGCCTTCATTCCGACAACAAAACGGTTTACGATCAGTTTGGGTAATAGCGATTAAATTAAAACTACTGATTGTACGACATCTGATATTCTAAAATTACTCATTCTCGATTTATACGTAATATCTTTGTTTTCATTTCAAAAGAGCACCGTTCCGAAAATGCCAACCCTTACATCGACGCTCGGAAGAAAATTCAGAAACCAAGTACATGTAACTAAACACGTTTAATTTTGTTTTTCTCAGAGCTCGAGAATTGTACAGTAATGATCGAAATGAATTTTGAATTTGAATTTTCAATCCGGTCCATTTCTAACGGATTTCACTAGATCACGTGCGTATTAGCACGCTACTTTCGTTTCTAATAGCTCCGAAAAAGATACGTCTGTTGAGGACTTTGGATTGGGCTAGAAAACATAATACAATAAGGTGTCGAACGTGAAACGCTTTTCGAATTCGTACTTTCGGACTATATCTTAATAATGATAAAAATTATAACTGTTTTAAGATTACAGCAATTTCATATTCTCCCCCGCACTTTTTTTTGAATCAACAAACGTTACGAAACCTGATAGCTATAAGTACGCAGATTCTACAGATTGCGTATCCGACATTACTGTGTTACATGTATGATTGATGCCGGCCGGGTGGTTTATTTCGCCGTTCTGTTATCTTTTAGAGAGAAAAAATGCTCTTTTCTCGAAATATCTCAGTCTATAGAAATACTAGATGAAAAATGTGAGTGTTCCCTTTTTCGTTCCAACGGTTTCGTCGCAGTAACGCGCCCACACACTACATCGACTGCGGCTTTCGGATTGAAGAATGTGCATAAAAGTTTTGCGCTCGTGCTTTTACTGCCTCTGCGTCTCCCTCTTTCTCCCCCTCTTTCACATGCTCGGTGTTGCTCACGAAAAACCGGAAGTCGCAGACCTGGTGATTATTCCCCACCCCCATTGACTTCCGGTTTTTTTGTTTAATTTTTTGACAACTTGACAAGTGGCCGCAGTGGACATTCCGTTTTCGCCAGTTTTTGTTCCGACCGTGTCGCTTGGTTCGGAAGCAGGTTCAAAAGGATTCATCGTCGATAACACATCTCAAAGTGTATGGACATGCCGCTGTAAACGAATACAAAAGAGGCTTTCGATTGCTTTTTATTCATGAACCAAGATCCCCGAGGTGGTTGAGGGAAATATATTTCTCGAGGTAAACGGAAAACAATAATAAAATCGTGAATGCGCTGTTTTTCTAGAGGTCGTCGTTGTTTCGACGTGCAAACGTTGGATACGACAAACGAAAAAAATAAGACCAAAATAATATAGAGCTGGAAGCCCTGGCAGGCGTGCCACCGGCTTTTTTAGGTTAGAAATTCGTACTCTGACCGGGTTGATTACACATTTTTCATATTCATTATTCCCGAATAATATACGAGTTTCAGGCGATCACAAGTTACAATCTAACAATGATCAACACGGGAGAAAGTCTCAGGATTTTTCCTCAAACTGTGTAAGTATTATTTCACGAAAAAAAAAGTCAAGTGTCAAGTATCTTTTTTGCCAACATATCGACCTTTGAACCTGGATCTGCCCGAGATAATCTTTTCCTGTAACTGATTTTTATTCTTATTTCTATAATTGTCCATATCGGTTCGCTTCGCCATGTTGACGCTAAACTTTTATTTGACGCCGTTTCCCAATGACAACCGTTCGTTCCATTCCGTAGAAAATTCAGTGGACAAGACGACCAGAACTCGGTCGAGCTGGTCAGTAAAAATGTCACAGTCGTTCCCTCGACGGGGAGCACCGATCACGGTAGTTCCAAAGTCAAATTAAAGAATATCGTCGACTTTACTTGGGAGCCTCATTTTTACACGGGACAACTGTTGGCTGTTCATATGTCCGGCAAATATCTGGCGTATGGTTTGAAAGGTATAAAATTGAAAAAGTACATTGATATGCACAGTCACCATTCTACATTTTTTTCACTGTTTAATGAAACAGTGAAAAAACGAACATTACCGTTGTTTCTGCGCTCCGATTGCCACTTCAAAAAGTGCCTAAAAAGATGTAATTTATGCAAGGAAATTCATTGGTATCAATGGCCTAAATTGATAAACAAAAAACCACGGATTAAAGATAATGTATGAAAAAAAAGTTTGGATGTATTACTAATGAGGAAAATGTACATTTTTACTGGACAGCTGGAACCGGTGCAGGAGTAGTTAGAGTCGTTTACAAAGAATTGGAACAAAGAGCTCTCTTGCGAGGCATGCGAGGCGCCATTCAAGATCTCGCCTTTGCCTATGAATCCAATGCCATACTCGCCTGTATAGATCTTTACGGATGTCTGTTTGTTCACACGATCGATTCGACTCCGGCAAATCTTGTATGTACACTGATACTGCAAGTAGACACCGACGAGGTATCGCCGACCAGTCACAGAGTTATCTGGTGTCCTTATATACCGGAAGACGACGTGACGGAAGGCGACGATGCTTCGAAATTTCTCCTTGTTACCAGAGGCTCCAAGGCGGAACTTTGGTCCGTCGACAGCGTTTCCAATTTGTTCGGACCGAAACCCATAAAAGTAAGATTTTTTCATTGAGAAAGCATCGAAATACATGCTCTGGACAATAACGGTTGAATGGATCTATTCACTGAGTTTGTATGATTTGTGAAATTTCTGAAAGCGATGCTTTTGGGTTTTTCACAATAAACGTAATGAAAATGACCGATGACTTCAGATAACAGACCCGTTGGTGAGAAACTGCGGTGGAATGATCGAAATTTGCCAACATTCCGGAACGATCATCGAAGCGATTCTCAGTCCGGATGGCACGGCGATAGCCACCGCCAGTCTCGATGGCGAAATCAAGTTCTTCCAAGTTGTAATGCACGGTAATGCTGTTCAGCAACCAAGTTGTTTGCACGAATGGAGACCGCACGACGGTAGACCGATATCTTCAATGTTTTTCCTCGATGATCACAAAAATTATCAACCCGAGTAAGTAGTACACGTTGGAAAATTTATCATTTTTACCATTGAATGATAATAATAATAACGCAGTAAATGTTTGTACAAATGGTTTGGGCCTCTATAATCCGAGAGATTAAAAATTGTGGAGTCTTCGGTAAATATAGACAGAATCACATTCGTGTGAAAACACGACTGATATTTTCTGCGTACTCGTGTTTTCGGAGAAACAAGAATATTTCATAATGCAAAATTGAATGGAACGAGAATTTTTTTGACTATGTGATTTCTTAATTTTGCAGCGCCGAATTCTGGCGATTCGCTATAACCGGCTGCGACAATAATTCCGAGTTGAAAGTTTGGTCCTGTGAAAAATGGGTTTGTTTACAAACAATACGGTTCGATCCATCACCGATAAGCGGTAAAATACCTGTGCTTAAAGCGGGTCTCGATCTGAGCGCCAGTTTCCTTCTTCTTTCCGACATATGCAACAAGGGGCTGTACATTTTGTGTTTAACCAAAGACAGCAAGGTCGGGTTAGCCTGCGTCAGTACGATATCAGAATTTTTATTGCCATATCCGATATTGAGCTTTGGTATCGTCGACGCTGGCTTACGCAAAGTGCGTCCAACCGGCGAATCGCTCGAGGATCTTTGTCCATGCGACGACGAGAACGAGGACCAATTTGTCATAAGAATGTATCTCGTGCAGCCGAAATCGCTACAAGAGTGTCATATTGCATTTCGTCCGATACGTCAGATGACCAACAATTGTCTGATGGATACACTGACGCACGATTCCCTCGATTATACGGAAGATTTGCAGCATATAAGACACGATGATCAGAATGGAATTGTATCGGAAGAGAATGGCGAAGAGGATCGTTCCTTATCGGTCACGATCGAGGCGGCGACAAACATAAATGGCGCGTTGAATCTCATGACACCGGATGCGTTCAGTTCGCCAGCTAAGAAGGAAAACAACGATTTAAATTCTCATCCGGCCAGTCCCGAGCTCGGTACCGTACTCTCAGCCAGCCCTTCGCTGGCTCAAGCGGTTCAAGCTTTGAATTCAACGGAACCGCCCCTGGCGACGAGCGAGTTGGAGCAAGCACCGCCGAGTGGCGGCAGTAGCACGTCGCGAGAGGTCAGAGAAATTCTTTTCCTTGCTAATCTCGATGAGGAAGAAAAAGAAGAAGGAGTGTTGACCGATATAACTGCTGGAGATTGGGTCAAAGGTCCAAACGACGATTGGTCCGATATACCAATAGTCTCCCTTATCGACGTTGGTGAAAGAGCGATGCAGGACTTTGTCAAATTCCCCGAGGACGAGGCGAAGAAAGAAGTTGCAATGCCCGACTTGAAACCGGAAGAATGGACCGAAGTTAATCGTGAAAAATGGACCGATGTCCGGTACACGTGGGGACGCGATCACCCTGCGGGTAAATCGGGTCGCGAGTCGGCAGAGTCTCCGGAAAACGATGAGAAAAATGTTGCACAAGGAAAAATCGTCAAGGACGAAGTACGTAACGAATCCACTGGTATCACGGCGGCTGAGGAAGAAGATGAAGAAGACGAGGAGGAAGTCGAAATTCCGAGAACACACGTCACGAACGACGGCAATATCGTTGAATTGGGGAAAAAATTGGAGAGTGTTTTGGAAACTATGCAAGAACAACGCGAAGAGCTGCGCGAACTTCGAGCCGAAGTTACAAAGTTACGGCAGGACACCCCGATTGCTACGAGAGTCGAATCCGCTCTGGCCCGCGCATCGCAACAGCAATTGGCTTCGATGGAGCAAACTCTTTATGCTCGCTTAGCGAGACAAAACGATTTTCTCGATACCCTCGAAACAACGATTACCAGTAAAATCGAGGCTGCCTTGCCACAAGTTGTTCACGACGTTGTTGAGCCGCTCAAAGCGCATTTGAGAACGGATGTTACTAGAACCGATGCTCTCATGAGAGAGAATTTAACGCAATTGATAGGCGGTGCTCATGTCAGGGATACGATCGCGCTTGCTGCGGCAAATGCCGCTAAACCAGCTCTTGAAAATGCCTTCAAAGAAGCTTTCGCTAATGTTCTCTTGCCGAGAATGGAAAAAGCTTGTCAGTCAATGTTTCGACAGGTGCAAGACGCGTTCGCCAGGGGCACACACGAGTGTAAGAAAATATCTCAATATGTCGTTAAAAATCGTCTGAAATAATTCTTCGCATCACGTCGGTAATGCGACGCGAAGAAAAGAGTTTCACTCGGACAAACATTGAGTAGAAAAGTTACCGTAACATTTATTCATTTATTTTTCATTCGATTTGCAGATTTACAAAACGTTGATGCCTTGCTGGAAAAACAATGCCAACGCCGCAACGAACAACAGAACGAAGTTTCTTTACAACTTTTAACGAGTAGTGCGAATCACGTTCGCGAGGATTTGCGCAACGAAATTACAAAAAGCATTACGGCTCTGCAGGAAGACACTGCCAGGAATATCCGTGAATGTATAAGAGATAATTTCAATCAACAGCTGATTGAGATTGCCGGAGCTCGGTGAGGCTCTTTATAAATTACCATTTGTCTCCCTCTTCTTTTTTTTCTGTAATTTTGATACTCCTCAAAGTGAGTACGAACCTTCATTCGTCAAAGTGTGCGAAAGACGATTAGCAAATCACTGCTTATCCGGAACTTCACGGCGGTATATTCTTTAATTTTCTTCTAGCCAGCCTTGCAAAGTGTTTCATTGCGTCTTGAATGATGAGAAAATAACAAATAATATACATAAATTCATCCATTCCTTGCTGCTTAAGCTCGAATCGTTAGAACGCAGAAAGTATGTTCTTCTAGCGATTGAAACATTTTGTCATAATTGTCCAACTGTTTTCAACACTTCTGCTGTAAAAACATGGTATAAGATCGACTATAGCGATCAATCGTTATTCGTTTCTTCATTAATTCTCCGTGTTGAAAAATCTTGTATTAAAAAAAATGTCATTCGTATCTTTTCGTCTTCATAAATTGCAAAATTGCACCTATTTCTCCCCGTGCATATTCTATGAATGAACAACAGCCAGAAAATACCGATGCACGCAGATTTAAAGTTGTTTTTGAGGTTTAATGTACGTAATTCTTGAATTTTCCGTACTTTCAGATCTCGAGCAACCACACCGTGTATATCTGTACCCGCAGTCGCTGATACTCAGGCTCGGGTACTTTCGCTCATTCAGCGCGGTCAGTTGAATGCAGCTTTTCAACAGGCACTAAGCGCCAGTGATCTGGGTCTGGTTGTACTAGTTTGCGAAAAAACCGAACCATCGCGAGTATTCTTATCCTCTATAGGACCACAGGGACAAGGTCCGCGTTGTTTGCTTCAGCAACCGGTTATCTTATCACTAGTGCAACAACTGTCCGCCGACTTGGGGCACCGCACAGAACTTAAGCACAGGTAATTTTTTTACCATATTTACGGAAAACTTCAAATAAAACATTCAAAAATTCATGAAAACAAATTTTAAATTGACCAAATGGTTGAAAAAGTCCGAAAAACGTTCAAGAAACCACGAAAAATAGAGCAAAAACTGTCACATCGTTTTCTTCAACTGTTTTCTATTTATTATTCCGATAATTATCTAGATAAAGAGCAAAAAGTGAAGGAATGCCGCCGTTTCAATAGAAAAATAATTTTTTTTCAATGTTGGATTGTTTCACAGGTGGTTGGAAGAGGCCATTTTAAACTTGGACCCCAACGACCCCGTTACTCAAGAACACATGGGCACCGTATTACTAACATTGGAGTCTCAGATCGGTGCATTTATCGCTACGCACACGCATCATCGTTTTGCAAGACAAATGAAAATGCTTGGAATGGCAGCCCGTGCAATTCTCAATCCTCATCCTTGACTGACCAGACAGTGGATCTTTGACTTCTAGACATGATACGAAAAACAAGAGAAGGGACGAAGTAAAACAATATTAATAATAATAATACAAGAAGAACAAAAAAGCAATGACGTCTTTTCTCGATGCAGCAGTCGTGAGGCGACGCGTTAAAGACTGGCACTATAGTTTTTACCAAATTGCATCTTCAATCGATGCAAGTGCAAGTTCCAAGTCCATTAATTTCATAGATTATTCTTCTCTCTCCGTCTCTTTAACGTCAAACGAATGTACATTAGATAAATAGAATCAGCCTTTTATTTTTCAATTCGAACCTACAATAATATCAAGTTTTTTTCAAGTGTCCACTGCTGGGTTATTATTTTGTTTGTCCCTCAATCGCTGGATCAACGATTAAAGAACAAAGGACAAGAAATACTCTAACAACGCTGCGTAACGCTTCTTCGCCAGTTTGTTCATCGATAAACAATCTCAGCTCGTATTAACCTTACGTTTCTTTCCTTTTTATTTTCCTTTAACACAAGTTCTATTTTTGGTTTCCTTTTTTTTTGGTTACAACTCGATGCGTTTCAGTGGACAATGTTACACTCGTTAATCCAGCAACGGCGATAATACGCGTTGCGTGTGATGGCAAATATTTTTTTTATATGTTTTTCGAAATTTCCTACCCTCGCGAATTCGCGATCGAGCTTGTTTTTCTTTTCTCCGAATCATTGATCATACTGGCAAAACAGAAGATACTTTATTGAGCTCCGAAGCGATAATTGCTTCGAAGGGAAGGGGGAGGAAAACAGTTTTCCTTCGTTGATTAAAAAAAAGAAACACAAACTGTATTATAAATAATAATAATCCAATTTCATATATATATATATATATACATGTTGTACTTTATTTATTTTGAGATATCTTTAACGCTTCTTTCACATGAACAGGCAGCTTTACCTTTTTTCTTTTTCTTACTTTTCCGGATGTTTTGGCGCTTTCAGACAAACTTGCGCCAGGTTTTTTCTTCTTTCTCTTGACGCTCAGAGGATTCGGACCCCCCTTCTTGCGTTTTTTTTTCATCTTCGGCTGAGCCTCCACCGCCAAGCCAGATATTTCCTTCAAAGACTTTATTGTTTCTTCCTGATTCGGGTTGATATATATGCCTCTTATGATATCACCTGCTTTTTTCTTACTCGCTTGAGACGGTGGATCAAGCGTCGGTGCTCTACCGTGCAAATACAGCAGAGGGACACCGGCGATATTTCTTATATGATCCTGCAGCTCCCGATCTTGAGTAGCTATCATATATCTGTATGAAATAATGAGATTAATCGTACGTAATTCGTTAGTACGGAAAAGTACAGAAATACTATTGAAAAATAACTGAACTCGCGAGGAGTTTTGTAGAGAAAATGATCGCATCTGCAAAAACGGGTTACTCGCGATGCTTAGCCCAATATTCTGTTAAAAACTTTTCTTCAAAATTATTAATAGATTTGCAAGAAAGAACATTGGATTTTTATGAAACGTTGTGTCCCCATTCAAGATAAAAATTTCTCTTCCACGATTTTCGATAGTGTTTCGATTTTATGATGTCGAGATTATTTGAACGGAATCGCAAAATGAAAAAAAAACATCTGAGAATACTGTTTAAAAATTCGAAGGAATAGGCGAACCTTGAGGAGTTTTCTTTTCCAATCATGGAAAGTAAACATTTTGAGCCTGAGGTCGGATGCTTTTCGTGTCCACATTTATGAATGGCAAATTGTTTGACGATGAGCATGGCGCCGTAAACTTTGGGTCCCAATTTCTCCGTTTCCAATATAACGCATTGTGTCGTAAGTAGCTTAGTCTCGGCTTGGAAATATTTTGGTAACTGCTCTTGTATACTAAATTTGTTCTGGAATGAAATTTTGAAGACGAAAGTTCAATAAAGTTTAATTAATTTGATCGGGGCTTTTTGACGTCGTTACTCACTTCGAGAGCAGCGAAGGAAAATGTACCGTCAATTAGTATCTGATAAGGTTCCCGAAACTTGTAATTGTTCACGTAAAAGCCTAAATTTTTTTGAACCTTTTTTAATCTTGAAATCTTCATGCTGCTTCAATGGCTCTCGATGTCTTTAACCTACAAATTAATTCTCCATACGGCTTCGTTACTTTTTACTTCCGTTTCATCGTTTCGATAGTTTATTATTTATACTTTTTCACTGTTGCGGATATCCTTGATGTTGTTGATTTTTATTTTGAAGAGCAACATTCAATGAATATTGCGAATTACCGAAAAAAATATCTCGTAGACTGAAACAGCTGTGAATACTTAGTTTGTCACTTTATGCTTTCAAAGATCCAATGATGCTATTGTACCCTGTGTATTTGCCTGTGTACCTAAATTTTCGAAAGCTGCTATGTAAGAGTGATTACGAGAGTGTTCATCGAAGCATGGTGCTGGCATGGGGTAGTTTCCGTAGATCGAAGTGCGATCATAAAGCCTCCGTGACATAAACAGTAAGAAATAAACAAATGGAAATAAAAGTAACCCTCTGACACAGAACATTGATCGTACAAGCACGTGCAAGATTTTCGTGCGAGTGCGAGGGAGAACGTTATTGAACGTGATTTGTATCATTTTCAAAATGATCGAAATTTCAGCAATGTAAAATTGATCCTTCCGTGACAAAACTTTGCACTGGTTAATTAAATTTTATCTCTATTAGGCGAACCGTTTTAGCAAGAAGTAGATATTAAAGTGACTCGATTGTGTGAGACATGCCCTCCAGGTGATGAGGCGAAATTTAATTTGCGCTTGCATTATTTTCAAAAAGATATTGGTTTTCCAACATAAAACGTGCTTGTCCTTTGCTCACCCACTTACCTTCATCCTTCAAACATCCACTTACCTTGAAAAGTAATTGGACGAAACATTCGAGGTTTGCCTCAATTATCTCAATTTTGCATCATGCGCACATCATACGAATTATTTACATATTCGCAAGTTTGAATTCAATTGAGACAGGGGTAACGGAAATTAAAAAAAAGAATAAAACCTGGATATGTGAACAATCATTATGGAGGCAAAAATCGCGGCGATATGCATAGCTAAAATTTTCATGGAGCAAAGTCCTTATACCGATGACGATACCGAAACTCTGGAACTAATCGCAAAATGTATAACTGCGATGTCGAGAGCAGAAAATCATCGACAAATTTGTAAAACAGAAGATTATGTTGAAAACATAATTCCATCACTCAGCAGTATGGAATTCAAATCTCATTTTCGGTATGCAAGCAATATCGTTTAATGAAACATACTTGTACCCAAAAATTGTCGAGTTGTTTAGTCTCTAATTTTCTCAACACTCGCATGCTAATGGATCTGCTTTGATAATTAGGATGCTTCCTTGTACATTTGAACTCATTCTGAAAAAAATTGGTGGCAAACTCATTCGAACAACGGATGGCAATAGAATGATTGCGGCGGACAAGCAGCTTTTGTTGAGTCTGTGGCGTTTTGCAACTCCAGACTCGTATCGGTGAGTATTCAAATTGCCTTATTTTCAAGGAAATTATTCTAAAACGTGACAAAGTTATCATATTCAGTTTGAATACTATCAACATCCATCAGATCCATAATTCAACGTTTTGATGTGGGTAAAGCTACAGCCATAAGGGCTGTGCGCAGAGTCGCTAAAGCATTGTGCGAGATTTTGTTGGAATACATTAAGTGGCCTACAGAAATCGACACGAATGCCGTTGTACGTGGCTTCTCATCCCTAAGTGGCTTTCCTGACGCTATCGGAGCGATAGGCGGAACGCACGTAAGAATTCCCGCACCCAACGAAAGTGCGGAAGCTAGAAAAGGCCATCACTCCATTTACCTCCAAGTAAAATTTTTATACCATGTCATAGGTTGTTGCTAATTCGACACTTTTTTCGAACTGGGTTCACCTAGACCTAACTTATAATAAATTTGGCTTAATAAATTGAGCATCGAATATCAGTGGTTTTGAAATCATTTCAATTTTTCGATTTTTTCAAAATTCCGCATCTTTTTGTCAAAAGCAGGCAAGTGTAAAATAACTTTTGATGTTTTTTTGTGGTTATTACAGTTTTTTCCTAGTCGTGTGAAAATTGACAACGATTGTACCTTTTTGGAAACCTTTTTCACGCCTCGTGACATCCAACTTTTTTGGCAAATCCTCTTTAATTCAAACGAATTTTTATATCTTTTTCTTTGTAAGGTGTAATTTACGAGTCTCTGGCATTTCTGAGTTTATGGAGATTTTGGGCAATTTTTTTCTCCAAGTATTATTCATCAGCTATTGGAAAATAGCTGAGCAAGTGTTGGAAGTGTAGTTTCATTGACAATTATCAGTTTTTGATAAAAAGACGCAAAAATTTGAAGAAAATCTAGAAACTCACTAGCCACTGATTCTTCATCCGTAGTTGTCCAGGTCGAATCAGCTTTGGTACAACGTCTTTCAAAGAATCTATCGAATTATCAACAAACCCGTAGAAACAAAATACTTCCGAAACAAACAGTAATATT
Organism: Heteropelma amictum; assembly: GCA_959613375.1. NCBI lineage: Eukaryota > Metazoa > Arthropoda > Insecta > Hymenoptera > Ichneumonidae > Heteropelma > Heteropelma amictum. The sequence continues at coordinate 5,029,569 of OY390724.1, forward strand.
TGACGCTTCTTAAAGGCCGTTTGTGATTCCACGAGAAAATTCACGCACGTTTATATCCGTCACGCGGGATGCGCTCATGACACCAATGTGCCCTACTGCTCGGCTCTTGAAGAATACATCGACGAACCTACCCGATTTCCAAATAACACGCACCTTATTGGGGATGCTGCGTATGAATTGCATCAACATCTTTTGACTCCGTATACCGATAACGGACATCTCACAAAACGCCAGAAGAATTACAACTACTCCCATTCTGCTGCTCGCATGGTCATCGAAAGAGCGTTCGCTCTCTTGAAAGGGAGGTGGCGAAGCCTGTTGAACATTTTAACGATACATCGAACAGACTTTACGCCTTACCACATCCTTGCCTGCTGTGTATTACACAACATTTGTTTATTGAACGACGATCACTTGCATTTTCCTGGCGAAGTGATTCTTGTGAACGTGGAGAATGCAGGCTTGGAAAACAGAAGAGTTCACGATAACGATAGGACTATTGCAGAAGCTAAAAGGAATCGCATATGTGCAAATTTACGTAAAAGAAATATAAAGAGTGAACTATACCCTGTGTAATATTTGAAGTACAAAAAAGTTGGCAAACTTACAGACTACTGATAACAGTATTTTTATCGCGTCACTGCGTTATACAATCAATATACATGTAAACTTACAATTAGTTGTGAGGTATTTTTTACTGAATAATTCGTATTAACATCGCTGGACCTGTTATCGGAGCCCATATCCATGAACATATCCCGCCCATATTTTTTACACGTGTCTTAAAGTTTCACGGCATCACAAAATGTTGCACCCATCGACTTACATGAGACTTTTAAACTGTTTCCCAGAGTCATTTAAAACAAAAATAATTCCAAAGACTTATCGTTAAAGTGTTACACGTTTCATTGAACCGCAAGATTCCTAAAGTATTCCATGTGCTTAACGCTATTTTCTCATCGCAATATTTACAATACATTTAATTACATGATATTTTAAAAACATTTCTCAGTCTTCCGGAACAATATAATTACAAACGCGTGAATAACAACGTAGACTCTGTATGAAGCGTATATTTGCTTTGACATTAGTTCAGCAACGGGAAAATACAATGAGAATTTCGTGTACTCGGCACTTCTAAAAACATGTCGAAAAAAATAATTAACAAAATGTAAAAATAGAAAATTAAAATATGAGACATTGAGTAGTTTTCAATAATGATATTCAAAAGTGATTAACAAATTCTCAATAGAGAAAAGTAGCAATTATTTAGAAAACGTTTTTTCATTTTGTATATTAAATTAAATTTGTAAATTAATTTGATATACAAATTTCATTTTGAAAAAATACTATTTCATAATATCGAACGAATTTTGACAAAACTCGAACGAACTTGAAAATAAAAGTTTTCTAAATATCTGCCGATTTTTTTTTAACTTTTGTTAATGTATCAATTATATCAATAAATCATATACAAAAGGCTGGCTTGCTATTGGATGGTGCGGTCATCTAAAACGGGTTAATGATTCGGAACGGACGACCACCGATATGTAAAGAAAATCTGTATCAGAAGAGCTTCAGAATTGGAGCTTGCGAGTCATGAAAATGCAGAGTTTGGGAAACTTCGACACAAAGAGTTGATAATAAGCGTCAGCGTTTCACGAAAAAGGATTCAATCAAACTACCTCTCTGCCGGCACCATTTGGAGCGAACCTGGAAGTGCATCCATCCAGAAGCCTGCCACGTGAAGTTTATAGCATTGCCAAGTACGCGAATTCTCACTCTACTTCACTGTTGCTGGTGTATCGAGTCTGGCGTACATCCTTGAAGTTACTATACTATTTTTGAATGATCTTCTCGAGAATATCAATAAGTTTATCTTGACGCGCCATTGCTTCGTTATGCATCTTTCTGCGCTCCTTTGCACTTTCTTTTATAACTGCAAGTACTTTTTCCATCATCGTGCACTGCCTCGAACCTGTAATTTGAGTTTCGTCAATGCAACAGTCATTTGTATAAAATTCACAGTAGGCATTGAAATAATATTTTTAATATTGTAATATTATTCATCATTTGCGCTATAAATGCAACGTTATAAAATGTCGAAAAGTTGTATTTGTCTCGGAAAGATGCTGTTCTCACATTTTGCGGATGGTTCTGATCCGCATAAGAACAAACAACTGCGTTTCAAATCAATGTTTTGTCCGACTCTTAAAGACCCTCCGTCGTTACCCTCTGATGTCAGCGCGGAGGCTGCACCTGGTTTATTTGTGAATATCTCTTCCATGATCTAGTGTACATATAACAACTATTAATTTCTGCTTAGCCCAAGCCCAAGGCATATAAGTCATATTATCAACATAGACTTACATCGAAGTATCTCCACACACGCGTACCATTGCCACTTTTACTGTTATAGTCTCTTACGCTTTTGTAGGTATTTCTCAATCCAGCCATTTTGCTCTTACATTGTATACCAGTGACTGTATAATTTTTTTCAATTAACTTCGAAGCAACCAGCTCCCAGAATTTTTTCATCGTCATTTTTCCAGTTTTCGTTTGGTTTTCGTGCTTTCTGTACACCTCGAGCAGCAATAAAATGGCCTCATGCGGCCACCTAAAACCATCTGCAACATGTGATACCGTTGATAAATTTCAAACTCGCGTATTGTCGATGAACCGTTAACTCGCCCATGAATAACAATAATATACCTTTGTTCTGAGAGCAATCATCGTCTTGAGAACAGAGAGTTTCATCATTTGGTATGTCATCATCGTGCAACGTGCTGCTTCCAGCGTGAGAAAGCGGATCTGTCGATGTATAAACAGAAATCTATTTGTTTTCCAATTTTGTCATCTATCAGGGTATACTTGGCGCTACGAATGCATTGAATCATTGAAAGCACTGTTGTAGCGGTCTAAATTAGCAATTCAATTATATCTTGCGTTAGTTAGAATCTATTCCAGCATAGATTCTCTTTCAGCTTGCTCCAAATGCTTTTGATCGTATATGTATATAGTCGGCATGTTTCTATGAATTATTTTACTCGTATAATTCGATGCGAGGTACAGTTTCCTCTCTCCATTTTCGATCGCACATTTTTCTCCTGCATCTTAGCAAACGAGTTCTTACTTTCTTATTTAAAAACATATTTGTGTATTGAAGGAAAATGAAGGATATTGGGCATTCGTTGTTACGGACGATCACGACACGATTACTCCTATCGGAGATTGTCCGAACTGTATACACGCAAAGAACTCTGATAAACGGTGTACAAAAAATTACCTTCTTCTGGAAGAACTTCATCTTGACCGTGATGAACTGTTTTTTTTAATTTACTTAAGAGCTCGATCGCAAATGACATATCTGTAATAAAGTTTTTTCGAGAAATACGTTTTTGTTTCGATAAGATCAGTGAATGTTTTTCTATTTCTTAAGATAGAAGTTAATAAATACCAAAAATGTGGAGGTTATGCTCATTGTGATTCTTACCATGACTGACTTTTACAGCGTCTTCTTCGGAAACACTGAGTGTATAAATGTTTCCCGTATCACCGTCGAGTAATTTGACGTTCGTCATGGTTTTTGACATTTTTTGTTTAAAAAATCTTTTGGGGCAAAGAACTTACGAGGATAATACGGTCCACTTGACGTTACGAATGCGTTGGATCATTTGAAGCACTGTCGCAAATGGTCCACTTAGGCTGATAATGGACTTCAGGCGCCATCTGGTGCCGTCACCGACCGCTGTCTTGTATGTGCTTTACCATACAAATTCGTTCCCGCCGAAGCATTTGCAACGCTATAACTGCTGGAACGTGCAAGATCGTATATCCTTATCCTATAGCTGCATTCCGTTTCGAGGTGTCGCATGATTCAAAGCTTCAAGGGTCGCACCGAGAGTAGATGCACAAATAACAAAAACCGGAACCCATTTGATATTAACGTCTGTGTTTTTTGATAAACTCGTTTCTTCAGCTCGCAATTATTTGTTTGCATAAAAATATAGAATAAAAAAAACTTGAAACATAAAATAACACGGAAGACCATTATAAACGCGCCGAGATAAAAGAAACATTATGTTGGTACAGTTGAACAGTCTCGATTATCTACAAAACCACCAAACTGATCCGGACCCGGCCTTTCATAAATTGTTGGTTACGTGTGGATCTTACATTAGGCGTTTTTCGTTCGGAAACCGAAGAGTACAGAGAGAGTTTTTGGATAGTCGAGGTGGTATCGAATGCAAAAAAATTCAGAACAAAACCATATTTTTAGAGCATAACCTGGGAGACCCTTTCCCGCAATATTCATATTTTCCAACAACGGTTACAGCTAAAATCTGCCGACCAGTTGCAATCTTTATCAGCACGACACGTCCCGTCAAAAATTCTCGTTAATGTTTTATTTATGGAAAACTTTTTGCCATTTTGTGAGAATATAACCGAAAAATATTTCCAATTTTCTTCTAAACTACTCATTTTGTAGAAATGAAAAATCTTGTAGCCTTTCCACTTTTTTCCGTTGAATTATCGTGTAGAAGAAAACTTGTTGAGACACAGCGTGAAAACCGATAATCTACCGTAAGTACAAAAGAGTTAGCTGTGAAACTCGCTAACTTTTCTAGGCGACGAGACTAATTTCATCCTGATTCATTGTATCATTGCGGAGAAAACCGCAAACGAAATTTCCAAGCAGTTAGCGGGTATCGTACACGGCCTTGTACAGATTTTTAAACATGTTTAAATTTCTGTTATTCGGTCTCCACACTGTTTTATTGTAGAATAGACGTTACACCATTTCACGTACAAAACAGTGATAAAGACTACAATAATGTCCTTAAAGCCTGCATTGCCTCGGTTAAACGTTCCAATTCCCCTTCACTATTTTCAAGTTTCTCCTGGTTGGTCGTTTGCACCTCGACCGGTACTTTACTGCCGTAATCACTCGCCGACATAGCGAGTTTCAGTTTATCGATGGTACTAACAAGCAAATCCTCTTTTTTTCCCAGCTTCTCCAGTTCTTTGACCGGATCTATAAGTCCTTTCAGCACCAAATGTATTTGCAGCTTATCGGTAATAGTGATAATAGCGCAACCTGGTGGAGCTTCCCTGCGATGAACAATCGAGTACGCCAAAGTATCGATCATGGCGTTATAACTCTCGAGCCTTTTTCGTAAAGACGAATCGCCGCACACCACGTAGGCTTCGGTTTTTGTTTTGTTGGGTAAATTGTAAGTCGAGCGTGCTGATCTTATGCTTTTAATGACTTTTTGAGCAAAGTCAACGTCCTTCTCGATCTCTTCATTTCTCCAGGGGCACTGCAAAAACAAAATTAAACGTGAAAGGGTTTTGTGTAAACATATTTTTGTTTAATCATCGAAATAACTTTTTGCTACTTATGAAGACAGTTTGAGAAAAAATGGTGGTGTAATAGTTATGAACATACGATGGTGTGATCATTTTGCAAATTTTCGGCACTCTGGTGTGAATATTTTGAGAAAAAAGAAAATTGTTGTGACCTTTGAGCAGGAATGATTACCTCGTTTTCCTCGGGGTACGGGCTCACGCAAATGCTCGGATAATCGATTTTCTTACGAGGCAAACGTTGATACAGTTCCTCAGTTATAAACGGCATAAAAGGACTCAACAAACGTAGTCCAACGTCGAGAGTTTTGAACAACACTCTCTTTGCTGCCATTATCCGCTCTGGAGAACCGCTTTGAAACACAGGCTTCAAGTATTCCTGCGATTGTGAAAACAGAAAGGATAAGTTCTTTTCCGACACAGTGTCTCAAGAGGAATCTAAAATACCATTCAAATTGCGATCAAGAGAGAAATCGCACGTGAAAAAAATCACATTAAAACTCACCAAGTATACGTCGCAAAGATCATAGAGCCAGAGATTGTAACAAGCCGTCGTCGCTGCAGTAAAATCGTACTGAACCATCCCTTCGTCGCAAATTTTTACCGCATTGCTTACTCTCGACAGCATCCACAAATCTACGTTAGTTTCATTCCCGGTGAGCTGAAAAATGCGGTTAACCAATGATAAATCATCCTTTTTGTTATTTTCTTTAACACACGAAAAATGATGAACATTGAAATCGAAGTCACAACTATGGATTTACGAAAACGCGGCCGGGTAAAAAGATGAGAGTCGTCGAGGAAAAAGAAAAAACTGAAACGAAACAAGTGGATAAGGGGGGACTCGATTGATTTCGTCGAGTTTGCCCACCTGGAATGCCACGTAATCATTGTTAATGCTTTGTCCATTTGTTCCGGTGGAGTAACGAGAATACAATTCCCCGTTATCCGCCCGGAATGCCGATTTTTCAATACAACTGTACGTGCTTATGTGCTTTTGCCAACGACGTAGATGCGGCTTGAGCCGCAAGTCAGTTGATAAATTGTTCAGTGTAGCGAATACCGTAACATCCGCCTGAGACGGTGTATACCCATCTAGATACGGATAATCGGCTAAATAATCGTTCAAAGCATCCTGGACAAAGTCTTCGCTCAGCGTTGATAAATACCATTCCCTACTGCCGACCCTCATATTATCATTTTCCATACAGTTTGTTCTCTATTGTAATAATAAATTTGCATTAATTGCAAAATAGTAGAATTCAACTCTAAGAATTGTACAACTACCCTTACACTGCGGTATATGGACAAATTAGTCGACATCTACTGGTATTTTATGCAACAAAGGTTATACTTTATACCAAGACTAAATATTAGATATAACTTTTGTGGAATTTCTAAACGAAGGAAATTTCTGACACTATATTGTGCTGAATTTTTGTGACAAGGCATCTCATATCATGGCTTGACCATGTTTGAAGCATCAATCGTTCGTCGAGCCACTACAGTGGTATGTCGGTTCGCAAAGCTCGAAAGATAATGTTCGATTTTGCCATTTTGAGAAAAAAATGTCACCCGATTTGAAATTTACAAAAAAATTTAGAACATGGTTTCAAGTTTTCAAATCACTTTTCAAATGTTTGGATTGCTGAAATCTCCGAATAACTCTAGCTTAAACCAAAACTTGAAAGTTTATACCAAAACTATTGCAGTTACATAAGCTGTAACTGTACAGCAGTTAACTCTGAAGATTAAATCACGATAGTTAACCCTTTTTTGGGAAACCTGTTTTTGTTGTGACGAATTTCATTTCAAACTCATAAAACGATATTTTTCGATATTTTTTTTCATCGATGCAATTAATGACCTTTTTCAATATATAATTTGTCAAAGATTGACTAATATAGCCGCAATTTGAAAAAGAGCTATAAATTATGAATGTGCCGTGGTGCCAATTCGTACTTGTCCGCAATTGGCAGATACCCTGGATATGAGTAATCGGAGGGTTAAACACCGAAAGGTTTATTTTTATATCCCTTCCAATAAAAATTATTGTATATACTGTGTCACGGCTCGAACATTGTTCCCTTCCCGTGCAAGTTGAAATTTCAGTATTCGTCGAATAAAAGTGGGAAAGAAAGGAAATTCCTTACCTTCGATTCACCGTCGTATTGAAAATCACCGAGATACGTAAGAGCGAATTTCGTTGCGTTCCAAATTTTGTTGCAGAAAAAACGGTATCCTTGTACGCGTAAAATATCAAGATTGATATCGCGTCCCTGTGTTGTGTAAGCGCAGAGAGCAAACCGCAAAGCATCGGTGCCACACTCTGGTATTCCTTGCGGATAATCACGTTTTTGCCCTTCGATCGCATGTTTCATTTCTTTTGGATCGAGATTCGAGTATTCCAGTTGTTTATGAAGATTCTACAGATTGATCGAATCAACAACGTAAATATACAAAGATAACGAGAATTTTTTCCCAACCTAAATTCGATTCGATACATCGCTTACCTCCAAGCTAATGCCCCGAATCACATCCATAGGATCGATTACATTTCCGAGAGATTTGCTCATCTTTCTTCCATGCGCGTCACGTACCATAGCGTGAAGATAAACTTCTCTATTAAATAACGGAAACGAAAGTTTAATAGCAATGAACGGCTGAGTCTTGAATATGTTCACAGTATAAAAAAAATAATGGAAAAATAATTATGAACGGTACGTGAAAAAAAGAATATTATTTTGAATTCTCCATACTTGAATGGTAATTTCCCCAGAAGTTTTTGTCCAAAGAACACCATTCTCGCTACCCAGAAGAACAAGATATCGTGACCAGTTTCCAGCAAGGTACCTGGATAAAAAGCCTCCAGCTCTTCGCTCTAAATTCAACAAATCATCAGGCATTACTTTTCATCAAAGAATTCTGTCCGATTAACAGACGTTGGCACGAGAGTAAGATGTACCTTTTCCGGCCAGCCAAATATGGAGAATGGAAATAACGCCGAGGAGAACCAAGTGTCTAATACATCAGGATCTTGTTTAAGGCTTATTTGATCGATGGGAATGTTAAACTTTTTCGCTGCTTTTTCTTTAGCCTCGTTTTCGTTTCTTCCGCTGATCCAACGATCGTCATCGTTACTCAGGTTGGGTACGCTATTTTCGTTGAAATTCACATAATATGCGGGTATCCTGTGACCCCACCACAACTGTCTTGATATACACCAATCTCTTATGCCTTCCATCCAATGATACCATGTTTTTTTATATTGCTCGGGTATTATTTTAAGTTCATCCGTTTTTACAACTTCCATTGCACTCGCAGCCATCTCGTCGCATTTGATGTACCACTGAGGCTTTATCAATGGTTCAACGACATCCTTGGAACGACTACAGATTGGTACAACCATCGGGTTATCTCGTATTTCGACAAACAATTTCAACTTGGTTAATTCATCGAGTACCGCCTTTCTAGCGTGGAATCTCTTCATACCCTGTAAATAAGTTTGCACATTTGTCCTCAAAGAGTACTTCCATTATGAGTTATTATTAACATCTCTTTGAAATTTAGAATAGAAAGTAAATGCATTCAAAGATTTATCATTTAAAATTGTATCAATCTCATGCAAAAAAAAATAAGAGCAGATTACGTATTTGTCAATGCGACTAACAACCGATTTCTGCGCTTCCTGAATCTCGATCAATGCTTGAATAATTCCAATCAGAAGTTCGATGTGATTCGTAAGAAAAAAATTGAAAGAAATTTTCTCGAACCGTAAATTTCCCGCAGTTTCCCGTGATGTTACCGTCATCGTCAAAAATCGTTATAAACGGTAAATCGTGACGTTTTCCAACTTCGTAATCGTTGGGATCGTGAGCCGGTGTTATTTTCACAGCCCCGGTACCGAATTCCATTTCAACGAAATCATCCGGGATAATTGGTATTCGTCTTTCGCAGAATGGATGTTTTACGTATTTGCCGATTAGATGCGAATAGCGAGAGTCATTCGGATGGACCGCCACAGCTGTATCACCGAGCATTGTTTCGATACGCGTTGTAGCAACGATTAATTTCTCATCAGAGTTTTCAACCTCGTAAGCGAATAACACCAATACACCGAATACAATTTTCTCGTTATATCCGGGTATGGTAAGCAGAGTCTTGCCCGTTAATTCAACTTTGTCGACTTCGATATCGGATATCGCACTTTTCAAAGTGCACGACCAATTAACGAGACGATTGCTACGGTATATAACATTTTCGTCGTGCAAACGAACAAAAGCTTCGGTAACGGCACGACATAATTTTGGATCCATTGTGAAACAAGCACGATCCCAATCGAACGAACCTCCCAATTTCCGTAGTTGCTGATAAATCCTATCGCCTTTCCTGATAAACAAATAAATAATTTTAAGAGTAATAGGCTTTGTCGCTTGATTTTCAAAAGTCGAAGATGTTCTAAAGTCCATTATTTTTATGTGAAACAATAATCGCGAGTATCCTTCAAGTGGTAACATATTAATACACTACATCCAAATAAATAAATGAAAAACTCACTCGTTTTTCCATTCCCATACTTTTTCCACGAATTTTTCTCTTCCCAGATCGTGTCTCGTTTTATTCTCTTCGCGCCACAACTTTTTCTCAACTACGACTTGCGTAGCTATACCAGCATGATCGCAGCCCGGGTTCCACAAAGTCGTACGTCCTTTCATGCGATTCCTGCAACAGACGAGAATAATTTCGAGTTACTCGCGTTATTTTTTAGAAAATTTCAAACGATTGTCGCTTTTCATGAATTACCATCTCGTTATAGCGTCTTCCACCGCATTTGTCAGGGCATGTCCAAGATGAAGAGCACCTGTGACATTGGGCGGTGGTATGACCATTACAAATTTTCCTTTAGGATTTGCTTCGGAGATGGATTTTCTCTGTAATATAATCCACGAATATGTTTTATCAATATGGTCACGATTTTGCTGCAAAATCGAGCATTCTCCGACAATCGCTGTATTTTTATTATCAAAAAGCTCATATAATGTCATTTCTGAAACACTAAAAGGCAGCGTCGATATGAGAATTTCACCCGGGACAGACCGAGATCCCACCCTGACACAATATCCACCCCTAAATTTGTTTCAAAAAGGCTGTTTAAAACAATATTTTTTCTATGATAATTAAAGGATTATTCCTGTGCGCAACATAAAAAAACATGATAAGTCATCCGTATAAAGAGTGTTGACATGAATATTTTAATAAAGAGAACTTGGAAAAATTTAATCAATAAATGATTAATAAATGATGAATTTTCAATAAATGATAATGAATATGTTTGAAGTAAATAAAAAACAGTTACCTAGGGTCTTAAAGTAAGAAAAATGAATTATTCGGATTATTATATTTACTCCACATTACTGTATTTTCGTGTTTTTACAACTTAATGTCGTGAAAATAACATTACTTACCGCATATTCGGGCTTAAAAAAACCCTCTTTTTCCCACCAAGAATACCACGCAGCTTCTACATATTGTGGACTGTAAGCCTCCGGCATTGGGCAGGAGATGTCTTTTTTCGAGCCTTCAGGTGTATCAACCGTGTATACCGCAGTATCTTTAATGTCTTTCTTTTTCTCGACTTTCTGCTCATAATAAATATATAGTCATAAAAAAACTATAACAAACAGTGTATGCAAGTAAACTGATAATTAATGATGCAAAGATTAAAAAATATGCAAAACTCTCTGCCGACAATGAGTGTTTCATTTTATTCTTTCAACCCTTAATGCACATACATCCCCACAGCGAACGCAAGGTCCAGGTGACCTTCCCGTGTTTTAAACGTTGCGAGATGCTACGCAGACTCGCTTACTCGGAGATGCTATTTTGAAAAGTTGCAAAATACTAGTCAGACTCGAAGGAACATGTGCATTGTTTCGTCACGAAAGGTTAGATCGTCAAAGTTTGATCTGCAATTCGTCTAATGCACTTGGACCACATGTGTCCATTAAGTTTAAAAAAACATATGGACAGTAGCGAAACTTTCATTCATGATTGCGAGGAATAGTGCTTTGAATTAAAAAAATGAAGCATACTTCTGGTTTATTTTTGGCCTTTGTTGTCACAGCGGTAGCGATTATCTCCTTCTTGTCCTGTTTTTGCTTAAATTTCTCCAACTTTGCGAGTTTTTTAGCCTCCTTCTCCAATTGCTTAGCAGTTTTCGGAGGACCATTCTCCTCACTTTCTAAATCGCATTTTGTATCGACCATCTTTTCCGTTTTGTTCTTATTTACTTAATCTTTGCTATGAAGCGCGGACTTGTGTAATAAATATTATGATAATCACGGACCGGCGTGAGACGATTTTAATATTGGTTTTGAAAAATAAATAACCTGACGCAATTTAGCATTTCTTGCGTCGAATGGATGCTAGAATGCTATTTGAACCAATTCCTTTTTATTATGTGGAACGAGAAGTCCGGGAGTGGGAGGGATCAGCGTTAGTTCAATTTTATAACGTTAGTCGCGCTAGGACTGCTAAGCCCCGATCGAATTAAAACTTTCGCGCCGAAAAAGTGCAAACACGATGTGTGTGTTTTATTCGTGCGGGGAAGAAGGAGAGCAATGATTTCCAACGAAAGTGCATGTATATTTCATCATTTAGTCGATTTTATTTGTACACTATCAATACATAACGGTGACAAATGACCATCAATGCTCTCGAAATTGTCAACGGCAAGAGTTCTAACATCCAGGCTGTAATATTCAATTCGATTTTTCACTGGTGATTCATCGCGGAATTCAGCAACGGTCATTTGCGTCCTGTCGATTTCCTGCTTCTCTGTGAGACTCACGTGTTCAGGATACATGCAATCACCCGGTAAAACATGTACTTGTCCATCGGATAATCTTATTTTTACCTGAATGCAAATAATCGATGAAAAAACAATTACCGAAATCACGTACACACACACGCGCACTCATATCTATATATGAGGGTGCGTTATTTTCCAAGTTGACTTTTTTCATTTGGGTAATGTGCCAAATCACTAGTTTACAGCCGAAAAACAATGTTGGTCACTTTTCTAATTTGTCAAATGCCATTAACACCTGCCTAAATGACGATACTGTTCCTCATTTGAATAACACGGGATTTTTGCACTTTGGAAATTCTAATTTTTTCCACCCTTATTACATTGTTATTAAATTTAAAAAAATTATCGATTCTCCTTCAACTATGATCGTCTTAGATGGACAATTTTTTATATTGCTGACAAATAAATGTTTCATTAATTTTCAAGTATTGAGAAATTCGTTTGAAAATATAGTAGAAACAAATATTAATCTTTTCAAAATTGATGAAAAATTTTTTATCGGCAATATTAAAATTTGTCCATCTAAGAGGATCATAGTTGAAGGAGAATCGACAATTTTTCGAAAATTAAATTCCACCATTGTTTTTAGGCTGTAAACTAACGATGGTGAAAACAGACACCCTAATATATATATATATATATATATATATTTAATGCTCGCTAAGATACTGCTGACAATTTTGTATGCTCACAGGAAAATTTTGTCGGACGCCAATTTTGCCGCGAGCTACTGCAAAATCTAATAAATTATTCAGCGATTCAAATCTTGCTATTCTTGCCAATTCGTAGTGCTGAGGTGGTTCAAGTTTGTAACCATTGGAGGGACACAAAAGTGCCTTCGGATCTTCCCACTTTGTACAATTGAAAATCATTATTCATTATAATTAATACAATTTTCTGTATCCAGCCAAATTAGAAAAGAATTTTAACAGAAATTCAACGTCGAACATTGAATAATTAACCAAAGGTCAAATCTTATTGCTCTCGATTTGGCTTTTATTCATATATTCAACTATGAATTTAAAAATGATAATTTTTATTCCGTCGCTCACCTTCAAGTCCTCCATTTCTTTTGTATCAAAGTTCGTTAGCGGCTGGGATGGTGTACAAGCGAAATAAAAAATAGTATCAAAACGTTTTGGCAAAAAAGTTGGGGTTAGCCAGTTGCTCCATTCGTGCAGAGCCCAGATATCCGGATAACATTTGTGCCGTTCGCACATTCTATAAAATTCCATAGGATCGTCGTGAATTCTAGATTGCCAGGTTCTTATATCATCCGTTACGATATTTTCTGCCCATTCTGAAGGATTTTTTTTCTCCTCTGCTCTTTTGCACAGAAGAACACCGCTTTCCTCAAAAGTCTCTCGTATAGCTGTTATTCTCAGCGATAACTCTCTCGGCAATTCGTTACGTCTGGGTTTAAATATCGGAGGTCGATCGGAACTCTTGGTAAAAAGAGATGTAAAACTTTCGCCGTTGAAACCAAACGACGAGAATAGTTTGTTCCATTTCAAATCTGCGTCGGATGGTTCTACGGTTCCACCGGGAAAGACATAAGCTTTTGGCATGAAAGATGAATTTCTGTGTCTTTTTAGATTGAGCAATTTGTAGTCGTACTGAAACTGATCTTGCAGAAAATTAAACATTGGTCAAATAATTGTTGTTGTTTTTTATTTTTTTATCGGAATTTATTTGGAACTCTATTTACCGCCGTGCCTGATAACATTGGATTGTGCTTCTGCATTTGACGAGCAGCCAGTATCACACTGGCAGAATCGCGCCAAGATTTCATTTTATACGAAAATATAGCAGTAACGTTTCTTCTCTTATCACTCGACTTTCGCGAATAAATTTCTTACATTCGTGATTTCTAGGTTATGTCGTACAACTTTACGTCTCAAAATTTGTTGACATTACATAAACTGTCGGAACTTACGATTTTTCTTTCAAATTGTTTTTTCATGCATCAAATAAATGAACATATTTCAGATTGACAATTTATTAATTCAACATAAACGAAAACTCGATTGTGAATGTGTCACTCGGACGAGCGACGATTCAATGAAGAATGAGACAATTTATTTATGAGTTCTCGAATCATGTCGTATTATGCATTTTTTGGCTTGTCATCTTTGCCCAGAGCCGTTATCATCAGTTCGTAAAGTTGATAAATTTGTTCGTCCCTCAGTCTGTCAAGATCTTCTCCCTTGAGGTTCTTTCCCAACGGCTTGGCCGTTTTTGGTCCTCTCAGCCCGAGTTGTTCAGCTACCGATGCAGCGTATCCCTTTCCGGATGAACGTTACATAATAATACATGATACAAAAGAGGTTATATTTCGCATCTGCCCCACGGTTCAATACACTTGTATGTCTTTTTTACTGATAATAATAATGCTTACAGCCCATTCATTCATAAAAACATGTGCTTCAGCAGGATTGCACGATTTGTGCCTTTTAAATTCGTCACGAACGTAACTGTTTCCTAACTCTTGTATTTCAGCTGGCAAACCGCGATGTAACCTCAAAATAGTTTTGTACAACAGCCTAACGCGTTGAACATGTGATTGCATGATTCTTCATTAAATTATCATTACTCTATTATTCGCGTTGGAAATATACTCATTCACCATTTTCAATTGAATTATAATATCGCACAGTTTTGTCACGTTTTGATCATCAATTTTAGCAGACGAACTCTGTTTCTTTCTTCTTGCATTTTGTGGCGCGGCAATACGGTTATACCTCTTGGTACTAATCTATTCGCACAGATGTACGGCGGGTTGCGGAATACAAATTTCTGTGGGAATCAATTATTTTCGAATATTTCTTCTGAATTATAGAGAAGTATGCACGTTCAATCGTTCGAAATGGACAGTAATAAGTAAACTTTCCGAAGATAAATCATAAATACACGATATAACAAGCTTTAAATATATCGATCTACTTTGGTTCTAGGAATTGCAGAATATTTCAGTCTATAGGCTGTAACAACGTTTTAAAAAATGATTTAAATCAATAAGGAAGGATGATTCAAAGTATCCTTTACGACGGCTTTTTCTAGAAAAATAAAAAAACGTTTTTGTAGTTTTTAAAGTTTTTTTCCAATTTCAAAATATGATGACAATCGAAGCGACTAAAATTGAAGCATTCGTTAAAAATCTATTAAAAGAACAACTGCACGTTTAATGTTTGTTTCTTGTCGATTTCCATCAGTTGTGTAGTTAATGTTGATAATTTTGGTTTTAATTATTGAAACATTAAAAGAAGTAAAAAAAGATTGCTTTAACATTTTTTTTCCAATCCATAACGTCGCATACCTACAAAAATGATGAAAATTTAGAGAGAGATCATTTCGAGCTCTAAAATGAAATGAAAAAAGGAAATTGAGCTTTCTATCCGTTTCAAGCAAAAGTGTCAGTCTTTGCGGATCGGATTACAATGAAAAAAATGCAGAGGTTTAAACTGCTCTTTATGTTTATTCGAGATACTTTGAAGTTAAAAAAACCAAAAAGATTCACTGTGCTACGATTATTTACAAAGTAATAACAATAAGTAATCAATGCTCAAAATGCACTCGTTGAATATTTTCTTGGAATAAATGTCACACATTCAAAAACGTATTTTCATGAAAAAAATATTAAAACTATTCTATACAGAATACTTGGAAGTTGTCAGAACCGTTCTCTGAGGTTTGATGTTTAGGTTTAGGTCTAATATTGGCGTTGATAGCAGATAATTCAGAAACAAGTGATCGTACATAGATAGTCAATCATTTAAATTAAAGATAACGAATAAATCTGGAGGCTTCTCAAGACGTGAGAATTTTCTAAAAGTGAGGCACAGATTTCTCCAAAAAATTTCGATTTTTCACATGATCTCTCCCTGACTGTCGCCTGTAAAAATGTTGAATTCTGGTATTCAAATCCAGATTCTTCAACATTCAAAGAGTCAGTGATGTCCCATTTTTGAGTAGGGTCTTTCAGAGATTCTAGAGTCAGAGTCGTTTATTTTCGCGCGCAGTGTATAAATGGCGTGATAATGCTAAAATTAACAACACAACATAATAATAATAATAAAGTGAAATTAAATCGTTTTGATTCATAACTGAATTTAATTGTAATGTCTAATCAGTTTTAATATTTCTCTTGAACGATAAGTACGTATATGTCGACAAAAGAATCCAAGAATCCTCCTGTTCGGAAGCTGCGAGCTACCGGTAGTTCTTATGGTAAATGTTATCCACGAAATCATCGATTTCGGATCTCACAGTCGTGGCCGCAGCAAAGCATCTCTGAAGTGTACGTAGACGTTGCCTCACTACGTAGATCGGGCTCGTAGATTCATATATCATTATGGACCAATCTTGAAATGCTAATACGATCATAGTTTCAAAAAAAAATTAAAATATTTCACTGACATTCTGACTGACAGAGTTGACGATTGAGTCTCATCGGATATATCGATAAATGCCTCCGAAGTAAATATTGGGTTGGGGAAAAAGTAATTTCGGAATTTTTCATGTTCTTTAAAGTAAATTAACCGAAATTACTTTTTCCCCAACCCAATATATATTTTTGTCGAAGTCATCAGCGTATTTCAAGAAAATGCCTTAGACCATCGTAATGATCGCCATTTGTATGATGACATCAAAGTATATGTTTACGACAATCATGTGATTGAGCAACAAAACAAAAAAAAAACCGTCAACATCGTTTGCAAATATTGCAATAATGTTTCATCATTTTTTATGTAACCAATGATTTATAGATACATACGAATTGCAGAAAGGAAGACAGAAGTCATGATCTATTCATTGGATCGGAATTCTGCTGATAACAATGTATGGAAGAGAATTGATGTTTCTCGATTCGATTTCTATTTCTCCATGGTATATAAATGTAATATTAAACGCAAGTTTCTGAACGTATCTAGAAGCTCATTTGACCCTACGACGAAGCGATAATTGCGATAACCCGACTCCACCGCAATTTTTTTACTTTTTACAATTATTCATTTTTTGGGCTTTCCGTTGTTCGTTTTTCAATCACACGCCGTATGGCTGAAGGGATTTTATGAATAATCACGCGAAATGCGATGTTTCAAATATTCTCGAGCCTTTCATCAGCAGGCTTATTTCCGATTCCTAGATAAATAAAAATACTTATAGATACAGAGGCTGATAATTCGTAAACGGAGTTTCAGTACACGCGAAGAAAAACTGGTTCGCATCTTCGGGTGGTTAGTTGTCCTCGGGTGATCGAGAGTCTTGAATCTCCTGCGCGGAAAATTGAACCCAAGAATAATCAATGATTATCCGACGTTTGTTTATCGATTACATTTACAGTTTCGAGTCAATGCGAATTTACTTACCCGATTACGACGTTCACCGTATTTCGACCAAAAGGTCACTTTACAGGATAACTTTTGACCTGTATGCTTGTTGAAAACGGAGCAAGCATCGAACGGTGGCGAATAAAGATGTAAGGAGACTGCTGGATTAATTGCGCTTGGATTTTCGACTCTGTGCAATCCCAGCGAATCATCGATGTAGCCGACATCGTTCAGGCCCAATATACTCCGCCTTGTCTCCGCGAGCTTTTCTCGATCGTCGTTCGTGTCTTCTATCTTTTCTGGCCAATCGTACAGCGTCTGCGATTAAGATTTCATGTTCTCAGTGGCTGAATCATTTCTCGATTATATTGTTCACGTTTTTTTCTCTCTTTTTACGTGACTTCCATGGCTAACCTCGCACAACTCTCCCTGAAGCATTTTCATGAAGCAGTGAGCATTCGCGTGGTCGTGAATAGCAGATCCGTGCCCTTCCCCCCAACAAAGAACGATCAGGTTGAATCTTCCGTTTCCCTCGTCAACCAAGTTTCTCGTATACCTGCGAGCACAGAGTATCGTCGTTTTGTAAAAGTGACGAAGCTGGCTGTTTCGCGATATCGTTTGTCGGCCTTGACTAACATTTGTTTAAATAAAGTAAATGACGGTGATTTTATTATTAAAAGATTTTCAGTGGGTCTTTCAATGTTTATAAACAACAATACATCGTAACTTTATTTCACGAGTGTATGATTTTATTGAATTTTCGTAATACTCAGTTGAATTTTTTGAATTTTTTTTTTGTCACAACACTGCTTAAAATTTTGTGAAAAACTACAAGCTCGTTTCTACAATATTCCATTCTATGAATGCATGTATAATAACATTACAAATGGGAAAGTAACTTTGTTTGTTTGTTATTTTTTGACGGTCAAGTCGCTAAACAGAAGATGATGAAATTTGGCAGCTTGCATCTCGAGGATGAATTTTCTCCCGAAAATTGTCGTCCGTTAAAAAAAGAAAATAAAATTCGAGCGTCCCAAGTGTTTTATACAAACTTTCGTCTGTACGAATACTTCTTGTATCCGATCTTTCAAAATTTTAATTTTAATTCCAGGCGGACGAGTCTCGGGTTCTTTAAAACTTCGACTCGATTGTCTGTAACAGATGGTGAATGAATTACGTCGATTCGTAATGATTGTCATGTCGGCCCAGAACAAGTGAGTCAGTTTTTTCGTCTACATCATCTACGGAATTCGACAAACGTATTTTTTTTCGATAAAACCTAAGCTGAATAAATATTTCTCGCTTGCCGTGAGTATACACAAAAGTGGGAGGAACGATATATCGCTCCGCTGTTTTTTCTCATAAGACTCGAAATAAGATGTATTTAAAAAAAAAAAATTTTCCATAAAATTATAAATATAGCAGTGATAACGAATGAGCAATTTTTCGTTACTGGAAAAAATGATAATACACAAAATTCAATTTACAGTAAAATAAATGGTTAAACGCAGAAGCTTGGGAAATTCGCGTGCAAACTTGACTCTCTTCCGTTTTGTTCGAAAGCGGATAATTATATACAAAGTTTCCCCTATCAAGTTTTTTTTCCAAGCGGTTTCTTCTTGACCCTTTTTTTTGTTTTCGGCTAGCGATGATTGCACCGCGACCGCGTCTTAATGCCATATTCTGGATTGACCAGAATACGCGGGAAGAGGGAAAATAATTGTGGAAAGGCGGCGGAAGGAGGGAGCTCGCAAAAAAAAGAAATAAAAGTTAAATAAAAAAATAGCGTTTCTACGTCAACGTTCACTGTCGGCCCAGCGGATTCCAAGTCTTCCGTAACATACTTCGCGCGTTTCGACATGATTCTTTGACGTTCAACGTTCGCTCAAAACACATCTGTGCAAATAAAAAGGTCGGCTTTACATACTTTTTCTCTTTTTCTACCGCAGATATTTTCGAGAATGTTCGATAACCCTACGATAACCCAATTCCCTCCGCGTATTACTCTAGTCATACTTCGATGGTCGTTTAATCGTTCTTTTCAATGATATGTTATTCGTTCAACGAGGCACTGCATTCGTTATTCGTCAAATAATTAACGCGATTCGATTCTTTGGTATTTCTGTTAATCAGCTGAAGTAAATTTTGTCGAAAGAACACTGCACTCTGCATCTTTAACGCGAGCCTTTATTGCACACTTTACGTCTTGTTTTCCAGCGATTGGAAACTCCGTACTCAATAAGCGAGTGCATATCGCACGAGGTCACTCGAGACGCGGAGAAATTCGATTATTTATCGCTTATTAATTCCACCAATTCCTTTGAAGAAAATGTTGAACAATATTTAATGAGTTTTTATTTCGACAAGAAGTACGAGCATTGTGTGAATTTGCTGAATTTATTGCTCAGCCTCGGGTCCATCTCACAACTGGTTTTATATCGCGAAAGAAACAAAAATACAAACTCGGCCGATAACATCGTCGTAATCGTTTCGGTCTTGTTTGAAACGCAATAACGCCAACAGAGATTCGGAAATCTGTGAAATTTTGGTGACCCTTTGGTGGCCCATTGTTTCCGAGAGTGAAACTCGTTTTGCAGCGTCAAATGTTTAAGAGAAAGCATCGATTTTCAGAATGGATTCTCATAAATCGATACCGTTACTTCACCGTGCACGTTCACACGACGATTTACAGCGGTTACAGAGAAGTCAGTACCCAACGGGAGAAATTCACACAGCCATAGAATTCTCAGGTGTTTATTACTTTTATGACAGAATTCGATATTGATCGCACAGCGGAAACTCGCCATAAAAATGACCAACGTGTCACATTGGACTCACATTCTTTTACATGGCTAAACGCTACGCTTGACATTTTTTAGTCAATTATTTATTCATGAAGCATATTTTTGTACTTTGTATGAAATGCATTTCCACAAAAATGTCGTATTGCAATGAAGAACAAAGTTTGACGTGAAATGAGCATTTATCAGGAAAGAGTCGCATTTTTTACCGCGACTCTCCGTCCTCTGAGCGAAATCCCATTCCTACCGATGTTATCATTGAAAGAAAAGTCGAGATCGATGGGTTTTTATCTCATGTTTTATATACTATACTGCGCCATTGGCGTTTAGATATTTTTTTCACAGAGGAATATTAATCAATCATCTACTTCATGCACTGTGCAAGTTTATGCAAGATCGAATGGAGAAAATAATCGATATTGTCTTTACCATGATAAGATGAATTTCTCAGCATGGAATTACGCAGTTTCCGGCTCGAGAGGAAAAAATCGAAGCATCACGGAAACCCCAACTCAATTTCTAGGTACGGCAACGATTACAATTCAAAGATCATTTCATGTTTGTGTCGGTCATTGATGATATCAACGAAATAAAAAAAAGATAAGGAAGAAATACCTGTGTCTGTCGAATTTAGCGTATTTTTTCCAATCCTGCGGATTGCTTTTGTACGCCGCCATCAGGTTTTGAACACGATCTATATCAACGGAATCGGTAGCGAAAACACTGTGCAATTGTTTTATCAAATCTTCGAGATTCGTTATTTTTTCTTGCACCGATGTGCTCTTGGATTCATTTCCATCATTTCCCACCGTTGATACTTTTTCATCATCCACCTCCATGACGATTTTTTTGACACTGAATGAACGATCGATAAATCGATAACCGGAAACTGGACGATGGTAGGAGTAACGTTCACGTGGATACAATGGGAAAACGTCGATGTTGAAGAACGAAACGCGATATTACGAGACCGAATGTTTTGTGCGTCAACGCGTCAACAGTCTGTACGAGTCTAGCACATAACAGGCCAAGTATACAGCATCTTATACGCGGCGCAAGACCCCTACCACTCTTTCCGTTGCGAAAGAAAGAATTTTGTGTAAGAAACGCTCCATCGAGTACAAGTGAATTTGCTTTCAGTGCTCCACAGGCGTTTATCGCTCGCGACGTACCTACATTTCTCTCCGGGCATTCATAATCGAATAATACAATTGCACCGTAATGCCCAAAATTTCAAAGAACGGGGTTCATTACGTTCGAATTTCCATGCCCGACATCAAAAACGTGCTTCTTCTACAGGAGTATCATTGACACATGGTACTTCATCAAAACGTCATTAGTGACTGTAATTATGACATCCAAGCTTATTTGTACTTGTATCAACCTGATTCTACGTCTTATACCGTGCACGGTAGAGAATTCATCATATCCATTAACGACACATCGATCTATGCGACGTATGAGGACGAATAACTAAACTAAACTAAAACATTAAATTGAATTTATGTTTTTCCAACTCACCGAAGCGAAACTGCGATTGGTAGAAAAAAAATGCTAACGTTGCGTACGGTATTTTATTGAGCGACACTGAGATAACTTGCAGGCTCCAAAAACACAAATTCACGACGTTAGCAATTACTGTTGAAAACGCGCATAAAAAACAAAAGGAAAAAATGATCTGGTGACTCGATGTAATGCCAGATGAAACAAAGAATTTTTTTTTTTTTTTCTGGATTCATCAAGATTATATAGTTTCCACGAAGAAAACACTTCGCGATCTGCTTTTGGAGACACGAAAGAAAACTATTATTCTCAGGACGGAGGCACACGTTGTTCTCATCGACGACAATTGCCGTGCACATGTTTTCTTCGAACGAGCTACAACGCTCCTTTCTTCAAAGATGATGAGATGAATCAGCATTCTGAAATGGTCGCGGATTATCCGTCTCGATCACAGGTATACAACTGAATAACACAAATGGCGACAGTTAGGCCATTCCGACGTGTACATTAACGAGCTCGTAATCAGCATTTCTTTTTCGTTTTACATTGCTATTCGGACTCACGTGCATGGCGAATTTTTGCAGTAGTAACATTTCAACTGCCGGTTTTTTCGCAAAGTGTTTTCACTCCGTTTGCAACGACACGGCGAGGTTCTGCATTTGTGGCAAATAATCTTGGGACATCGTTGTTCGACGTCGTTTCGTCGGGGAGCCCACTTGGAGTCGTCAGCCCACGAATTAGTAGGCGATCTTACCCGCGATTTTCCAACTTTTCTTCTTTCGTCGATCGACCTATTAAACCTCGTGTTATACCGATTTTGAAAGGGCCAAGTTTTAGAATATTTGAGCCGAAAACGATTTTTCAAAATCACCTGGCACACGCGTCCTTCGCTGATTTCACGCCGGCGTAGTAACAAGAGCAGGGAAGTTCTTCACAAATCCTACAATACGCCGAACCGATCATTTTCTGCTGAAGCTCGCTCATAACGTCCGAAAATACTTGTCTCTTCTGATAAGGAAGTTCGTCAGTTCCACGGATCCTTGGATTCTCCCGACAATTGCAGACCTCCTTGGAAATACCATCGACATTTTCCGGTGACCTTGCGAAGTATCTTCTCACATCGGGTCTAGGTTTCCAAGCGGTAACGCGAATCGTTCGTTTGTCCACGTGATCCAATGTCTCAGTCTGGCGATCCTTGCAGTCGCGGCATAAGGTCGTACAATTACAAATGTCCGAGGACAAACAGCATTGAGTGCAATTGCGAATAGGCGCGTTGCATGTGCATTTATCACGAGGATTGTCGCAATAAACGCATATCATGGATTTAGGCTTTTTCTCGTTGCATCTGCGATTGCAACGAACACGCGGCATATTCACGGCTCTGTGACGGCTCACCGGCGGATGCTGAATTTTCTGTGAATTTTCCTCCGAGTCGCAACAACAAAGAGCTTTCGAATTGCAACGATATCCGCGACTTTCCTGCTCCGGCTTGGTTCCTTTCATTGAAGAATTCTCACGCTCGTTCATCGACTGCTCGCAATTTGGAAGTTGACACGTGACGGAACTATCGCGAGTCTCTCTTGGCGAACGGTAATTTTCCGATTCGCGATTTTCGCAAGATATGACGTTCAAAAGATCGGTATTATTATAGGAATTATCGAAGCCTCCACGAAGGTTTCCGGATTCATAAAGGTCATTCTTCACTGAGCTATTATCCGTCTTGGTTGCATCATCCAAAGAGTTCGGCACGAAAATTCCGTCGGGCACGGATGCCGCGGCTGAATTCGCATTGAAGCTGTTTCTGGAGGCTGCAACGGAACTTTTTCTACTCGCTATGGCCATACTAATCCTTGGTCTCGATTTTTTTTCCGGGTTCAAAGCTTTGTCCCTCGTGTCAATTGGCGATTCCTCTACGGTACGGGTAAATTCCGCGAAGGAATTCTTTTCTTCCTCATTTCCGATCGGAACATCCGCACGCACCTGTTGGTTTTGTTGGTCGATGTAGACGGCTTCCGTATCATTTTCGATGATTTCTCCCATCTCTTTTTCGTTTTTGCTATTCTTCGAACTCATAGTTGTCGTCACGGGTGGCTGGAAGTTTGAGCTCTTCCATTTTTCATCGGGTATTACAAGGTGACTTCTTGAACCTGTAAATACCGATTTACCTCTTTGTTCATCCTCGTTATCACCTGCTCTGTCCGTCCGTTCGAACGACTCATCCTGGAAGCTTGAAAGCTTTCGCTCTCCGAACAATTCTTCCGATCTTCTCTTTGACAGTTCTGCCGAGGTAAAAATAGGTGGCTCCGCGTTTGCTCTCACTTCAAGATCCGTTCGTTCACCGAATCGTCTTGTTCTTAAAACAACTGGCAAAGTACCACCGCCGTCTCTGTGAGATTCTGATAATTTTTGCATTCGCAATGCCGTTTCACCAGAGTCGAATCGTGATGCTCTTGTTCCCAGTTTCATAGCCGGATCACTGGTGGCAGAAAGCTCGTCGTCCACAGGACGATGTCCGACCATGGTGGTATTTTCTTCAGGAATTTTTTCACCGGCGTCACTGACTTTCTCATCTTCCTCGACTATGCAAGGACATTTGTTTGTTCTGCCACTGGATCGTCGTCGGGACGATTTGCCCGGCAAACTTTTGCGATCTTTTTGGATTGCCGAATTTCGATTCGTACTAGGACGCTTGTCATTGTAGCAAAAGCAGTAATCATCACTATCCGACACTTTGTCCAGGTAGTGCGTCTCGAAGGTACGGTAATACTTGTCATAATTTGGATCAACCATAGGCGCAGATAGCCAAGAGTTACTTTCATCATGCGGCATGTATTGATAGAAATCTTCGCAACTACATTCTCGTTCAACAGCGGAGCCAATCGTGTGTACGTCATTA
Source organism: Heteropelma amictum (assembly GCA_959613375.1). Lineage (NCBI taxonomy): Eukaryota > Metazoa > Arthropoda > Insecta > Hymenoptera > Ichneumonidae > Heteropelma > Heteropelma amictum. The sequence goes on from OY390724.1 coordinate 5,054,337, forward strand.
GATTTTGCATTGTCGTACGTGCAATGATCTATGCTTGAGAGTGATGGAGAGTCGGGAAAATCATATTCACCGCAGACATTCAAATTGTTATCATCGTTAGTACGATCATCATCGGTAAGATCATCAACGCTGTGATGTCGCTTAGAATCTTCCATAGCCTCCAAGAAACAGTTGAGGGTCTGTTCATCCAAATTCTTGCATCTTTTTTTCTTCAACGCGGCGACTAATTTGCTCGTCGATACGCTGAGGGCACTGTCGGACGTCTTCGTTTCTGAAACTGTTTGCGATTCCGAGATGTCGCGATCTTCATCCGTTTCTTTCTCCGGTACTTTTGCACTATCATTGGCTTCGGTGCATATGTAGATATTGACGTTGCCGGTCATACGGCGTTTATCCGTTTTGAAAACACCGGCGCCTTTCACCAGACGTGACATATTTTCATCAGATCTTTGGGGCTTTTGTTCCTTTTGTCTCGTACTCTTTATTTTCGATGCGTTGCCACGATGTGGATATAATTCTCGATTGAATTGCCTATTGTTCACTCTGGTGTTACAGACGATTCCGGGTGGATTAGGAAAATCTCGACTGCGAGGAGAGCGAGAATCGAAAGCCGCGCTGGTCATTGTAGGAATCAGCATATGATTCTTCGGGCAAATCATTGGTTTGTTCTGATTGCCTTGATTTTCGGTATTAACGCTCATCTTGCTATATCGATATTTTCTAAAATTTTCCGGAGAATCCGCGAGTGGGTATACTCCTTCTTTAAGGATATTTAACATGGCCTTCTTGATCGAATTATTTATTATGTTCGTCAGTTTAAACTTTCCTACATCATCTTTTATTATATACTCTTTGCAAGTTTCCTCTTCTTTCAGTGCCTTATTGACTTTCCCTCGACTTTCTTCTTCGATCTCTTCGTGCGACGATTTCTTCGAGTTGTCGGTTTTTTCATCAACATTGATTACACCCGTTGATATTTTTCTCGATTCTTTGCTCGTTCGAACATCGTTTCTTTCATCCGAAGCAACACTTCGTCTGGCAGTTGTTGACGATATCTTCCTTGTTTCTTCACTCGATCGAATATCGCCGTCTCCTCTCGGTACATGACTTCGTCCTGCAATTATTTTCGACTTTTTTCTCGATTCCTCACTCTCTCGTACATCTTTTTTTTCGTCTTGTACTTCAGTTCGACTGGCAATTTCCGTTGATATTTTTCTCGATTCTTTGCTCGTTCGAACATCGTCTCTTTCATCCGATGCAACACTTCGTCTGGCAGTTGTTGACGATATCTTCCTTGTTTCTTCACTCGATCGAATATCGCCGTCTTCTCTCGGAACATGACTTCGTCCTGCAATTATTTTCGACTTTTTTCTCGATTCCTCACTCTCTCGTACATCTTTTTTTTCGTCTTGTACTTCAGTTCGGCTGGCCATTTCCGTTGACATTTTTCGCGATTCTTTGCTCGTTCGAACATCGTCTCTTTCATCCGATGCAACACTTCGTCTGGCAGTTGTTGACGATATCTTCCTTGTTTCTTCACTCGATCGAATATCGCCGTCTCCTCTCGGTACATGACTTCGTCCTGCAATTATTTTCGACTTTTTTCTCGATTCCTCACTCTCTCGTACATCTTTTTTTTCGTCTTGTACTTCAGTTCGGCTGGCCATTTCCGTTGACATTTTTCGCGATTCTTTGCTCGTTCGAACATCGTCTCTTTCATCCGATGCAACACTTCGTCTGGCAGTTGTTGACGATATCTTCCTTGTTTCTTCACTCGATCGAATATCGCCGTCTCCTCTCGGTACATGACTTCGTCCTGCAATTATTTTCGACTTTTTTCTCGATTCCTCACTCTCTCGTACATCTTTTTTTTCGTCTTGTACTTCAGAGCGACTGGCAATTTCCGTTGACATTATTCGCGATTCTTTGCTCGTTCGAACATCGTTTCTTTCATCCGATGCAACACTTCGTCTAGCAGTTGTCGACGATATATTCCTTGTTTCTTCAGTCGATCGAATATCGCCGTCTTCGCTCGGTACATGACTTCGTCCTGCAATTATTTTCGACTTTTTTCTCGATTCCTCACTCTCTCGGACATCTTTTTTTTCGTCTTGTACTTGAGAGCGACTGGCAATTTCCGTTGACATTATTCGCGATTCTTTGCTCGTTCGAACATCGTCTCTTTCATCTGATGCAACACTTCGTCTGGCAGTTGTTGACGATATCTTCCTTGTTTCTTCACTCGATCGAATATCGCCGTCTTCGCTCGGAACATGACTTCGTCCAGCACTTATTTTCGACTTTTTTCTCGATTCCTCACTCTCTCGTACATCTTTTTTTTCGTCTTGTACTTCAGTTCGGCTGGCCATTTCCGTCGACATTTTTCGCGATTCTTTACGCGTTTGAGCATCGTTTTGTTTATCTGATACTTCGATTCGCTTAGACATCGTCGTCGATACTTTTCCAGGTTCTTCATTCGTCCTAACACCCGTTTTTTCGTCAGGCACTTCACTTCTTCTGACACTTTTTGTCGATTCTTTACCCATCCGGACACCGTTTTCCTCGTCCGTCGTCTCTTTTTGTCTGGGAACTGTTGCCGACTGTTTTCTCGATTTTTTACGCGGTCGAACATCTCCTTTTTCGTCCGGTGCTTCAATTCGTTTGGAAAGTGTTGTCGATATTTTTCCCGATTCTTCACTTGTCCGAGTATCTTTGTTTTCGTCTGGCACTTGACTTCGTCTGACGATTGTTGAATAAATTTTTCCCGATTCTTTTCTCGTCTGAACATCGCTTTTTCCGTCTTTAACTTCATTTTGCCTGGCAGTTGATGTCGATATTTCTCTCGATTCGATACTCGCCCCAGTATCATTTTTTTCGTTCGGTACTTCAATTCGTCTGGGATCTGCCAATGTTTTTCTCGATTCGTCACTCTTCCGAACATTTTTTTTGCCATCAGATATCTCCGATGTTCGTTCTGCAGTTTTCGTTGATATTTTTCTCGAGTCCGGACTCGTCCGAACAGCATCTTTCTTTTTATCTTCATCGATTGTTGATTTCCTATTTTTCAACACTTTCGAGAGATTAACACGTTTGGAAGGATCTTTTGAGCTTAAATTTCTTTCTTCCAAAATCGTTATTAGCGAGTCTCCTTTCGACATTTTTGCAAAAGCGATTAACCATTATCGCACGAGATAACTTTAACCGCTTGCTTGGCATTGAACTTCGACTCTCATCTCCTTCTCGATTTTATAATTCTCGTTGCAAAACGTGTCTTCTCTATCGACCCGATCGCAGCGTTGAACGGCCTTGCTATTGCGTGAAGAATAATTTGTAATTACTCACCGTCCAATTGCATTGCTAGGAGCCACGTCATTATTTGTGACAGCTCGTGTAACTGCGGTTTTTTTATTTAATTATTCCTCCATAACTGGAATTTTGTATTTTGAGGCTAGTTATCGGCAATTTGAAAAATAATCCTTCCGGCAATACCTGCCAGGAAAACAAACGAATCGAAAAAAAAACAAGAGAAAGAGCGCGAAGAAAGGTTTGCAAGAGGCAACGGATTTATAGAGACACAATTAAAAACGTTGCTTGCCCTCCGCTCATCAGATCCGATGACGCGCGACTCTTTTTGCACAAAAAAATCAACGCACTTTCGAGTTAAAGATCGCAAGCGAGCCTGCTGTTTACTTGAGACCGCATCCTCGCTTGAAATTTTCAACCCAACTATTTCCGAAATTATGTTGATTTTTTTCTCAAAAAAGATTCGCATGTCTCGTGGATCAAGTCACTGGAGGGCATGCGCCTTTTTTCCTGTAACGAATTGAAGGACTTTTGAAAATTGGTGTATAAAAAATTTCAAACAGAAACAAGATTTAGCATGGCGATTTCATATCGTTCAAGTTCGATCTCATTTCGGTGCTAGTCGCTCAAACATTCAAAAGAAAACCGAAGAACATGTATGCAAAAAACGTTCATCGGCAAACGGATAAAAAAAATTACTTGTCCGACTTATCAATATTATAATCAAAAAAAAAAAACCTACTTTAGATTTCCCGAAGATCGAAGTCAACATGATGTTAGCCGCTCTCGCTAATGACTTGATAACCGCAGGTGTCGGAAATTCTGAACTTTCTTCGTCTCGATAAAGATGCCTGTTTTCACGTTGATGATTGCGTCGCTCGCTTGGATCGAACCTCTTGCAATATTGTTGATAACAACGAGGATTGTTCTCATTAACGGACAGCGACAAATGAGGCTCGTATCTGTGGAATCATAAAATCAGCCGATCCGAAAGACAGTCAGGAATTAACGATATTCAAAGTAAACATGGAATTTTTTAAACCTTGGTGAAATTCCTCGACTCACAGTCCCACATACAGGAATAGTTTTCGTACAATAATCGTCCCTAGTTGAGCAAATATTGTAAAAAAAATGATTAACTAGTATAGTAAAATGCTGAAAATATATTTGTCATGTTTTATTCGGCGAATTATCAGTAAACTTTCAATGGTGATAAATCTTTCCGGCACACACGCGTTCGTGGGGTTAAAAATTGTACGACTTTAGTGAATTTAATGAATCGTCTCGTTGAAATCAAGAACACAAGATCGAACCGTGCCGTCTGCTTTTAAATTTGTTTTTTTTTTTGATTCTCTATCGTACTTAAGAACTGATTCTTTCTGGCCATACATGACGAGCCCGCAGCAAGCTAGATTGCTGTCTGGAGGTTGGCAACATCCGCTCGTGCATTTTGTACAACTGATTCGATCGCAAGCATTCATGCCTGGTCTGAAAAAATGCGTAGGTTCATCTCTTTCCGGTGGTGAGTGATTTCTCGGTCGTTTTATGTCTCGTTTGAGTCTGTCATTCAAATTGGGCAAACTGCTGTCGAAAATATCTTTCGGCTGTTCACGCGTTCTCCAAAGTTGGCAAGAATCTTCCGTCATTTTTCGAAAATGATTGCTGCACGATTTGGTGGTATTTCGTATTCTCCCCAAACTGGGGTCGTCTTCAAGATTTTTTCGACTGTTTCGTTCACAATTCACGCAATGCAACAACACGGACGATTTTGGTGATTCGAAACTCGAAACTTTCGACAATTTCAAAGGTTCGATTGGTGCGTCAACTTCCAAAGTTTCTTCAAGACTTTTCAAAGCCTCGTGAAAGTTGGCTGCAACAACGGTTGAATTATCTGGCACAGTTTCGGAATTTTTGACGGATGAGCATACATTAGTCATTGATTCCAGTAATGGTCTCGGGCTCAAAATTTCCTCGGCGCTATAAGTCCTTGTACCGGTGTGTCTATCATTTGCGAACGATTCTGATCGTCTTTTATTCATTTTCTGTTTTATTTTCAACAACAACGAATCATGTTTCTTCGTCCGCTTTCCTTCGAGTGAACGCACAAACACTTCATTTCGTTTATTTCCATTTTCAGCACAAATTGGGACGCTGCTTTCGAGGTAATCTCCACTGTTATTATTATATCTTGCGCCAGTTTGTTCAGATTTTTCCGGCAGTCCGTTTTGACCTAGTTTGTTGTTAGTTTCTAAAGGCGTAGTTAGCACTTGAATCTTCATGCTATAGCCACGATTGGAAACGATCGGTTGAGGTGGCAGTGTTATGTGAGGGTTGGTCGTTTCGACGGGATCGAAGCAGCGAAGAGATTCCTCATCAGTCGTCGTTGAATAATTGCCTCGACTATTAGTCGATCGATCGATCGGAAGATTCAGTGGCAAACTTTGTTGACGATCAAGAAAATCTGGTGCACGAGTGGCCATTGATTGACTCCTGAAACCCATCGATTCGTAACGACGTTGATCTTCTTCGGGGAAATATGCATTTTTTTTAAAACTTTTTTCATATCCGTTATTTCGATTCGGCGAGGAAAAAACGTGGGCTCCCGAGACGGGATAAATCGGTTGATTGCTTTGGGGATACGATCTCACGAGATTTTGCGCGAAATTTGGTAGTTCTCCGATTGGCAACGTATCCGTATAATAAATATTGTAGATAGGTTGCTGAGCCACTATCCCACATCGTCTTTTCATTCTTCGCCGTTGCATTAAATTCGGCATGACTCTCGTTGTTCCAAGTACGTAATGATTCGAATTACTCTGTTGTTCCGTTATCGTCCGTTGTTACAGGTGACATAACTTCGGGTGATCTTTTCATTCGTTGCTCCTCGATGAATGACATCTCGCTCCAGGACTCGCTGTCAGCTATTTTTCCATCCGCAACCGCGTCTTTGGGCTTCATCCATGTGTCAGCCTGCGAATAACGATCGAAAATCCTTTGGCTTTAATTACCTTGACAAAACGTTCGCGTGAGACTCTACATTGAAGAGGATAACTGGAATTTTTTTTCAAAACGTCACAGGAAAAACAAACAAGTTTGAACAGTAGAACAACGCTAAATGATCGATGCTCTCTTCACGCTGTATGGTCAACTATTTATTTCCAGTTTTCAATTACCTTGAAGACACTCGCTATTTTATGCCCCATTTGAGCTATCGCACTCGAACGTTTCTGTGTTTCTGATGGATACAATTGTTTCAAGTCGTCGACTTTGTGTGCACTTTCTCGCGAGGATACGAGCGGTTCTCGATCGTCAGAAGTTTCTTCATCTTCATCATCCTCCCTCGAGTCTTCCCCAATATTCTTTGAAATCGTCACTGCTTCGTACTCGTTCAATAAATTCTTGAAACTCTCGGTTTCTTGATAAGGAAGAACGTCGGTTCGATCGAGCTTTGTAACAATGAAAATTGTAATATTGAGAGTGTGGTACAATCATTTGAAATTTAGCTCAGTCACGTGACTGTATTCCCGTTTGTCAAATATTTTGCTCCAAAACAATCTTTATCACATCTGCTGTGTCAATACATCACCATCAATTAACGCGACTACTCGTCAAGTTTTATTTACTGCAAACATTGCTACTAATTTTAGTTAATTTTATTCAAGTTAAGGACGTTGTGTGCAAAATTTTCCATCGATAGAATTCTTTCAAATTTGCACCACCCAAAGAGCATAGTGATATTTAATAGCTCGCGCCATTTGGGGAGGTTTCACCACGTAAAAGTCGAGATATTTATTTATAAAAATCACAATTTTCAGTAGTTTCTCATAAGAGCGCGCGTTAAAAGTTCCAATTTTCAACATTAAATATTTCGATTTCCAAATGGTGAAGCCATTTAAATGTTTTTCGATATTTTGGTTATTATATAACTAATGCATTTACCTCGAACGGTTTAGAATTTAAAGTATGTGGTTCTTTGGTCAATTTATGACAACTTTTCTCAATGAACTTGAGCTCGCAAACCAAAAATTTAGATTCGACTGTCACCATACAACGTCCTTAAGCACTCAAGTTAAAAACCGTTAATTCATTGGAAAATCTGAGGAAAATTTGTCGGAAACGACAAAAAAAAACATTTTACGAGACAGAAGGCAAGGGATTACATGTACAAGCATCGAAGGTCGTTGAAGGATATTCCGGCTGGTGGTTTCTCGATGATTTTCCCACATTTTAACTCGTCCACATTGACATTTGCGTCTTTGCTCGTTTCTTTCCCCCATTAATCTCGCTCTGTCGTGTGATTTGAGGTCTTCGATGACATCCGAACCTTGAAACTTTGGCAAAAATCTTCTGAGGACCGGAGGCAGGGGCCTCTGAAGTCGGGCGTTGTTTCGTGGTCCGCTTGCAAATCTGACAAGGTAGAGTCATATTTAAGCCGAAAGAGTCGACAAAAAAAGGTATTATTTTTACAATTATAATTGCATTGACCTTGGATAAGAATGACCTTGAATTGGTGGACGAAATAAATTTGGATTGTACATTGGAATTGTACAATCGTCGTGTGGAAAATATGGCGCAGGTTTACAGCTTTTTTTGGGACAAGCGGAACGATGAGAATATTCAGCCATTTTTGCACACATTTGTTCCCATAATCTTCGTTGTTCCTGATGAAACCATTCTTCCGATTGAGTTTGAATTCCTTCGTGCGCAATTTCTCGTTGATTCGAAGTTTCGACCGATCCACCACGCGTAGTCCGTTTTTTTTTCATTCTTTCGCGTTCTCCTCGCTCTGCACTTCCATGTTCCGTATCCATCTTAGATCTTCTAATCTCAACTGGTCGCTCCTGATAATTATCATCATCGTCACTTGTTTCCTCGATGTCTGACGAGTGTGATTCTGTTCCCGGAGATTCGTCGTCGTCTTTTGCAAATTCAGTCTGTAGTACTTCCGCAGAGTCTTCGGTGGGTTCCGAATTTTCCCGCGGTCCAGATTTCTCATCATCGCTCGTTTCTTCATCCTGACTGGACTCTTCAGACTCATCTCCGGGCGTTTCTTCCTCCATCCATGATGTTTCAACCGTTTTTCGTCTTTTATCGTTTGCGCCATAAATCTCGAGTTCCGTCAGTGGGTCTTGAAGAACCGGAACGTCGTATGTTTCCTCTCCTTTTCGTTTCTTTACTTCCTTCGCTGGCCATCGTGCCTCGGGTATTTCGGTAGCCATGTCATCTTTTGTGACATACTTCTTAGCATGTGTTCCGTTCGACGGATCACTCGATGTCGTATCAGTCGTGACGCTGGAAAGGCCATCGACGTTAATGTAATCGTCGATCTCTCGCTTTCCCGTTCCATTTCTTTCGTTCGTCTCGTTGTCACTAATCGATAATTCTTTGCTGTCTTCCTCGATAGTGCTCATTCCCATGGAATAAGCATTAGCTTCGGTGTTATTGTCTCGACTGCTGTTTGAGTAGTCCGAGAGTGTACCCTGAAATTTTATTCGAATCGTCGTGATATATTTTTGGGCTTCGGTCTTTGATGATACTTTTAATGCCATTTAAAAAAATTGTAACTCTCCGCTGCGGGACAGTAGGTATAAAAAAAGACTATTTTTTTCTTCTTATTGGTATACTAAAAAAATTGATTGCCTGGTACCTTCAGAAACACTAACTCAAAGACAAGCCTCCAATATGATCATTAAGAGATTCTTCATTTTAATGTTTTTTTAAATACATTTTATAGTAACTGTGCATACCAGTTTTTGGGTTTTTACGACCTTTTCTTATTTCACACTTTTCTCTTTTCCACCTTTCCCTATTGTGCATCTGTAGCCATCTTACCTTCTACAACCGTATCGCATTTGCACGAGAGCGCGGGATACTGCAGAAAGACCGTGCCGATACAGTCGGCCTTTTAGTCAGAGCTTGGTGACTCTCGTAGGAATCGCCAGCAAAGCGATCCAATACGCCAGCCGACGCATGGCTGAGTGATCACTCATTCCAAGCTAGTACTCTCAGGCGAAATCTGTCAATCGGATCGGTTTGAAATATGTTGCGAGGATTTAGTGACATTTTCACATCTTTTTTACTCTACAAAAATTCTTTTTTGCAATATTTCGAAATTCCAAGATCGTCAGTCCCTCCGTGCAACGACACTTAATACTCGCAACAAATTTCAAATCGATCGGATTGACAGTGTTTACGTGAGAGTCTGTTTCGTTTTCGAGGTTTGGAGGGTGTAACACATCGCCTTAATTAATACGTGTGAGCGCACGAGCCACACGCCGGCCGCGAACCAGTCGCTGTCGGTTTTATCGCAACTTTTTGTTTCCCATTTAAATAACAGGGAATATCTTTTTTGTTATTGTATTTTATAAGTAGCGTCCGTTAAACTTTGGAACAAAACAAAATACAGATATCAGATACACTAAGCCATAAAAACATCTTAGATGACGTTTTCAAATGTGAATCAAATGGAAAATTGACCGTTAATATCCCAGCTCAAGCATGCACGAAGCAGCCCAATCTTTTCGGGTGATTTTTTGAAGGAAAAATCACTCCAAAGGAAAGGATCCCTCCGAAATATCATCGAAGTGAAGAAAGTTTTGTTTTTTAATCACCCTAAAGGATGGCCACGTGTTATATTGAACATAAGGAAACCGGCTGTAATTATACCTGTTTGTCTTCCGTTTCAGTGATATTCCATGATTCGTCCGCCCTTCCGGGGTCCGAAGAGCTTTTACCATCGGACAACTTGTTTAAATCAACCTCGTTTATTTCGGAGTATCTCGTATCGTTAGATAACGCGCTCACAAGCCGATCGTAGCTATCTTTTTCGTATTTCGAACACTCCGGAAATCTCGTTGTGCCATTGACGTCAGATTGTCGATGAGATTCCCAGTTTGGCTCGTAAATGTAACCGTTGGAACGATCCTGATACGATGCTGTCTTTCCTCTCAATCTTTTGGATTTATCCGCGGACGCTCCACTGTCATGGCCTTTGATGAGAAAACGTTTCTCGCAATCCTCTTCAAGAGCTGATTCCGAAGACGACGAGGAACAACTGCGCTCGTCTTCCCCGTCTTTTTCTCCATCGCTTTTGCACCTCCTAGCACGCTTATATCCTCGCGCGGGAATTCCCGATGGCTTTTCGGAACGCCTTGCTTGTAGCATATCGCGTACTTTGCTAATTAGCGAAGGTCGTCGTCGGGCGTCGAGCCCTTCGGAAACTTCCTCGTGATCCGGTTTTTTTTCCTTATCGAAAAGGATATTTGTTGCATTCCCGAAAACAAAACAGTTTTCCCAGTAATTGTCGATATGCTGCTTACGTTTATTCGTTTTCATGATTCTACCCAGGTAGCACGATAATTGTAGATATTTTAATTCTAGATATCTTGCGGGTAACTTTTGGATATCAAATGGACATTATCGCTACCTGGGTAATGAGAACGTTGCGCTTCTTAACGCGGTAAATATGAAAAAAAATTAAATCTGACGGTTATTACCGAATTATTATTCATCCACGAAATCCTGCCGAGGGCTGCAACGATTTTTTCCATTCTTCCTCGTTTCTTCGTTAATATTTGGCTTCCTCCAGCACCGAGATCGCCACGCTCATAATCGTCCTCGATTTCAACGTGAATAACTTCATCCTCTTCTGTTTCTTCAGTCGGTAATGACTCGGTATCGGCTATTGAGCTCGCGGAGGAACGCGCGGAACAATCGGGACACGAACGACATTTTCGTTTCAATCGCGATCGTAGTTTTCTGCGTGCTCGAACGACGAAACACGAGGTTGGGCTCTCATCGCCGGAAGTTGCATCGTCCCTCAATGGCTCGTTAAAGATCTCGAGGAATTAAAAGAAGAAGAGCGGAAAAACGGTGTGGTTAAATTATTGCGAGCAACTCGAGATACAGCGATGGATACACGCATCAGTGCTGGTTACGAAAGGAAACTCTGCGATACCTGGATCGTTACGTCGTCACGCTGCTTTTGAGCTTCGACGTCTTTGTAATGAACACGATCTTGCTTCGTTACGTCCAATTTTTCCGGCTCTTCGTCCTGATAAGCTATCATTTGTCTAATTAAAACGAGGACGATAGTCGTCGGAAAAAAATCGTTGTGATATAAATTTGCCACGTCGTTTTCAATTATTCGAAACACCGCGAAGAAGAAAAGTTTCGTTACATTGACTGTACTCCGTTGACGAGGATATATCGCCTGTTTCTTCATCTGTTTGTCGAAATTCGTCTCTACTCGACTCGGGAGACTTGGGTGTATATTTCTCACTGTCTTCAATGTCTCCTGCGACTTCCTCGACATCTGTGGTCATTTCCTCAACTTCCGGAATAGCCTTTGTCGCTTTGTACCGAATCGAAGGAAGCTGATCCTCCGAAGAGTCTCTGCGAATTCGACGATGATGTCTGTTTTCTTCGTTGATCGCTAAAACACTCTTTAAAATTATTCTTTTATTTTCTACAACGAAAAAACGAACTTTTCCTCGCTCATGTCCGTCAAATCGCCGTAATCCATCGGTGCCAGACAGATTGTGCAAATATTTTGAAGATCAGCGAAACACTGGGTACAAAATAATCCGATGCAACCGGGTGTCGGACATTTGATGAATGGTGGTTCGTCTTCTCGTTCTACCGCACCGCATAGCAAACAATTTCTCTCGTCTGTTTTGAAACAGTAACGCAGACACGGCAGTACCGCAAACATGCGTTCTTTACACGTAACTTGCTCCGTGGGTCCGACATTATTCATGCCGAATTTCCGCCTAAGCTGGCGTCTCGCGAATTTCAAAAAGTTCCCTCTCGATCTTGAAAAAATGAAACAGTCGAGACGGAAAACTTTGCGATCGAGAGTAAAAAATGTTCCTTTAAAACAAGTTTTGACACATTATATACATGTTATGTATTTATTTTCAACAAACACTCGTATGACCAAAATCTTTTCGTATTACTTGGTGTCAAAAGTCCGCTGCATCTTTGGGCAACAAAAATCTTCACTTCAATATGAAAACGACGTAATTCAATTAGACTCACGGAACCAAATAATACTAATTGCGTTACAAATGCTACATGAATGCGTTGCTCGTGAAACGATTAAAAATACACCGGAATATTCAAGTCGAGCCTATTTTTGAAAGAACGCGGCAATATCGCTCGAAAATTTGCTTCAAGATTAATCCACTGATCCGAATACATTGTTCTTACTTTTCACAATTATTAGAATCGCAAAATCGAATGACAGTATACCTTATAATGTGGTTGTACAGCCAGACAGCGCGTTGCTGAGCTCTCTGTGGATAGTAATAGGTCATGACAACTTGTCTGAGCCTCAAGCCGTAAGGTTCGAATATTGCCATTATCCACGAGAATATGATTAGCGAAACAATTTGCGTGTATCTATCGAGATCGGGTGGCATCGGATCTGGAAGACAAGGCATACTGTCTATCTCCATATCAGTGCCATACGGTGAAAATGCCCGTGCGATACTTCGATAAAGTTCAGCCAGGTAACCATCGCCGTACACGTAAACACCAACGGTGTCAGCCTGTTGAACTTTCGTTTCGAAACGACCGTGATATCGTATTGTACTGAGCACCCAGTAGAGGCTGTAATCAGCCATCATGTGTATACATAGTTTGAATGTTGTTAAGCACAGAAAAACAGCAGACTTTGTCAATCGAATTTTTTCAACTTTTATCAGAGTTATCGATGTTAATGGTATGTATTTATCTCGCTCCCGTGGATTCAAAGGGAGTACCGTTTCCTTGTCATTCTTCGCTCTTATCAGATCAATATGACGTATATCGTTCGTTATGTATTTATTGTCGAAACGCTCGCTCGTCAGCCATTTTTGACGATAATAAATCACCCTGATAATGACAGGAAAAATCAAACGAAAATTATGTAATCGCGATCGTTTTAAAAATCGATTCGAAAAAAAACATGACACATTTGTTCACCCGAATTCATTTTTCTTCACCTGAGCAGCATGAAAAGAATGAAGAAACTCGTCGCAAAACTCATCCAATCGAATACCGTCAAAAATTTATCCGTTCTCGACCTTATTTCCGTTGCAATACCTGCTGATACTTCCTCCAGAGACTGACTCTTGTTTGTTTCAAAATGAAACGAGTGTGAGAACTTTATCTTCACGTAAAACATTGCTTCTATCCGTTTCGTAAATTTCCTTATTTCTGACGATTGTGGCACAGTTTCGAAAGAAGAGATTAATCGTTATTACGAAATAGAGATATTTTTGCTTCCATTTCCTTTCATGAATTGCCGGAATTGCGCGCAAACGAGGGTAAATACAGAATTTACAAAATGGTCGCAGTTTCGAATCGTTGTATCATATTCCGCAATTCCTCAAGAATTTTGAGCCAAAATGAAAAGCAGATGAAAATAACAGTAATGTGCAGAAAAGTGTATACTTTTTCGTACGACACCAACGATAGCGTCAGAGACGTAAGAAACGAGCATGCAAATGAGGTCCAAGGGCTTGACGATATAACAGACTGCACCAGCGACGTAGGTCAAATTGCATATTGTGCCGAAAATTGGCCCAAGCTTGGCGAAACAATCGGCAATAGCACCCTCGAATACCCTCTGACAGCGATCGAAAGGAGTGCCCAATTTTTTATTGCATATATTTACAACGCTGCCGAGCCATTGAAATACAGATTTGATGGCTCTCACTGTTGCAAAACAAACAAAAATAAATAATCGTAGTCGGTATTATTGTTAATCATCGCCAGACGAAGACGAATCGATTGAAGAAATAATGGTACGGTCGACTCACGAATGCTAAGAACCATTCGTTTTATCGCCAGCATCGCTTGCTTAATTTTGTTTACGACGATCTTGATGGTTTTTATTACTTTCGACAGCGCGTCGCGCAAAGCATAGAATGGTCGTTTCACAAGGTCAATAACGGCTCTCACAGCTTGCTTGAGTTGTTCCTACACACAGATTAATCCCAAGTACATAATAATGTCGGAACAATGTTGAAATAAACAAGAAATAGTACTCGAATCGACATTACAAATTATCTTGTTCGTCACAGCGTAAAAACGGTGAAAATTCCATGGACATTTTTTTGATTCACTGTTGATAAGTCTCGGAATCTTTTAATACTTTTAATATGCTTCCAGCATAAAACACAATTTTTTCGCGAAGAATATTGCATTTTCTTCCAGAAACTGACTTATAAAAAATATGATACAAATCACGTTAAATTGTATTTGTGCTTTTGCACCATGTTTTCAAATTTTTCGATGAAATTTTTTATATTTCCTATGAAGTATAATGAAACTTTGAAGCTATTCATAATATCCGATTATCATGATTCGATGATTTTCATCGGCGTATATTTATTAAACGATACGAGAATCTGTAGTTTTTGCAATGGATAAAACACAAAAATACCGTACCTGACCGCATGCCAATGATTCCGAGAGCACTCCGGTATTGTGGAGAGTGTTTTTAGCTGGTCCAGTGAGAGTCAATATAAAGGCGTATGCCATTAATGCTTGCCGTCCACGCTTTGAGAAAATTTGTGGCAATAAGAGAAATACCATGCATCTTTGAGAGAAGAGAAGAAGAGAGAGAGAGAGAGTGAGAGACAGTAAGAGAGCAACAAAAATGGAACTATCAATCGTATGAGCTTTGTTGAATATCGTGACACTATTACCTCACACGATACGAAAAGGCGAGGCCAATGGTCAGTATTATTCCAAAGAATGAGCATAGCATTGTGGCCGAAGAAAGGGTGAAATTCAATTGAAATATAAAGAACATGAAAAACATGTAAGTAAGAAAAATTCCGCCGAGAAAACCTGCTACACTTTTCAGTATAAAGTTTTCGAAGGACCCGTCAGCTCTTAGTAATACAGATTTTTTATGAAACCACGAATTTTTGGGACAGCTGGTACACTTTCTCCAACATCCCCTTAGCTTTCTTTTACACCTGCCAGGTAATGGAGTGAAAAATTATCAATGTATGATATCGTGGTAATGCCGAAGGGAA
The DNA here is from genome assembly GCA_959613375.1 of Heteropelma amictum. Taxonomy (NCBI): domain Eukaryota; kingdom Metazoa; phylum Arthropoda; class Insecta; order Hymenoptera; family Ichneumonidae; genus Heteropelma; species Heteropelma amictum. The sequence continues at coordinate 5,069,672 of OY390724.1, forward strand.
TAAAAATAGTACAGTATTGGCACGAAACATGTATAACTTGCCCGATATAAAACATATCTGGTAACGAAACGATAATTAGTTGCAAACTTTTCTTCATAAACAAGAATAAAATAATTTGTTGTTTGTTTCCCGGGACAGTAACAGTTGTCAATTAGCTCGAATCTTATTATGTTACCGATAATAAGAATTTTTTTACAAGTCAACATTTTTTATACAATTACATTATTTTTTTACGACGTATCTTCTGCGCAAGAGTGTAGTGTACTTTAGCACCTTTCGATATTTCGATCGAACGTAATTTCTCGTCTTGGTATACGAGTCTGGCTTTTTCCAGTTTGTTAGCCTTCAACATTAATTGAAAGAATGCCATTACATCGAACTATGTAATATACTGCTACGACGTAATGTTATAATTCTCACTGTTTATCAGTCACTGACATTATTTTTCCGATTCCTCGATTATGGTTAAATTTACTATGGAGTGACGTTGGATTCCTTGTCAGTTTTGACAAAAATATCGGTTTTCTGACGTTTTTTAAGGTAATTATTTGAAAAAAATGACCCCTTGCGCCACCTATCGAGCGCATCGACTGATTAGACTTTTTGAACGTCGTTTTCTGAGAAAAAACAACGAACTAGCGATAGTACTTGTTAATGATAAGACAGGAATCTTCTTGTCGTTTATCGATCATCCAAGAGATGGCAGTAGAAACCACGTCGCAGTGAGGTCTCGATACTTGTGATTTTTACGCTGGAACGGTTTGAATTCGTCGCACGGACTGCGGCCTTTCATCTTGAGCCATTATTCAATCGAGAAACAGGAATTCCCGTACCACTGCGAGCTCTGCTATGAATTTGAATTGCAAAAAGATTCAATGAAACCCGAACGGAAATTCAAACATGTATAGCGTAATTATTTATGTATACGTAAAATCTCGTACATCGTAAGATTGCCACTTTTATGCGATGTGTTGTCGATGATAAAATATAGCCGCGACGTTCAATTGAAATTTCTCTCGTTTGTGAATACTCGAGGCGGAATGCAGAACGTGATATAGATGGGCTCGAGACTAAAATATTAATTTCAACGATATTAGCCTACTTTTAACGAGAAGAAACGAGCAAAGCTTGTATACACTTTTCTCCCTCGAACAAAAGTCTCTTTATGTTAATATCATTATTATTGTTATTTTCTTCGCTTCAACTCTCGATGAATAGATGGAGGAAGATCGTGCGTGCAGAATTCTACGAAGCAATCACTCTACGTCAATCTGATCGATCGGAGCAACTTTAAAAAGCAGTGAAAATGTAATGCAAAGTCAAGACAGTTTAAGGTGACAATTTTCTTCAAAAAAAAAAAAAACCTCATTCGCCTGAAATATTTCGATAGACCTCGCATAGAATATATGTATTTGGTATCCATACAAAGCATACGTTTTTTCATAAAGTATGACAAAAGCCGAGCCAGCAAATTTCACATTCTCAATTAAAATCAATTGAATAGAATTTCTGAACCAAATTAATACACGTTTTCCGAGCTGCCATTCAATCTTTACTCATAAACATAATACCCAACGAAACACCACTCTCTAAGAATACAACTCCCAAGAGCCCCCAGAAATCTGAAAGTTTTTTGCCATTATTCGAGCTCGTGCTTTGTAAGGGAAAAATTCCAGTCCACGTGAGCAATAAAGCCGCAAGGGAGAGGGGCTTTCGTTGATTTTGGTTGACTCTACTTCAATGGAAGTAATCCGAACCCCGATGAATGCGATAGGTGATATCCGCCTGTTCGACATTGGGAGCGTGTGTGTGCTGATTTGCCAACACGCGTATTTAGCATTCAAAAATATTTTCTGCTAAATAAATGAATAAAAAATGATAACTTTAAATCTCAGACCTTTTCATAAACCATTGTTTTGGAATTTCACATAAATTTTCATTTTTCTTATTCCGCTTTCCATTTTTTCCATATTTTTTGTGTCAACCCTGCTTCTATTGCGCATCTGCAACAATGTCACGCGGAAGCTGCAGAAAACCCGGGTTGATACAGTTGATCTTTTCAACTCAGCTGGTGGTTCCCGTAGAAATCACCAGCTACCAGAGTCTCACTAGGGCAATTTTTCTGAATCGGATAAGCGATGGCCTGTCCAAGTCCTGAAATTACCCAGTTTCGCTCAACATTTGACCTCACGAGCTGCAAGCCAATCGCGTCCCTATTGCTGTCGGCGATTGAAATTCTATATTATTTTTCAGAATAAAAATTATAACTAAAATTTTTCATTATTTACGAAACAATATTTCAAAAATGCTAATTATTTTGTACATAAAAATGTTCTATTAATTGTGCCATTATTTGCACAATCTTTCTTATTCTTTCTTATAAAAAGTTGATGCGGAGATATAGATCGAAATTATCGAAATATCGAAATATCGTGTTTTGTTGTCGTTTTATTATTTGTTTCGTGATTGGTCGGTGATGAGCGTATATAGCCGCGAAATTCATGCGAGACTGTATTCGCGCGGTTTTTTATGCAGTTTTTTACAGTTTTCGACTTGTGACATCAATCGCGGTTAGCAAAGGTTATAGTTGTACGATAATTCATTCTGTGAAAAAGAAATCATCCATATCGAGTAAGTAAGAGTGCTATATTTCACAGTTGAATTTATATTGTACTGAGAGAAAATGAGAGATAGTCCGGGAGAATAAAAGTGAAAAAACTAAACTAGCTATTCTTGCACATTTTTTCAAGCAAAAATTTGTCTCCCTTTCACCCTTGCATATTAATGTTTAATAAAATTTATAAGAAATGATTCTTCGATCAGACGATCTCCCGAGAAGCGTTTTCCTTCAAAGTAGTGGCAGATGAAGAGAACGATCGACAACTCCATGAAAATTTAACAACGCATAGAGGAAACAACTCTAAACAAGTTGCTCCATGTCCGGTTTCCGGAAATTTGTTTTCAGTTTTTTAATAAAATTTACAAAAACTGAAAAGAACGATCGACAACTCCATGAAAATTTAACCACGCATAGAGGAAACAACTCCAAACAAGTTGCTCCATGTCCGGTTTCCGGAAATTTGTTTTCAATTTTTTAATAAAATTTACAAAAACTGAAAAGAACGATCGACAACTCCATGAAAATTTAACCACGTATAGAGGAAACAACTCCAAACAAGTTGCTCCATATCCGGTTTCCGGAAATTTGTTTTCAGTTTTTTAATAAAATTTACAAAAACTGAAAAGAACGATCGACAACTCCATGAAAATTTAACCACGCATAGAGGAAACAACTCCAAACAAGTTGCTCCATGTCCGGTTTCCGGAAATTTGTTTTCAGTTTTTTAATAAAATTTACAAAAACTGAAAAGAACGATCGACAACTCCATGAAAATTTAACCACGCATAGAGGAAACAACTCCAAACAAGTTGCTCCATGTCCGGTTTCCGGAAATTTGTTTTCAGTTTTTTAATAAAATTTACAAAAACTGAAAAGAACGATCGACAACTCCATGAAAATTTAACCACGCATAGAGGAAACAACTCCAAACAAGTTGCTCCATGTCCGGTTTCCGGAAATTTGTTTTCAGTTTTTTAATAAAATTTACAAAAACTGAAAAGAACGATCGACAACTCCATGAAAATGTAACCACGCATAGAGGAAACAACTCCAAACAAGTTGCTCCATGTCCGGTTTCCGGAAATTTGTTTTCAATTTTTTAATAAAATTTACAAAAACTGAAAAGAACGATCGACAACTCCATGAAAATTTAACCACGTATAGAGGAAACAACTCCAAACAAGTTGCTCCATATCCGGTTTCCGGAAATTTGTTTTCAGTTTTTTAATAAAATTTACAAAAACTGAAAAGAACGATCGACAACTCCATGAAAATTTAACCACGCATAGAGGAAACAACTCCAAACAAGTTGCTCCATGTCCGGTTTCCGGGAATTTGTTTTCAGTTTTTTAATAAAATTTACAAAAACTGACAAGAACGATCGACAACTCCATGAAAATTTAACCACGCATAGAGGAAACAACTCCAAACAAGTTGCTCCATGTCCGGTTTCCGGAAATTTGTTTTCAGTTTTTTAATAAAATTTACAAAAACTGACAAGAACGATCGACAACTCCATGAAAATTTAACCACGCATAGAGGAAACAACTCCAAACAAGTTGCTCCATGTCCGGTTTCCGGAAATTTGTTTTCAGTTTTTTAATAAAATTTACAAAAACTGAAAAGAACGATCGACAACTCCATGAAAATTTAACCACGCATAGAGGAAACAACTCCAAACAAGTTGCTCCATGTCCGGTTTCCGGAAATTTGTTTTCAGTTTTTTAATAAAATTTACAAAAACTGAAAAGAACGATCGACAACTCCATGAAAATTTAACCACGCATAGAGGAAACAACTCCAAACAAGTTGCTCCATGTCCGGTTTCCGGAAATTTGTTTTCAGTTTTTTAATAAAATTTACAAAAACTGAAAAGAACGATCGACAACTCCATGAAAATTTAACCACGCATAGAGGAAACAACTCTAAACCAGTTGTAAAATTTACAAGTCTAAACAACTCTTGTTTATGACAACCGTCATAAACAAGACGATCTCGCGACGTAGGTTTTTATAGAACAACACGTTGTATAAAAAACATAAATTGATTCGAGTAGATATAGAAACAGTCAACCGTGCAGTAAAGTAAAAAAGATTTTTTTTTTAAAATAACTAACGATCATTTGGACGTTGTAAAGAAATATGAAAATACTTAAACATAATTTTCTAATCTAAACATTGCTTGCTTTTCACTATTTGCAACGTATGCCGAATTATAATGTGTTCTGTAGGGGTCTATACTTAATTCTAGATGGAGCGCCGCAGCGCGAAAATGCAGCCGGTCTAGTTTGCAGCCTAGTATAGTTTATTTTGTTAATTACAAGCAGATAGTGTCAAGTCGCGTATAAAATGTAAAAAAATACATTTTTAACGAGCGGAAGCTGAATGAAATGTAAACGACAAGGCAGATGATTTTTTCTTTCAGAGCAGAAAAAGAATGATAATTGCTAGCGAATACAATTGTACGAAACGTTTATTTTTTTTAACACACACACAGACGTAATATACTATATATTGGTTCCACGGTTGACTGAGAACATTAGCGAATAGTCGATTGGAAGAGTGACAACGCGTTTCCGCAACAGGCACGCTGGCAAGAGTACATAGAACGAGTGATGGAGAGAAAGAATCTTGTTTGAAAGGTTCCACGATGCGTTGAACAAAGCCACAGATCACCGGGGTTGCAGCGGATGATTATACTTTTTTTGCAAATACATCGAGTGCCAATAATGACCGAAACTGCGTTGAATAAAAGTTGTTCAAAGGGTTGGGCGAATTTGATTTTTCTTGGAAATTCTCAATAGCAGATCATTAATGCCGATGAAAACTCCCGCTCGAACGACAAATTCCACTTGTTCGCCACCTCTTCCGCATTTTAGCCGGCGGACAAAGACGAACGAAGTGAACGTTGAAAGTATAATGAATTAACATTTCATCCAAAAGTCATGTAAATTTTGGCGTAGCAGTACATTTGTCTGTAAGGGTTAATTTTGAAAAAATATGACTATTTCAACTGCGCTCCCTCTTGATGAGTCAGGTAGTGTCGTGTCACGGAGCAATCTATCGCGTTCTCGGTCCGATGGAGGGACCAATGATTCGTTTCGTAGTCTTTCTTCTGCTGCGCTAAATCGATGGCAACACTTCACCAGTAGAGTCTATTTATGCATAAGGATGTATAATATAAAACAGTTGAATTTTCTCGCTCGTTTGAGCGTCTAAAATTAAGTAAGAATTAATTATTTTCATTATTAAAATTAAATGTTGCATATTTGTTTAAATTATTTGATGGTTACTAAGAATTTATAACAATACATATACTCGCGTAGTAAAAGCGTAAAACGAAAAATCTTTCATCGTGTACATACTGTTTAATCTCGGTAGAAATGCAAAACTTTTATTTTTCAATTAAACTTTCGACGGAAGCTTCGTAAATACATGGTTCTACTCTATAATTTTCCATATTTTCTTGTATTCGTTTTTGATTACTGAAAGTTTGAAAAATCTGTCTTAAAAATCTACGAATCGTCAGTGTTTCTGCCTCAAGGTGTCGTGCATAATGAGAGTTACAGAAATAAAACTTTTATGATTTTTTGACTCAATAATTAGGTGGATTTTTATGTTGTTCTATAACGGTGTAAAATTCTGAGCCCCAGAGTTAAAAGTTTTGCTCACGTGGATTAGAATTACGTGATACGCCTTAACTTTATCATCATAATCCCAAAAGAGCGGCAACTATTAACCAACCGTCATAAATAATCATTATAGCCCGTCAGTTATTTCATTTTACCCTAAGCAACTTTGTTTCAAGGTGTATCATGATGTTTTTTTGGTCCCTCGTACTTTTCACCATGACTGTATGTATTTATATTGTATATATGTTGTTGTATACACGAGCCCTAATATGATTTAGCAACGGCGCATCCTGGGGCACGCAAGCACTAACAATAACGATAATGACTCGAACTGGGAACGCATCTGCGTTAGTATATAGGCGTGGACAGACGGCCTTTCGTATAATGCGATGTACGTACGAGCTCTAATTTCATTGAAGATTCTTCCTCTTATATGTTTATCCCTCATGCCACTTGCCAACGCGATAAGGCATGCAAATGGTTAATTTATACGAGCGAACATCGACCAGGTGATTTTACAAATCGTTGCAATGTTCGATAAATGACTTATCGATATTATTCTCGAACAATCATGAATAAAATGATAATTACCATGTGTATCGATATGCATACAACACGAACTCGATGTAAGGAGCTACGGCGGGATCCGATCGTACATTCGGTCAAAATTGCACATGTATATTTTCCGCACGGTTGGTGGTGAGAGCAATGCTGTCATCACCTCTGACTTCATCCCACATCCTATACTGCATCAATGGATTCGCGACGTAGGGCGAGGGTCGAAGCTTATTAACACTAGATTGCCCAAGGAAGTCATTTTGACTGCTTTTTAATTTCAATTAGAAAAACAATTATGTTTTTTTGTTGTTGATATTTACTAATAACTTGTTATATAACTGTAAATAATATAAAAATTATTAAAAATTAATTTTGACCAAATTTCTTTACACATTAGTTATTCTTTCACAATGACGTAATTTTGACTGCTTTTGGGCAATATGGGTATATACTAAGTTTCAGTCTTTCTAGTGTTAATAAATACAAGTTCGTCGAAATTCTTGTCGGACGTAATACGTATGGCCGAGTTTTCATTTTGAGGAAACCCGGAAAATTGAGATGTTATACGCGGCAGTCGAAGATTTATAGGTCAAGCATATTGGGCCACCGAACGATACTAATGTATATAATTTTATATAATTTAAGATAGTTTAAATAGAAAGCATATTAGAAAAAAAACGATTTCATTCAGAACTCGTGAAACGCTGAGCAAGTTACCACATGTAATATGTTTATTTATGTTTTTCAAGATTAAATTGAGGGAAGGGTGAGTATTTAGCACCGAAAGTTTTACGTCATACACATACACACATAGTTGTAGTATTCTCCTCGTAGTATACGATTAAACGATTATTCTTCAACATCACCGCAGCATCGATGTTAAAACCTTCCGAATAACAATGCGTACATCAAATCAGTGTAAATCATCCGCGAGCATGATGCAACGATTATTTATAGACGGATCGGCGGGGCTCTTTCTTCGTCCGCAGACACTCAGCAATTTTTAACACGAGACCTTCCTACCCAAAGACCTTTGGAATTTACAGTACAAAATCAGCACGGTCGAGATATTTCGAGTAGATATTTCTGAGATGGAAGATTTTATAACACAAATAACTAGCGTGAATCTATAATTTATAAAATGAATTAAGATTCTCGTTGGCGCCGAGATCCCACATAAATTCGTTATAACTAATGATGCGGATGATTTTATGAGTAAACATGACAAAAAAACCCTACCAATCGTGCCTTCATGGATCTTAGGAGAAAATGAAAAGAAAATCAAACGAAATTCAAATAAAGTCCCGAGTTGATAATTAATTTAATGATTAGCCATTTGTGTGGACGCTGAGGAGAAAGCGAAAATGAATTATCCAGTGATCGCGTTTTTCGATCCGTTTTGTAGGACGCGTTAAATATGCTCCACATTAATTTGCAGACTTCCGGGACGCGAGAGCTTTCGTACTGCAAACTGTAACGTTACAACTCGTTCAACGAATAACTAATGCTTGTACATACCAGGAGACCTAGGATTGGTGGATGCTTGTTTGCATGCTATGTTGGCAGGTCAACGAACTTGTACGTGAAACTCTGCGTATATATATGGAATTGTTGGTGTCCATATTGGTTCGAGTATTGTGTACACTGCTTAAACCGTATTTGGGAACCATAATCATGATATTACAATGTCATATCGCTTGGCCGTTTAGTTTAGAAACCGTTTACTTCCGGCAATACGAGCGATAGCCAAGGGGTTTGGCGCATGTGGCCTCATCGAGCGGATCAGACGCTTAGATTTTTGGTAGTTTTGGTGGCACGATTTTAATATTTCTTTTCCAAAATGGCAACTTGGAGGATCAAGGAAAACAATTATGATGTGTTTTTTTTCAGAATTCTTCATGTTCAATTGTAATTTATTTTGATGAACTTGAAAAAATTATAAAAAACACAAATTATTAGAAATTATCGTTCGCGAGTCACTCACAAAGAATTTATCATCAGTTTTTCGATAAATTGAGTTTCGGAACAACGAGAAAATTCTGACTAAATTCACCCGTGTTCGGAAAAATGAATGATATTTGATATAAAAAGCATATAAGTATATAAATTTACCGATTTTTTTCCTTTAAACCATTGTGTTAATGACATTCCGATATTATTATCATGTGCAATCAATATACTTAGGACTTTGTATGTAACAGATTTTGTTTTGTTTGGGTTACAAGGATTTTATTGAATCGATTCAAATTGTATGCAGAAATAGGTCGCTAAAGCTGTTAAAAAAAAACACTCGGTCGCTTGATAAAAAAATTGGTCGGAAATAAAATTACAAGAAAATATCTTACAATCACAAAGAAACAAATGGCGACGATCTTTTATCTACAACATTCGTTTTCGTTTTACAGACTTTACGAGTGTTTGCTTCGTTTACAGTTAGACAGCACGAGAATACGCGAATATCATGATGATTGAGAAAAAAATTGAAAAACATTGTGCGTCATAATTAATTCACCAGTCGTACGCTGGTAAAGCATATTCGTCTAGTCGTATCACGCATATGTTATCACAGAGGCCGGCGTTATAGAGTTCGAGAGTCAACTCAAAGATGTTGCATTCCTCGTGAATTATACTGGAACTGTAAGTATGGAGTCTCTCTTTCGCACTTCGTTACACTGTGTCACGTTTATTTCGAGATCTATAATCGTGACTGTGAAAACACATATGCTTCCCTTTATCCTCCTGACATTCATACAGATAGATTGGTGTCACTCTACGCCCGTGACCAGTTAATTCAACACTTCCACGCTTTTCGTAGATGTACATTGTATTTTCAAGACTGCGATGTTAGATGCAAAACAATGATCATACGCTATTCGTCCGTGACTCAAGTTATCAAAGTGGAAATGTAAAATACTTGCACAAATTGTGTGTTTTTACAACCGTCGACGATTCAAGGGAAACTCGATTCATTCCGTTACGAAGGTTGTTTGATTTTTTTAATTATTGCAACGAGACTCCTACATTTTTCTATTTACGTGAGCTTTTTCCGTTCAATGACATTTAAAAATACCTGTCACGAGTATAAAAATCGATAACTTCAAACAGATGAGTTTATTGATTTATATATTTAGTTATATATATTAAATACTCAAAATTAAAGTGTTTCAATCGGTGGTTTATCAAGGATCCCATATAAGTGCTGAACATACCCATAGAAAACTGTTATTGGTCGTAGAAATTCTTGGCATTTGTCATTTGATCTGAGTAACGCCTTCGATAAGAGAAGGACAGAGTTATCACGAAGACGCACGTTTATTCTTCTGCAAAATGACAAATGCTGTTTATAATGTTCGAGAGATTGACGCAACGAAAGATCGAAGTTCGCAAAAGCATTACAAACAGATTGGGAAATGCGATCTCTGCTTTGTCTTCAAGCACGTACATTTTTTCAATATTGTATTTTGCAGATATAGAAGCGAAGAAGTACTTGGTATGCATTAGTCATACGAAGTTTGATTCAGAAGGGGACGAGAAGAAATAAATAAGAGTATGTATGATCGTATTCCCGAATCAGAGTTTTAAAGTAGAAAAAATCTGATAGTAAAAGTTTTTCTGTATAGTTGACTTAAATACCGGTTAAATTGATTGTTTTTTATTTTAACAATATTTGCTTTGGTTTGTTTGTCAACGAAAGGTCGATAACAAAGAGGAATCAAAACATTTTACACATGGAACAATCTACATTGAAAAAAAAACATTTTTTGGTGATAAATATACATAAAATTGTATTTCGTTAAAAGGTCTACCCCATTCTGGAGCTCGAAAAAGGTTTTTTTTCCACTTTTCTATGTGGACACCCAATTGATGAATGACAGTTTTGTGAAATGTGGAATATTTATCAAGAGACGCGGCAGCGTGTCGACACCGAGTAATAAAAAAGAAATGTTATGACCTGACGTCAGAGACCTGCCACGGATATTATACAGGAAAATGAGCTTCCAGCTGTCAACCAAGAATTTAAATCACATATATTTCCGAAACCGTTCTCCTAATCGAAAATGTAATGATATTTTACCGATTAAATATGATCTTTTTCTTTCCATTGAGCACGATAGAGCGCGAGCAACTTTTTTTGGCGGTCTCTCCATCGCTTACAGCTTTGTATGTTCTTTGCCCGTATCTCCTCTGCTTTTTCCGGGTTTTCCGATTCTAACTTTTTTTGGCGGTCTCTCCATCGCTTACAGCTTTCTATGTTCTTTGCCCGTCTCTCCTCTGCTTTTTCCGGGTTTCCCGATTCCAACTTTTTTTGGCGGTCTCTCTTGCGCTTATACTTTTCTCTCCATTTTGCCCGTCTCTCCTCTACTTTTTCCGGGTTTTCCGAGTCCAACTTTTTTTGGCGCTGCTCCCAGCGCTTAACATTTTCTTTCGCCCTCGCCCGTCGCTCCGCTGCTTGGTGCATGGTGGAGTTTTCGTTCTTTACCGGCCTTTGGGACTCTCTGGTTTCGTCCCATTGATTGTCCGATGTTTCGTCCACCCCTTCGAATTCAAGGCCAAATAGAGTCTTCACTGTTGAGTTCCATCCTGTTACGGAGTCTCCGGCTAACAACGACATCGCTTCGTCCCATTCGATGTCGGATGTCTCGTTCACCCCTTTGTCTATGTTGGTGTGGAAATTCTTCTCTATAAGTTCCGTCCACCACGCATCGATATCATCCGCCGATGAAGATTCTCGAAATGGATCGTTGGAGGTCTTAACCTGCCTTGAAACTCGACGCTTTAACGGTCTTTCAGCTTCTTGATGATAAGCCTGGGTCGATATTTACATTGATCATCATTACGAGTTACCCTCTCGCCATAACCAACGTTTGGTTTTTAATTTTTATAACATTTACCTTCTGTACTGAAACGCACTCTCCCCGACACTCTTGGTTGGTCCGCGTGAATTCTTGCTCTGCCGAACAAACTGACACAATACCGAGGGCGATTAAATAAATCACCACGACAGAATGGTACCGGGTCATATTTACGATCAAGCATCAGAATCGAAGTAGTTTTTAACTGTTTTCGGCCAAAACACGCGTAAGACTTTATTTCAATATCTCCACGAAATATCGAAGAAGGAAAATAAGCCAAGTGTCGCTCTAGACGAAAAGATGACTTTCAACTGCGTAGATGTACTCCAGGCTTTGCTATTCATACCTTTATCTTTTTAACTGTTCGATTTAAAAATATATTCTCAACACATGTGGCAACGAGATAAGGAATATATTGGGTTGGGGAAAAAGTAATTTCGGAATTTTTCATGTTCTTTAAAGTAAATTAACCGAAATTACTTTTTCCCCAACCCAATATATAACAAAAGTATTCGTTTCGGACGAGATATAGTTTTATGTTTCTATGTGATCGATAATTTTCGGCAATATTTGACAATTTTCGAGTTTTTTATTTTATAGAATTATGTATCTATGTAGTCACACGACAGAAATATGAATTTTTTGTAGAACCATATTTTCTATTCATTCGTTGTCTTACTCACCGAGTTCTTTGCACGTTTCGACGTTACGCAACGTTTGGTGGTATTACAAATAGTCAATTTTTTATAAGGAAAAAAGTTTCTACCCAAAGAAACGATAAGAACATGTCTGATCCATGCATAACGTTGAAGAATAATGAAAAAAAGATCCACTCGTCGCGTACGAAATTAATTTAAAAGAGCACGTAGTAAAAAATAACATTTTTCTAAAAGTTCGAGCGGTCCTAATTTTTCTCCGTTGTGGTAGATGTTGAACAAATCTTACTCTTTTAGGGCAATTTTCGACCTATCGCCGATATAAATATAACAGCATCTGTGAAGTCCCAAAATGTTCGAAAATAATTGTCTTTTTAAACCTCGATCCAATATTATCAATGTAAATATTATATTATATTATGTATATATTACTTTAAAAAGTATAAAATGTACACCAAGTAATTAAAATAGTAGTTTTTTGCGAAAAGTATTTTTTTCAAATAGTGTAAAAAATTAAAGTAACATTTTCCGAAAAAAAATATAAAATAAAACTTGGCGTGCATGGTTAAGAATAAGAGTTTCCATCCACGCCAAGTTTTATTTTATATTTTTTTTGGAAAATGTTACTTTCATTTTTCACATTATTTGAAAAAAATACTTTTCGACGAAAACTACTATTTTAATTACTTGGTGTACATTTTTTACTTTTTAAAGTAATGTTTTCCATACGTTCGTTCGTATTTACAAACATTTTTAGATTTTGTATGAAATAGCAGCGTTGAAGCGGATTACCTTTATGCAATAAGATCCTGCGGCCGCTAATAATTTCACTTTATATTCATTTCGAGTTCTAAATAACATCTGGTTCTGACGCACGTATAGGGAAGTCGAAAAACATCGATTTTTCATAAAAACCGCATTTTTTTTAGAAAACACATTATTTCGCAATGTCGCCGGCCAGTTAAGGAAAAAGCAGATTCGATAAAAACGTGTTTAAAGTTCTATGTACACATTTTTTATTTAATTTTTCATTATATTTTCGACGTACTATATTTCAGCATCATGTACATTGACCTTCCAAATGGAAAATTTCATTGTCTTTTCTCATGAAAAAAACATCTCTTATGAACAACATGAGACCTTCCTTCGTAACGCACTGAACGAGAATTTCGATGTTTGTTTTTTAAGCCTAATATCTTCATAATTCCCATGGCACTTGGACAAATAATCTTGGTAAACTCAATACTGCAATGTTTGCCGCAATATCCAGTATTGTTTTTTCCCCACGTGACGAAATTTTGGAGTCATATTGCCGAGATCTCCGCTTTCAAACCTTCATTTTTGGTGGCCATCTCGTCACTCCCTTTTTATTTACTGTGCAATCTTACAATAGTGATTCTTTTCTATCGGCATTGAATGTCTTAAGGGGGCGGGGAATAGGTTTAAGACTACGGATTTTCTGTGATTTTCATGGATTTTGTTAATATATAAGGAGTGTGTATGATTTCTGGAAATTATAAGAATATCTTGTACATATATTTGAGTAAATATTCTGATTTTTTTTAAGTATCTCCTGGGAAAGTATAAAGAAGACATCAATTGCCACGCAACATAGGTCACCATCAGTCTTAGCTGTTTGCGTACATTCTGATGGCCACAATTTTCATCTGAAATAAATCGCATTTTATATGTACATTTTATATGTCTCCCTTTTATATGAATCTAACTCCCCCCAAAGAAATTCAGAATTGAATATTTTACAGGCGTTTAAACAACAGAGCGAAATTTTTCGCCATTTTTCAATAACACTTTTTGCGATAAAAAAGGAAAAGAACTTTGATTTTGTTTCGAATTTAGGTTCATTTATATACTACATATCTTTATATAAATACACTTTGTATTTATATAAGGATAAAATAAATAAAATATTGAATTTTTTGGTTTGTCTAAACCTATCTCCCCCCTTAATGTCTCCGTCTCCAATAAAATTCTCATAATTACATACCAGAATGTTTAGATGGAGTGTGTTGGAATACATTTCGTGCAGCATCCAGTGTTGACATTTTTCTGAAACAATAAGTTGCTTTTCCTAATCTACGCGAGCGTTGCAATATTCAGATGTTTGGCACGATATTTTGCTATGATATTTGTCAGAAATAGTAGCAGTTCTATGCAATTATCAACTCTAATACCTCTACAGCTTCCATGACTCTAAGAAAAACAGTAATTTCAAAAACATACTGCAATATTCAAAGCTGTTTGGCCACGTGACAAAGTTTTTGGAACAATCAATCAAAGCACCGCATCAAAACCTTATTCATTGCTGTTCAACACATTCCTTAATTTTATTCGCCGCCGAACCGTTTTGCGTTATTAATATTTTTTGTTAAACATGTTTTGGAATCTCCATTTCCAGTATGATTCTGACTATGTGCGGAATGTCTAGTTGACGCGGATTGCATAATTTCTTTTGCAGTATCCACGTCAATTTTACCGTAGGAGCTTTCATAGTGGCTTGACATTATTCAACGTCTTCATTCTTGAAATCCTTCTCGCCAAGTTCTAATGCACGCAAGCAGCGCATTAACAACCATATCCATTACTTCAACTCGCGTATAGTCCAATTGGCTTCATTGTTGCGTACACAGATTTAATTTCCAAGAGGTGAAATACCATCAAGTTCGTATGTCGCTCTTCATTTTTTTTTCAATTCTTGCCACATTTTTCATACTCCGCGTACAAACATTTTCAGTGGCGCTACAAATCGTTCGAGGAATAGTGGTTTTTAGCCGATCATCCAATTATTTTCGACACAAAATGCATCTCATTGTCAGTCCATGGGGGTCTTAGATTACATATGGGAAAACTGTCCGTGGAGTTGGATTTTTTTTCGAATCGACGAAAAAATTAGCGATCTGGAATCTACGGTGAGAAAATGATATTACGGCTTTGTTAGGACATTCGTACAAAGGCCGAGAAATAGTAGAAAAAATATATTCGTTTCATAATTTTTTTTCCATTCCCCAAACGTTGCAGGGTGCAAACATTTTTGGTTCGGACGATGCGCTGTACATTTACCCTCTTTGTGTTATTTGTGGCGATAGTCGTAAAAATATTTATAGAGAGGGTCATGGTATATCCGAACGAGAAATAATAGGATCATGCGAAGGTACCATCAAGGACGCCGGAGGAACCGCGCTAGAGGTCATTAATGAGGAGAGCCCTTGGATGCGGTTAGAAGGTGATGACGAGACACAGATGTCCTATACAGGAAGTCCAGGTGTGATTTAAAATACGGCACACGCTTATGGTCCTGCATGCCGAAATGCGGATTAAAAGGCACACGCGTCGTCGCGCTTACACTACGAGTATACGTATAGGACTCGGGTTCGTTCTTTTGATTGTGCTATTCACGGTCAAAGAGCTCCAAAACTACCGTTTCTTAAACGATATTTTGAAAAATCGACGCTCTATTTTTTGCCTTTTTTTTGTCACGGGTAGTTCAACGTTAAAATCGTAACTTTTTTATATCCGAACCGTGGAAGTTTCTAAATGTTTTTTTTTTTTAACAAAGCCATGAATAAATTCGGATAACGGAGGTCAGGAGATAGGGAAAATAACATGGAGAGGAAAAAATACGAAAATTTAAAGTCCGGCTTCGTTGGTTTATTAAAACTTTGCGTCCGATGTTTTAGTTCTAGTCACAAACCTGATGTGATTTGTAATCAGCGAAGCACAGCACCGGAGGAAGTCGAGTCTTTGGCTTCGCTATTATTCAGCAATGAAAGTTACATACTCGTTATTGCGCGAGAATTTGCAGTGCTGTGTAAACGTAATTAGCGAGTCGCCAGGAGGGAACTCTGACTTGAAAAAAAATGAACCAAAAGACCACGGAGAAGCGAGGATGTATAGTTGCAAACATTTTTCGTATATACACGCGTATGGGCGCATGCGCGAGGTAAATATATACATACGTAACGATTCAACTCTTAATATTGATAGCGTGTGTCTAGTTTTCTCTGCATACTTTATTCGACGCGCGGTTGTTGCGAAAAAACCAGGTCAAGACTTGAAATGTATCCGCTGACAGATAAAATCTTGTTTTCTTCAGGAATTCTCTTTCGTACGCGCACATCTTTTGTGAAATCGCGAATTTTAAATCGTCTTTTTTAAAACGACGGACCTGAACACCGATGGTTTACGTCAATATAGTTTCGAACCAAGATCGAGTGTGGCGCTCTGTTCACCAAAATATGAAAATGATAAAATGCCATAAAAATTCTGCTGAATCGTTTTACTCTCTGTTTGCGAGTTTCATTGTCCCGTGAAGCCTTTTTTTTGCTTAAAATGAAGTATTAACCTCGTATGAAAATGTATAATAATTATAGCTTGTTGATGGGTTTTATGAGGAGAACAGAAAAAAAGTCATTTATTCAGCCTTCGAGCTTACAACGATACCGGTCTTATTCTGCGTTTGTCAAAAGTGCTAAAATCGCAAAATATTCTGTAGGTATAATCGCAACCGAATAATTCATTCAATTATTCACCGACGGAATAAAAATCTGAAAAAATCGTATTCAAGGATCCAAGCACATTGGTTTTAGACAATAATAATATCAAAAGATTATTTCCAAATTGTTTAATATTACAAAAAAAGGCTCTGGAAGAAACCGTAGGAGACCTTGGAGACCTTATTTTCTTTCGAGGTGAGATGCGTTCATTCGTTTTTTCAAAACTTTTTCGTCGTTTTGAAAATTTTTGTTTAAATTTTGAGAAATTTATAAAAAATGTATGACCTGTTTTAAAAATTATTAATAATTCTCAAATACGAAGTTACACAATCTCCAAAAGTTTAAACAAGAGAAATTTCAAAATGATGAAATAATCCTTAACAACCGCATGTGTATCCGAAAAACTGAATAAATTCATCTCGTATGAAAAGAAAAGAAGTTTACTAAATTTTTACGATTTTTTTTCAAACAATATCTTAATATCTTTTCAGAATTGCTATTGTATAAAATCAGATGAAAATACTTTTTTTTGCGTTGATGTCGTTACGAAGTATTTAAGAATCACATTCCACTTAACACTAGAAAGACTGAAATTTAGTAAATACCTATATTGCCCAAAAGCAGTCAAAACGACTGTTTGTGAAAGAATAACTAACGTGTGAATAAATTTATTTAAAATTAATTTTCAATATTTTTTATATTATTTACAATTATACAACAAGTTATTAGTAAATATTAACAATAAAAAAAATGTACTAAGAAATTGTGTCATTATATACATAATTGTTTTTCTAATTGAAATTAAAAAGTAGTCAAAATGACTTCCTTGGGCAATCTAGTGTTAACTCGGTTCTCTGAGCTTTTCCTCCGGAGTACCATTCTGTGGCAATGTTGTCAATGATTATATTGAGTTTTTCAGTTGTTTTTGTTCGCTAGCGCAGATTCGAAACCGTAATTTTCCAGCGTTTTTGAGATTCGGAGGGTTAACGCAGTGTTGGTTCTTTCGACGCGCACAACAATCTGGCGGGTATGGCGCAGCAGCGGAGCGACTCCTCTTCCGTCCAGCCGGTGAAGGCAGGGCGTCCCCAGGGCCGGTAATATTTTCTGTCAGTCGACGGTAGACCGCGGGGCGTGCTGGTACTCGGGAAACGCTTGTGTAAGCTCGTTCGATCGAGTTATCACGGATAAAGACGAATTTTTCCGCGTGGACTTTCGGAGCACTTGGCTTTTTGAAATTTTGTTTTCCCCGAAATGCCACCACGAAAAGAAATGAACTCTAATCTCTCATGAACGCTGATAGTTAGGCATGGAAAACCGTAAAAATAACCACCATAGATACCGCATAGACCAGCACTTAAAATTCAACGATTAAAAATTGCGACAATACGACAGAGTAAATTCTCTGACGAAAAAAGCAACGAAACAATACGAAAAAATATCGAAGACACGACTTTGAGACTCCAAATCGACCACGTGGTGCGGTGAAGCCTTGATTTTGATTCATTGACTTTTTGATGCGTGCAATTCTCCCTCATATGTAATTCATTGCTCACTTTCAAACGTACGTACCAATCGCCATATCGGAGAAAAAAGTAACGACATGTCAAAGCTCCATGACGAAGAAAGACAGGTCGGAAGTTGTGTTAGACCGAGTTGGTAGGAAATAAGAAATGAAAACAAAACCGTGTGCGCATGGATATTAAATAGTCGGAGTCGAAGAGCAACGCCGGTAAAACTGGCCGCGATCGACAATCGAATCTTGTTTTTCCAAACTCGATTTATCAATCAGGAATCAATGAATTTTTATCATACAATTGCAGCACCATCTCTGACGTTTTTTTGTATGCGTTTGTCGTCCATTCGCGAAGAAAATCAAACGAGCTAAACCCGGAAACAATTAACGCTGAATAGCAAAAGTAGATCCAGACGCCAGCATCAAGCTTCTTACTGCTATGAAAGTTTGTTACTTCCTGAAATGGCCGTATGTACTTTTAATAAAAAAATAGTGCATCCAAGTTTTCGAATATCTTACATGAACCGTTCGGAAGTGTTTTGATTCCACGTTCGTCGAGAAGAGAAGGTTTATTAAATCTTTATATATGTATAAATGAAACATCGCACGATGGCGGCACATGCATATTCACAAAGTAAGAGACACTGCATAGATATTACGAGGCCGTGAACACGAGAAAAAATCAATTATTCAAAAGTGAGTTGTCGAATCGAAGAGAATCGCCTCGACAGCTTCGTTTTTTCTGTTCAACTTTTTTTCTATTCCAACGCGGTGAATGAGGTGGTGAAATATAAGCGCAAAATAAATTGAAAAAACGTATAAATAACTAAAGTTCGAAATGCCGTGGATAAAGTGCCTTGGTGGAGGAGGCGGCAAGGCGAGGCGCGGAAAATCGCTGACTGTCAGTCAGCCAGTTCACCTGCTCGTCAAGGTGAGTTTCGCAACCTTATCTCACACGATCATTTGTTTTTTTTCCGTATTTTCACCTGTTTTTTTTCTTACGTAATGAAATTCCTCTCATTGTTCTGGCGGTTGGCAACATATTTTTTTTCCACAGTGACACATGTTCGATACGAACGCCGAATACATTGCGCCGATTTAAGACATGCTAGAATTTGCCGCAAGTGTCAGCACCGTAGCTCCCACACGTGATCGCTAATTTCTTCATAATGGCGAAAATTTAGCAAAATGCCGACATTTTTGTCACGATGCACGGTACATGTACGAAATTTTATACTCGACGGCTTTATCACGTCGAAAAAATACGATTTTGAGGCTCCAAGGTGGTCGGAGCTTGTCATCCATGACCTTCGCGTCATGTATCACACGCTCGGGCGACTTTGACATTTCGAAATCTGATTTTTTCAAAACGATACTACCGATCGCGATGAAATTTCACTAGCAAAAGTAATAAAAAAAGACAATAGAGCAATAAGAAATATAATACACTTTAATGCCTATCAATAAAAATAAAACCTAAAAAGGGTTGAAATCACATGGATAGCCCCAGGTAGAGTTAACTGTACGCACATTCGCACACATACGAATGCATGACGCGACTCTTCGAGCTGCTTGGGTGAAAAAAGTTTATCGTTACCGACGTACACTCGATTTAAAAACGAAATAATCGATAATCAAGTTTATTGCGGACAACACGTATCATGAGGACGAGACTTTACAGCGTTTTATATACATATATCGGTCGATCAACGGCGAAACTTTCACGTCTGAAGAATGAGAATTACGTATTATGGCGGCTAATAAGCGACGTGTGTCGCAGAATGTGTTCTGAACACGCATTCCGCCCTGAATACACGTTACCTTTGCTAATTCAAAGTTATGTCGAGAAATAAGTGGTTAATAAATTATAAATCGATAGCAACGAATTACCAAAACATATCCATCAAAAGTATTATTCAATGAGAATAAACTGGAGGCGAAAATGTATGACGCTTAAAGAAGCGGTAAATAATTAAAATTCAAACAAAGAATTGAACTAAATAGCTGCAAAATACGAATTTTATCGGTCAACACCAATTTAATCCCGATGAGCTGCGGCATTTCGAAGAAAAAGTACGTACAAATTGCGTTTTCAAAATGGTCCGGCCTTTTGATAATCCCCTTTTATAAATTATCATTTTTTATCACAATATCGTTAAAAAGAGTTGAACGGCTCTAGGTTATTATTAAGTTGTCGGTACAGAGATAATGCATCATACATTTTTTATACGATTCACCAGCAAGTGGAAAAATATTTATACACACTCCCTGGTGCATTTTAAAGATACGAAATCTTGTCTGTTACTTGCGTATTCTGCCACGGTTATTACAGAAGCCCAAAGGCATCGAATACATTCACATATATATACACCCATACGTAAAAATATCAATATACACAGTATACCTATAAATATATATTTATTCGTGCGCAAAAAAAATTATTAGAATGACGGGGGTATTTATTTATCTTTTTTTTTTTTAATTTTTATTTCTCTATGCCCCACGTGTACAGTTTTCGGGTTCTGATTTATTAATTCTCTATTATCCCTGACGGTAGAATCATTTTATTTTTTGCCTCCGATCCTCTTCTTGCCTCTTCGAGGTCTCTGGCGTGTTTTTTTTCTTCTTTTTTGTCTTTTTCTTCTCATCGCGGTCGCATTCCTTTTTTTCACATCTTTGTACATCGCTTTGCGGGAACGCCTCATCGCCTCTCGTCTCGGACAAATTTGATCTTGAAAGACGTAACTAGTAATTAAAACGATAACGGTCTTCGCGCGCGTGTGTGTATTGGCTTACGACACTTTGTAGATATAACATGTAATACTCTACTGTATCTCGTTATCGTTTTCATTGCTTTGCTTTTATTCTCTGGTCTTTTATATAAAATATAAACCTAAATATGTGAAGCTAATACTATACAATAATTTCTCGACCGACCACTTTTGACGTGAACCCCTCTACTCCGTTAATCCCCATCGAGGTTCTCTACGTTAGGAATTCACAGTGTATACACGTTGGAGTGCGTACACTTTTTTTTTTTAATTCTTTGTCGCTTATTTCCCAAGAATTATAAAAAAGTTTTGTACTCTGGAAAAAATCTGAAATTGATATTGCGCAATGTTGCCTTTGTCTCTGCATGTTCGAATAAATTTTCTTTCATTACGAAACTATATTTTCTCCATTCACTAACGACAAGTATACAAGCTATAATGCACAGATGATTGTCTCATTGAGAACAGTCGGGAATAAATCATGATTCATTGTGCGGAGCGCTCGGTGAAAGCGTTAATTTATTTTTTATCTCTTGTTCGTTATAAAGATTCTGATCCATTGTTTACTCTGATCTCGGTATTGCGCCGGTTTATTATATTGTACAGTGGCGTGTGCCGCCGCTCGAGCAGCAACTAGCAGCAACTTGTTGCTCGCTCCTCTTTTCTTCGGGCAAACTGTTCGACGAAAGTAAACTTTGATCGACGTTCTGCGCGCAATTCGATTTGTGCAATTGAATTTTGCGACGCGATACGTACAAAGGACGTTTTGAGATTGAGGAAATAATGAATAATATAATTTCCCGTCGACGGATGCATTTTGCGACGAAAAAACGGGAATTATTTGCTTTTTCGTAATAAGATTGTTGAAAAATAAAAATTCACTTATTTAATATTTATTTTAACCATTCAAACACAAGATAAATCCCTGTTATCAATTCACAGTCTTTAATAATTACATCTACACGTTACTTTTCAAATAATATATTTTTTAAAAGTACGTCATCGAATTAATCATTATATTGTTTATCTACTTCGAGAGTGTAATGAAAAGACCAGGTTGAGAAGAATTTTTTCAAAGGGGCAGCAACATTCCATTAGGACTGTCGAATAGATGCTGAAGAAATTCGCTTTAGTTAAAGGGGCTGTAATCTTCGCAACGATCGCATGATGATAAACAAAATAAAGAGAACACGTGGGCGATGACGTGGCAAATAATAGGCGCAATTATCTACAGCACTTGCTCTCGCTATGTACGTAGACGTGAAGAGATTGATGTACCCATATAATTAACGAGATTTATTGCAGAAACTGTGAGAAAATATTCTTTTGGTTGCAAATAAAAAAATTCTCAAGCCGTCGTTCGCTTGGGAAGTTTTACCACCAGAAAAATGTTGATATTCACAATTTTTTCGCATTTTTGGTTTCTTCCACGATACCAGCGGTGTAAAAAAACGGTAAAAACTGCAGTGTCGAGAAATCGAATTTTTGCGAGTAGCGAAATATACGTTTACGTATACGCAAATTCTTTTTAGAAGAGAGAAGGTGATGCAGGGGAAAAACCGTGTAGGCAAAACAGGGTAAGACCATATTTTTCTTTCTTTCTTATTTTTTTCTCACATCCGGTAAAAAAGCGCTGTGTACTCGAAACTTATGGCAATAACACGGATACTTGAACTCACCGCCAACTGCAGTATTTTTGTACAATTGTATATGTGTTAGGGTGGCTCAAAAAAAGTGGCTGTTATAGCTTCCGTACGGGTTATCCTACAGACTTCACTATTGATAAAGTTTCACGGAGGATTTAATAGTTTACAAATAGATGTATTTAAAAAATATATTTTTGACGCACAAAGAGAGGTATTTAGTTTTTCACTTTAAAGCGGCGCATGGTTGCCAAAGGATTTTGTTGACCCCCATCCTGGAGCTAGCATATCAATATTTCATTTTATTATATGACAAAAATTGTTAGAACTTGCACAATATATTCGTATTTATTTGTATGATTTTTTTTTAATACATCTACTTTGTAAGTTTTTAAATCGTCCGCGGAACTTTATTTACAGTCAAGTCTGTACGATAAACAGTTCAGAAGCTACAACAGTTGAATTTAAAAAATTGGTGCAAGTCACGTTCGAATCGCTTGATACGGCTTAACTTTTTAGGTTGAATAAATATTTTGAATGGCAACTTTTGATGTGAAATTTGGTGATATTTTTTGTTATATTCGTATACCAACATTATGAATGCGAAAATATCACCGTCTGTTATCTTTTCATGGCTAAGTCGCTTAACGGATATCAACGAAAATTAATTGCGAGATAGCTTGCATCTGCAGAAAGGACATAGACTGCTTTATGAGAATTCCTTTTTCGTTTATGTCTTTCCGGTACGAGTTTTCACAACTAACAAGAATTTTTATAACAAGCAGTTATTTTTTTTTCTGTCCTTGGGAGACATTTTTTTTTAAGAACCTATTCATTTGTTTTGAAGGATTATTTTATGACATTAATGGTCCAGCACGATAATTCTTTTTCGTATTAACATTTTTCGTCTTCCTCCGATGTGTCGCCCAAACGCATGTCCTTTCAGATGAAAAAAAAACAAAAACCTCGCGGATGACGTCGTCCGTATCGGCTAGTCTGTTATCTTTTTGGCAATTTAAGACAAAAATAGATATTTAGATGCTGAAAAAGATGAATAAAATCCTGCAAGGCATTTTCCCTATGAATCAAGTGGGTACATTGCCTTCCAATGTTCCTCCGATACCCCAATAGTTCCAGGATGGAGATGCAACCGATTAGTTCTCGGAGCATTTTTTTTAGGGTAAATTTAATATGTTCGCAAGCGACGAAAGCTGCAATTTCTTTCAACCACCCTAATATGTATTCACGTAAACACAAACACGTATATAAGTACTCATGTCCTATTCGAATAGTCCGCATATTGCTGGAGGCTCTGATTTTACTCTCTTAGCATTACCTACCGCACGCAGGTACTCTATGTTGAAGCTATTTTATGTACACGTATCGGTATACGTATGTGTGTCTACGCGAGCAATTTTTTGTACAAAGATCATCTATACATATATGAACGAGAGCCCTGTTATTATATTCGCGCTATACTGCAATTATCGGTTGCCTGTTGGTGCTGCTACACCTGTGCTCCTGCAGCCCTCTCCTGACGTTTCTCCATTCACCCACTAAATTCTTTTAGCCTTTCTCTTGTGTTTACATGTATATATTATGTAGATTAATATATATTCATATGTTATAAACATTGCGAAGTCAAAGAACGTGACAAATCAAAATTATTATTTGGTTGACATTTCCGTTACAGCATTACAACATTTTCGTAAAAATTCGCTGCATGGATGAATTTAACGTTATGCGTAATTTTTCGCTTTCTGTGGCTTTGTTGCACTTTTTTTATCGGGCACTTTGACAGGTCAATTGATGACGGTTATGCCGAAAGTGAAATCACTGCGAGTCGAATTTGATACATCTTAACTTATAAGAAAGAACCGAGAATTCCGACGAACAGAGAAATTTTCAGTTCGTATCGCGGATGAATTGCTGAGAACATCCAAAGAATGCAGGAGTCAATGATACTCAATCAAATATCTTTCGCTTACGAAACCGCAACCAAGGAGACCGTAGAGTCTCCGCGGATAAAATAGATATACGGTCGGAACGCAGAAAATTAAGAAACATACTTTTTCTTAACCAGACGAGATGCTTCTACAGGGACTTAATAAAATAATAAATAAACCCCACGGACAGCGAGATACGTAATTCCTCATTTAGGAAATAATGTGATGAAAGCTGATGTAACGAAAATAAATGCTTGGCCCATTTCGTCAATGCAGTAATATAGGATGTTTCTTTGTCGACATGCGTGTGTTTTCATCGATGAATGGAAATTTGTTGAAACAAATAATCTTTAGTATTTCAACGTCGCAAATTGGAATAGTTTTTATTTTATTTATTTCTTTCGTATATCCTCTTGGGAGTTTTACAATCGTTATCCGTTTTCCATTCTTCTTCTTCCTCCCATTAATCACTTCTCTTTAATGTGCTACTGTGGCCGTGGTGGGACCTCCCACTACCGTGTCGCATTATCACATGGGCACGGGGAAACTGCGGAAAACCCGAGTTTCAAAGATTCTCTCCCGCTCAGCAATCAGATACGCCAGCTGACGCGTACGGTCGAGGTCACCCATCCAAGAACTGAAATTGCCTAGGCCCGAAGGACCGAATTGCCTCGCTCGAGCCACGTGCCAACCGGGTCATGATGGTAATATTCAGACTCGTACCATTATTTTGGAGAAGATGATTTTTATCGGGATATATTTTTCTTTTTCTCCACGATAAAAGTAATTATAAAAGTAGGATGGTAATTGGAATAATCTGGAAAAAGTATTAATCCTTTAAAATGCACTTTGCATAATACAAATATGTATAGATATACCTACATGCAGGACATTTCCCTTATCTTCTTCTATTAATTTCCCTTTTCGTCATTGACCTCTTTACTCTGTGACCATCAAAGCGTTGATCGTGACCATTGCATCTGCTGCTCCCCAGAGTAAAGCTTAAATAATAGAGAGAGAGAGCGGAAAAAAGCTCCATCGGGAGGCTTCTGCTCATTGTACGACCAAAGAAAAAGCCTGAATAGGTGGAAAGTATGTAGCTCCGGCTCAAAGGGTTGAGTGAAAAGAGTCACTATTAACTTCTCGACATAAAAAATACAGACTGCATATGCGGAAAGAAAATACACGTTAGAAGAGTAATCGATATTTCATTTTGATGGAATAATTAAAAGAAATTTCAGTACTTTATATATCTCAATTTTTAAAAACCATGCAAACTATTTATAATGGATTTTATTTGTAATTTCTTTTTTAATTTGTATGACAATACAAGGATATTTTTTTATGTATATATATGTAATATATATATATGTATACATATATATATGCATATATATATATGTGTGTGTGTGTATATATATATATATACAGTACATATATATACATAAAAATATATACATATATATATATATATATACATACATATATACATATATATACATATATATATGTATATATGTATATATCACAATGGAATATTTTTTAGTTTTTTTTGTAAGGAACAAGTCACGTTGTTCGAGGGAGAGAGCTCGAAGTCATGGGGAATAGCAATGGGGTTGAAGAATAGGTGCATGTGAGAGAGATCAGTTAAGAAATGATATAGCGAAGGCGTTTAGGTAAACCGATTGTAGATAGTAACCAAGTTCAGGGTTGCTCGACCTCGTAATACACCCTTGCGCCGTAAAACGTCTTAAACGTCGTGAAACCAAAACCAACATTCACACACATAGACACGTGAAAAAAAGGTCGAATGTCATATATTTTTTCCCGTCTGAATTACGAGAGATAGAGCCTGACCGTGGCCTTTGCGGATGCTGTGGGCATTCCTGCTTTCGCGATCACACGGAACTGACGTTGCACGGATGCGAACATGCTGCTGATTCTGTCTCTCTTCTCTTCCTTTTTCTGTGGAAGACGAAAATAAGAGGCAGCAGGTAAACGAGCGCGTTCTCAATTTTCATCTCACATCCCTTTTTTTTGCTCTTGCTCTTTCTACACGTGAGGGACGAACATTTGACGGGATTTAAGGATATATAAAAGAAAGAACCGAACAAAGAGCCATAGCGTGTTACAGAACTGAGCACGAACTTCGTGGATACGGAAAGCAAGGTTTTTTTTTAAATTCAATTCCAAATTTTGTGTCAATATAACCAGAACCGTATCGTCAGCGTTCAATGGCATTCGCATTACCATAATGCTTTATTTTATTACCGAACACGTACTTTTTAATCTCCGTGTAGCTTTTACGTTTTCGAAAATGTCTCGAGAAACTTCCGGATTTTCCAAGATACGGATAACGAATGGACGAAAAACTTTTTTCCATTAGCGAAGAATGCAATAGATATTTTTCCATATGACATCTCTATGGGGATATTAAAACTTTTGGCGATATGGAACGTCTTTTTTTTTCACACTTGACGAATTTTTCTAGAGTTTAATCTTGCATTAATTGAAAACAGCGCGTGTTGCAAGTACGTCCCAATAGTATCGAAACATTTATAAATTTCGTTTTTCCGTGCTGTTGTATCGTAAATTTCATGCAATGTATCGACCTTCGCCGTGAACGTTCTCACACACATCCATGCAGCTTAGAGTATTAAGGTATTCGATAACGAGAGGGGCTTTAAGAGTCTTGAAAATGCTGGCTTACGGATCACTCTCTCGTAAAAAATCTTTCAGGTAGATCAGCCGCCGTAAATACGAAACCATCTCCATTACATACAGCGGAGGATATAATTGGGTGCTCAGTAGGAGGGCTTTTACGATGTTGATCGGTGGAAAATACAAAGGAGCAAGGAACAAGCGCTTTAAATTTTTAAAGTCGTCCTTTTCTGTATCCCTGTAAATAAATTTGATTTAAATCAATGTTACGTAAGGATGTATAAAGAGGACATTTTTTTCTAAATGTAACCTCAAAAACGATGTTGAAAGCTAGAATTTGAATAATTGTAGGTACTTGAATATTACACGAATGTGACGGTACTGGATGATTTATGTTTTCAGCGGATAAATTAATTAAAGATTTCAATTATATTAGAGAGATATTTTTTATTTATAAATCGAATATGATTTCAATCCAACATAATTTCAGTAAATTTTTGTAGTCTTAATTTTCATCTGATACTTCACCTCTAGGAAATGAGACAATTACGGCGATAGTATTTTGCTCTTTTTTGTCAAATGGAGCCAATGAGTGCAAAGTCTGAATAAATTGTGATAAATTTCAGCACAAGATTGCATCGCATATTTACACTTTTTCGAAAAAAATTCAATGTTGCAGTCTATAGTGTTGAAAAGTAATTGAAAATGGTTTTCCATAGTCTCAACAGTATTACATGTAACTTTAATGGCTTTACATTAGTTTTCAATCAATTATCTTCGTCGAAAATTTTTCCATGTCCGTCGAGTAAAAAAATAATCAAGCGTGGTTCGGCTGGACGAGGTTAGAGAGGTTCATTTTTTTTAGCAAGGAAGCAACAGATACTCGTCCTGCATGAAAAAAGGTACATGGTCTCGTCGCTTTACTCAGCATCCCTTTACATAATTCTATTTCTCTTTTCGCTGTACGCTCACACTGTCCATCTCTTTTTCTTTCGCTTTCTCTCACACGGTTTCTTCTATATGTTGTTAGTCGTTTCGGAAAATGAAGTGCTATTACTCAAGTTGGAGATAGTGTTGGGGTCGAGCGTGTGGACGCCATGTAATGGCGTTTTATACACACAGAACGCCGTCGTAATACTTTCTGCGGAGCCCGACGAGATGCGCGACACACGTGGTGTTTGGCCCATATATCCCTCTTGAACCATATGTGTACACGAAACTAACCATATTTCCCAGCGTTGCGGTGTATATGCGAAGAAATTAGTGGGAATATGGACAACTTTTATCTCGAGTGTGTTTTCACCCTGCCAAAAGCCATTTGCCAAGCTAATTGTCCATTTCAGTGAGAGCAGTCCTGTCGAGGCGGGTCTCCCTTTATTTACACGCGCATTTCACGTGTTTCCTATTAGCGGTTCCGTCTAAAATTTAATTGTATTAATTAAAAATTTCCACCATATTCAAGCGTGTGTGAGAGTTGGAGGACAATTGTGTTCGCGCAGTAAATTTGAGTGGTTAGAATTTACCATATGGTTGAAATTTGCACCAACTTCTCAACGTGACTTCCCGCTCCAGACGCTGTCGCGGGATCGTCGAGTACGTTTTTCCGGGTTGCGGCTCTCGAGGCAACGTAAACTCAACGAGTATTTCAAGCTACTCTTACGTATACATATATGTATATGTATATATATTTATGTATGACGTTCTTTTTGAAAAAAATGGAATTCTCCGGTGATAAATTGTTTACACTGAATTTCGAAGATAAATAAAATTAAAATGACGACAAATCTTTTTTCACGAAGGGATAAGATGAATTAACTTGTATTTACTATTTCTGCGAATATATATATATATAAATATTGCAATTCAATACAAACGCGATAAGTACATATAAAATAAAATAAAATAAGAATCGGTACATGATTTGATTAATTTATATCGCTTTTTTTTCAAACGACCCATAGTTTTTGTATTACGTATTGATTGAAAAAAATTAAATTTTATCGAGAAACTATGTTTTCTACTTTCTGTTATAAACGATCAATTACACGTACGTGCTATCGAATATTTGATAACCGACGGCGCTTGAACGCTCGAACGGTACGCAGCAAACCATATCTCTTCGATATATAACAATTATTTCCTTATCGATATATAATCGACGTGACGTGTAATTATGCTATTAAAACCGAGAATTATACGAGGTACAAGATTTAACGTTTCCGAGCGTACCAATACGATTTTGTCACAGCTTTATTCAATTTATAATTTTCATGCGTTGACTACGTGTGTAACATGCATCTCTGGATGTTAACCCTTTGCCGAGCCTTTCGCTCAACATGTTTCCAGCTTATTACAAGATCACATTATGTCTTAAAATGTTAAGTGTACGAATTTTCTTTTTTCGTCCGTCGATTGTTATCGTGTACTCCAATACCATTGACCCATCAAGTCACTAACCATAAGCGACTAACGAATATAATGGGAGATCAGCGCGTGCTGAAAGGTTAAAAGGAGAGGGAATGTACATTCGTAAATAGCGATAAAAATAATGAAGAAAGATAAATTTTCAAAATTGAGTACAATTTTTCGAAAATTTGTGTTAAATCGCTTCAGAAAATATATGAAAAACGCTATCCTGAAACATGAAAACGTATAATATATTTTTTAAATTAAAGATGAGTTCTTGCAGTGAAATGGCATTTACCGTTGCTGTATCTTCATTAAACATTCAATGGGAAGTAGTTAATGGAATTTAGCACATTGCTAGATTAAAAACTTGCAATGTGCTTGCAATGTCAAATCATATTGGATTGAAATCAAGTTTCCTGCCACAAAACACGTTGCTATGGGCAAAATAAAAAAGGTTTTATCCTCGCTAATCAGCAATTTTCTATTACAAATTATTTTGATTTTTTTTCGCTATTATACGAGGCAATAAATTGACTTCTGAGAAGGAACAATAAAAAATGTATAAATTTATAAACAATTTTGTGGAGCGAGTTAGGATTTAAATTCTCCATAAACGTTAGTCATTCTTAATTTAGTCTCGATAACAGTGAACAGCCGCCCTTCGTCTCTAGATAGGAGTCTAATTTCCGGTTTCAACATCCATTTGGAGTTTCTACGACCCTCCACATTGGGTCTGTATGTTATTACTCTCAATAACGATATCAACTGTTTGCTTTGGCTTTCCAATCGATTAGTCTTCTTTTCTCCCCATCTGACAGCCGATACCGGATGTAATTGTCCCGAGGGGAAAGAAAACCACGCTGCAGCCGACCTCAACAGGAATACTGTGTGCTTTGTGTTGAGGAAAAATCGAGTGAATGTTCTCGATTCTTCATAGCTATATACGATATGGTGTTGAGCTCCGGAAAAAGTACGCTACACGAGTCCTTGTCTTCTTGATCCGAAATAGATACGGTCGTCGCACGAAACGTTCTATCCCCACATGGAGTATTTTCACGTTGGAAAAGAGCTTGACGCATCATCAAAGTATGCGCCAAAAAAAAAAAAAAGTAGCAGAGGCCACGTGCTGCCATTGGTACTGAAGAAAAGAGTGCACGAAAGTTGGACTAAAACAAAAATCTTTAAAAATTTACAATGCGTTTCTATTATCTTGATATAACTGATTATTGTAAAGAACAGAAATATTAAGTTTGTCCGAATTTTCTTAGTAACGATAAGATATATATAACAAAACCTCTCGTGCAACTAAAAATAAATTACGTATATATCATAAAAGTAATATTTTCCAAAATAAAAATAAAATCAAACGCACGCCAAGTTTGATTTTTTTTTTTTGAAAAATGTTATTTTTATTCTTCACGCTATATGAGAAAAAAAAATGTTCGTCGAAAACTACTATTTTAATTACTTGGTGTACATTTTTTACTTTTTAAAGTTGTAAATGTGGTACGTTCCACGAATTTTTTGCGCTCGTTTACGCGGCTGGAACCGAGGTATGCTTCGATAAAAAATGTATATTTCTATTCTGGGAGTGTAAATAAATGTCGATTTCGATAACATATTTGTCACAGAATATTCGAGACTCGTCAAATATCGTCGGAATTTATCGATCACGTAGAAACATTGAATTACCTGATGCGCAATTGAATGCTTTTGTCATATAGTTGCCTTATCTCGTTGCCACATGTTTGGCATAATAAATTTTCAAAACGAAAATTCAAGAAGATAATGGTATGAATAGTCGCGCCCGGACTACATCCACGCAGTTGATAGCCATCTTTTCGTCTTTAGCGATGCTTGGTTCATTTCCCATCTTCGATATTTCGCCGAGCGATATTGAAATTACGTCTCGGGCGAGTCTCAGCCGAAATCAGTAAAAAAAAATACGTAGACTATCATACTTGACCGTAGATATGACGCGATACCATTTTGTCTTCGTCGTTTATTTAATCGTCCTTGGTGCGGCGACAGTTTGTTCGGCACAGCGAGAATTCACGCCAACTGGCCCAGAATTCCGGAGAGAGAGCGTTTCAGTGCAGCAGGTAAGTGTTTCAAAAATGAAAATCCAAATGTTGTTTGTGACGAAAGGGTAACTCTTATTGATGATCAATTCTAATATAAATATCGATTCCGGTCCACGATCAGGATGCCGAGGGACCGTTGAAGCGACGAGTTTCAAGGCAGGTTGAGACCTCCAACGAGCCATTTCGAGAATCCTCATCAACGGGTGATACCGATGCTTCGAGAATCGGACTTACAGGGGAGGCAGAGGCGGCAACGACGGAGAGTCTCCTCGCCATTGTAAAGGAAGAGGCGGAAGAGGCACTGGACGATCAACGGGACGAAGCGATGTCGTTTTCGGACGAAGAGTTTGTAGGGCCGATAAAGGAAGAAGACCTCACCGTGGAGGGAGTCGTTTTCATCGTGGCTGAAGAGTTGACAGAGGCAATGGAAAATCGACGATGCAAACAGATGTCGTATTTAACTACAGAGGTTCAAAGAGTGATAAAAAATGAAGACGGCACCATGGAAATTGTCATCTTTATTGTAAAAGAAAGATCGGAAGAATCGAACTTAACTGAAGAATTCTCGAGGCCGCTGAGGAAAGAAGACTCATTGTGCCACAAAAACCGATCAGGGACGGCGCAGGTCGATAATGAAAAAGGTCTGGTTCTTCAAGATGACAGCAAAGAGTATCAAACGTCTGTTGCAACGGAACTAGAAAGCCAGGAAGTGACAAAGACGTCCCGGGGAGTGAATAGAAAAGCGCCAAAGTGCTACAAAAAGCGTCAGCAGGTGGTAAGATTACAAAACCCGGAATTAGCAGGAGTGCGCCGAGAGCAGCGCAGGAAGTACAATATAGAATACTACCAGCGCCGAAAGCTGGCAAGATCAAGTAACCCGGAATTGGCAGAGACGCACCGAGAGCAGCGCAGGAAGTACAATAGAGAATACTACCAGTGCCGAAAGCTGGCAAGAGCAAGTAACCCGGAATTGGCAGAGACGCACCGAGAGCAGAAGAGGAAATGCGATAGGGAAAAGTATCATCGCGAAAAACTCGCAAGATTAGAAAACCCGGAATTGGCAGAGACGCACCGAGAGCAGAAGAGGAAATACGATAGGGAAAAGTACCATCGCGAAAAACTGGCAAGATTAGAAAACCCGGAATTGGCAGAGACGTACCGAGAGCAGCATAGGAAATACGCTAGGGAACGGTACCACCACCACAAACTGGCAAGATCAGCAAAATTCTCGCCTGAATCTCATTGATGAGCAACCTCAACGTATTAAAATAATCTATTGGGCACACTTGAATTTAACAGCGTGGAACATTTTTTTGACAGTGATTACATGATACTAACCTCATATTAGATATTGAAATATAAATTGAAGTAAAATTTATTATTTCTTTAACGGTCTACTGATAAACAAATATGCCGTTTCATTTAGTTTTGTTCATATCATCTTTACCACATCGTTCACGGTTATTTTGCAACAAAAGCGAATTTTTAATCTCATATACCGAGATTTTTCTTCAACACAATCATCGTATAGTAATTGATCATTGTATCATTATAATTAATACGATGATCAACCATAATTGTCAATCAATTGCTCGACGTACTATTGTTAATTACGATTTATACGTTACTAGGGATTAGAGACGCGTGCTCACGCGCGCAACCGTCTGCATTTTCGCGCTGCAGCGCTCCATCTTGAATTAAGTATAGATAAGTATTAAGTATTGAATTAAGTATACAGAACACATTATAATTCGGCATAAGTAGCAAATGGTGAAAAGCAAGAAATTTTTAGATTCAAAAATGAAGTACAAACAATAATAATTAATAAATCATAAATAATCTTCATAAAATGCATTGCCCAAAATACTCAAAATTTTGTTTCAATAAGCCAACTTTGTATCACAAATATGTAATTAAATAAACAATTGCAATTTTACATAAAAAAATTTTTTACATAAAAAATGTACTTTGAAGGAAAACGCTTCTCGCAAGATCGTCTGATCGAAGAGTCATTTCTTGTAAATTTTATAAAACATTTTGAAAAAATTTTCCGAAAACACACCATGAGGCAACTTGTTTAAAGTTGTTTTCTCTATTCGTGGTTTATTTTTAATGCAGTTGTGGGTTGTTCTTTTCATCTAGCACCACATTAAAGTAAAACTCTTCCCGCGAGATTGTGTGATCGAAGAGTCATCTTCGAACGCTTTTCGCGGGATCGTCCGATCGAAGAGTCATTTCTTGTAAATTCTATAAAAAAAACTGAACAAAAATTCCCGGAAACCGGACATGAAGCAACTTGTTTAGAGTTGTTTTCTCTGCACGTGGTTAAATTTTCATGGAGTTGTCGGTCGTTCCTCTCATCCGCCGATCGAACGCTGGACCAGAATCTTTATGAAAAATCTGAAACAAAATTTCCGAAAACCGGAAATGCAGCAACTTGATTAGAGTCGCTTCCTCTGCCTCTGCGCGTGGTTAAATTTTCATGGAGTTGTCGATCGTTCTTTTCATCTACCACTACTTTGAACGAAAGCGCTTCTCGCAAGATCGTCTGATCGAAGAGTCATTTCTTGTAAATTTTATGAAACATTAATGTGCAAGGGAGAAAGGGAGAAAAATTTTCGCTTGAAAAAATGTGCAAGAAATGCTAGTTTAGTTTATTCACTCTCATTCTCCCGGACTATCTCTCATTTTCTCTCAGTACAATATAAATTCAACTGTGAAATATAGCACTCTTACTTGATATGGATGATTTCTTTTTCACGGAATGGATTATCGTCGAACTATAACCTTTGCTAACCGCGATTAATGTCACAGGTCGACAACTGTCAATAACAGTATAAAAAACTGCGCGAATACAGTCTCGCATGAATTTCGCGGCTACGCTCATCACCGACCAATCACGAAACGAATAAAACGACAACAAAGCAGCATGCGATATTTCGATATTTCGATAATTTCGATCTATATCTCCTCATCAACTTTTTATTAGAAGGATTTTATTAGAAGGATATTAGAAGGATAAAGATAATTTACTTGTTCGGAGTTTAATATACACCTGTGTTTTGTGTGAAAATAGTATAATTCATAGCTCGGACATGTATATTGTAAGCTTTAAAAAGTTTGAAAATAAAATTTACCAAAAAAAAAAATCAAACTTGGCGTGCATGGAACCTCTTTTTCTTAACCACGCGCGCCAAGTTTGATTTTTTTTTGGTAAATTTTATTTTCAAACTTTTTAACACTATTTGAAAAAAATACTTTTCGACGAAAAATACTGTTTTTATTACTTGGTGTACATTTTTTACTTTTCAAAGTTTTAAATGTGGATTTCACTTCTTTTTGTAGAAAACCACCGAATTTAATCATGTGAGTAAAAAAAAACTAACACAAATTCTTCAAGCGTTCAGGCTTTGACATGGGAAAAGGTTAAAATACTTTGACATTTAGCACTGACGCTTTGATTTTTTGATGTTTTGCCTACTTCGCGACATGACGAATGTGATATATGTATATATTATTATTTGGAATTTAGTAGAAAAAAAATTAGCCCGAGATTATGAGTTTGCACATATCGATTGACCAAATCGTGCTTTAACTAGGCTCAATGGAAAGGAAAAAATCATATTTGATCGGTAAAATGTAATTACATATTTAATTAGGGGAACGGTTTCGGAAAGATACGTGATTTAAATTCTTGGTTGACAGCTGGAAGCCCATTTTCCTGTATAATATCCGTGGCAGGTCTCTGACGTCGGGTCATAAAATTTGTTCTTTATTACTTGGTGTCGAGACGCTGCCACGTCTCTTGACGTCCTAATGCCTAATGACGTTCCTGATGCCAAAAGGGCGTATTACATTTTTTTATAATGAATATTTAAAAAATTTTATTAACTGTGGTGCAATTTTGTTTCACAGACTTTTTTCATTTTTTTTAGACCTTTTAATGTACAACAAATTATTTTTCCGGGTACAAAATAATTTATACGGCCTTTTGGCTTTGGATAAAAAAATTAATTTTCTTCTTAAAACCGAAACGGCGTATAATTCAGGACATGCACTCTTTTGGCTTTACTTTTTTTCGCATATTTCTGCTTAGAATTAGTTTACTAATCGATTGGCGACAACAAAAAATTTTGTACGCCCATTTGGCTCTCCAGAACCAAAAAGACGCATAGTTTTTGGCATTAGGTACGCGATATTTTTTAAATTATCGCGTACGAGAATTTCATATTGTTTTTTCCATGTCATTGGCATACCAGAGGATTAATAGTTAGGATGAAAAAATGATGCATTATCAACACGATGCTTTGAACTTTTAGTGCTCGATATACCACAATTTTTGTCAATTTTATGCAATTTCCTTCGTAGCCCGTTTCGCGAGAGCGTTATGTGCTGAAACGGTTGTGCAATCAAACATACAAAACTGCAGGGGTTGCTTGTAATGTTGCAAGGAGAAAGTTTGTCGTTGTCGTTCTTGTGATATGACGTATTCGTGATAATACAATAAACTAAAAGATACGCTGATGTTCGACACATAATATCGTGACGCTCTTTGTGCTTATGTGCAGTTGGCGCAAAAGGCCAAAGAAACGCACACGATGTATATCGCCTTTAAAACCACACGAAAGGTTCACAAGCTGAAATAAAATGAGAATGATAGTGACGGCGGTCCTTCTTCATAATCTCCTTCTCGTCGTAAGGGAAAACATTCGCAATTCTTTGATTCTCTCTATCTTCATCTCACGTTTTTCATCGTCAGGTCATCACGACGAAGAATAACTCAGCATGATGACTACAAACGTTCGCTCTTCGTGAGGAATCGCTCTTTATGGTCACGAAACGGACAATAAGCGTCACAAATAATAGAAAAATACGTATATATATTCATGTATAATCGACAACAATTGCGCGGCTTATTACGAATAATAAGCACAAGAACCCACAAGAAAACCATCGTGAACATTTGATTTATCGTTAAATCTGGCGAAGATCCTAACGTTCTCTAAAGGTAACAACGTTGCTGCACGTGATTTCAAGTCTGTACAATCCTATATGTATAAATGCCGTATTATGGATACAAGTGGAAATAACACACTCCGATATAGTTTCTCTCGATCTGTGCTCGTGTTTAAATTCGTCGGAGATCTCACGCGTATCTCCAGAGGGACTCGTAGCGGTTTCTTATTTTCCGGTATGCACACGTGTGTACATATTTTTAAATAAAAGATTATGCCTGCTACGGCGGTAAATGCGATGAGAAACCTGTGATAGAAAGCTTAGAAATGTATAGATTGAACTAAGCTAAAACCTTCCGGAAGGTCGGGGGTCTTTAAATTATGGAAAAACTAATCCAGAATTTCTGTATGATATTTGAGATAAAATCTGCTGAATTAAATTTTATTTCAATGTTTGACGATTCATTGCTCAAGTTGAGATTTCACAAAGATGCATCAGACTGATGTTGAAAAACTTCGTGATAGCCTTTATGGCAGACATTTTTAATGGAGTTTCGTGTTGAATTTAGGGTATTAGTAAAATGCCTCGATATAACTTACATCTGTCGATACTGATATTACATGCCTCACATTTCTTTAGTGTCAGCATAGAGCGATATTTTTGTGTATATATTATTGCAATTTTGATGATCATAACATTTAAAAGATTAAAAAGAAAAACAACATTATCAGAAGCCGATAATTCATGTTTTCATTCCATCTCAGCGATACTTTTGAATGTCACAGTTTTATTTCGTATTCGGAACGAGACCGATCTGCATGACGAGTTGAGAGGGTTTACGAAAAAAATGAGATTGATGATACAAGTACGTGTAAAAGCTTTTAACGCTGTATTTATGCCTAACGTTTTTATTCCCTCATCGTTTTTGTCCTGGTGCACAATGCGCCCAGATGGAAAGATCAAGGGTACGAGAACGCAGCATCCGCATTGTTATGTGATCTGCCTGGGTAAATAAAATGAGGGGAGGACTGAGGCAAGGTTAGATTGGTGCAGGTCGGAAATGGTCACGATTATTCTTCTCCCTTCAGCCATTCCTTCTATTCATTCATAGCAAGCCCTTGAATGTATATATGTGCGTGTGCGCGTGTGTCCTTATATATAAATGGATATAAATATACCTGATGGGCACGTACCAGAAAAGGGCCTCATTATACCAAAGTCATTCGTAGTTTTACCGCAAGATTAATGTATTCATTCTCGGACATCTTTCTCCTTCTCTTCCTCCCTCTCTCATCTCATTTTCCATTGAATGCGAATAAAAAGATCCGGCATTCCCGCAAGTATACAAGTCAGAGTACGCATACCCGTGCAACTTTGACTACATCAAAGTACAAATATTTATACCCAAGAGTTTTGTCTTTATCCAAAACCGATGCGATTTTTCAAACTAATCCTGCCCAGCATTTATTGGACTGAAAGTGGTCCTAAAAGCAATTTCCACATTTTTCTAAAACGCAATACAGTTTTCTTGGTTTTTTCATAAATTAGCAGCAAACTTGTAATACTTTTTCTACTCCAAATTGCAATTATACGTTTAGCCATGGTTTTCCTCTTTAAGATCTTAAACGGTTCTCTTTTCAGATGTAACTCAGGTTGTGATTGTTGGCAAATGTTAATTTAGTGCATGCTGCTCAATTAACCCACTGTTCAGGCTCATCCTCCGTGATGCACTTAGCCGAATGCCCAAGTGACGTCAAATTGATGCAGAAAAAAAGAAAATTGTCGTCGGTGCACGGAACGTGAAACGTGGTTTAAGGTAGTTCTATCGTTTTATCGTTTTCTTAAGATTTTGTTGAAAATTTGAATACGTATTCTTTGATGTCATATATACGTGTGTAATAAATTTTGGAAGGTTTTACCACGTGGAAGTTGAGATATTTATTGGTAAAAATCACAATTTTCGGTAGTCTCTCGTAAGAGCGCGTGTTAAAAGTTGCATTTTCATCAATGAATATCTTGGCTTCTACGTGGTGAAGCCTTCTAAAACTTTGCATACATTTTTATGCAACATCAAAGAAGATTTCTTGAGTTTTCCAAAAAAATCTTAAGAAAATTTTTTTCGTAATTTTTGTAATTATAGAGCAAGCACATATCACCTGGGATGACCGTGAATTTGGAGTATGCTGTTCTTTAGTCGATTTGCAACAACTTTTCTCATTTAACTGAAGCCCGCAAACCATTTTGTATGTGAGAAAAACTGCAAAACAATTTCTCGATTTGAATCTAACGATAGAACTACCTTAAGGGCGTCTTTTTGATCCTCGACAATCGGCCGGTAATCCACCACCATTTTTTCTGATACATGATATTTATCGTGATACATGATTTATAAAGAAGATGCACCCAATTGCGGCAAAAAAAAATTCACGAAATACCCGTGCGGCTGCTTTGTCACGCATATAAAAAAAAACGCGCAGCGGGGTCCTAACATACCGGGCTACCTCAAGCTCAAGCTCTCGTTTACTTGCCTCTTTTCTTTTTTGACGACCCGAATTTTTAATGTACCTTGAATGTCAAAGTTTCTCCCCTGCAAAAAACCTTGGGCATTTTTTTTCTTTTACCTTCCTTTAAATTTCTTTCTTGGATTGCCGACCATAATTTAAATACTTGTCACACTAATGTGTCGTCGTAGCATTGAAACACGTTTCTTGGTACGCATTAAATCTCCACCCTGTTTCATATCTACCGCATATCAAGTATAAGTATGTCGTCATTCACACTCTTCGTAAAACGAACGATCGCTCGTCGCATTCCTCATTCTCACACATCTTGTGCTCTAGAAATCATATTTTTTTATTACGTAACCAGTGCGCTCGAACTCTCGAGATAAGCGCATATGGTAGAGCGTATTCTAGAAGAAAGATTTATTTTTATGGGCGGTACCAGGAAAAAAAACATTCGAAAAAATATGAAGCACGACGTGCTTTGAGAAAATTCAAGCGGTGTTGTTTCATCACGCACGAAATCCACGATTTTCTCGTCGTATCGAGTAAATAGTTTCGAAAATCAATTCTTTTTGCGGTTGTAAAGACGAAAAGAGACACACAAAAAGTTTCGGCTATATAGTTTGTGTTCTTTGCAACAAAACAGTGCGTTTCCATAAATTTCGTTGTTCGAATTAAAAATGGATGTGCCGAAAATAATTGGTACAAATTTGGAACAAACATACCAGTAGTTTCAACGTATTTCTTGTTCCAAGAATCTGACCATGAGCGAGATATTTCGTATGTGTGAACCATCCGTTAAAACGGTCCAAGTGTAATGGGACGACTATGAAAACTCTGGTAAAGGAAACCATATGTGGTCAAGGTTGTGAAAGAACGTAAAAGCCTCATTTAAACCGGAAATCTATTGATTTTTCGTAAAATCTTCACTCTTAAACAGTTTCCGGGTTTTTTCGAAATCCTGCTGGTCGCGAAATCGACATTTCGTTTCCGTCCTCAAGTCAACAATCGGGAGCCAACAACTGTACGATCTGTTCACGAATATTAAGAGTTTAAATCATCGAAATATCTTTTGACAAATTCCCTATAGATTTTTCTTCATTAAACACCGCAAAGATCTCGTTTGATAATTACGACTGATTATGTTATTTATGGATTTTAAATTAATCACCGTGAGACACGTTTGCGACGTACAATTTTTATGCGGGTCCTTGATGCTGAAATTTCGACCTGCATAGAAAACGGACACGGGTTAAATATGAAGGCAAAAAACGGTCGAGTCTAGTAACCGCACAACTTGAACGAGGAAAAATGGATGTTGAAGAGGTGTTCGTTAGAGCGATTCGATTCGAGGGTATCTCGTCGTTGTTTTTTTACGATGGCGACGGATCGATATTCGATTGGCATCGGCAAAGTTCTTTCTTATCTGTATTTCCCTATCTCCCTTGTGCCCTTTCAACGCACTAACTGTGTAAGACTTTGAGAACCCTGAAAGGTATTTCCGTTTTCATTCTCTTTCACTTTCATTGGTCAGTAAATTTGTTTCATTTTCGCTCGAGCTTCGGACGATTCCACACGTGTGAACATTTCCGTCGCACAATGGAATATTCGGACGTAAAAGAATCGTTAGTCGAGCTACTCTTTTTCTCTCTCTTTCTCTCTTTCTCCCTGCTGTCTATCTAAAATGAAATAAATAACTCTCCCTCTGTTTTTTTTCCTCTTGCTGGACCATCTTTGACTCGCCGAACACTTTGAAATACGGGCCAACACCCAACCGTATTGCATTCAGTTTTCTTCCGGGAACATTCCGTGAAAACTGCGTGTTTTTCCCCAGATGGTCTCTGAGACTACCCACGAACGTCTCGCTTTGAGGCTTGTGTTTCTAACGCCTTGGAACTCGAACAAAAAATACCCCAACATTATAACACAGGGCGAGAGAGAGGCAAAAGTTACGAAAGACTTTTTTCATTTCTTTGACAACAGTCGTGACACAACAGTTTATTCGATTCTATTTATTGCAAACGATAAAATTGGGGAAATTGAACATTTCACTTTTGCTGATTAAAATACAGGATTGACAATTTATTATAGTGTAATTAAAAATATGCTAGAAAACTGTATATGTCTTTATAAATTTGTTTTAATGTTTTCCATGGTTGAGAAATCTGCTATAAATCAATATTTAGCTTTTACTCTATTGTTACGTACGCCATTGTAAGGTTCTCTTAAATCTGTATTGTAAAAACAATTTCTCGCCCCCTCCCGACGACATATTTGACTATATATCATCGATTTGAACCCCCACCATTTTTTTCTTGTTTTTTGTTGCCCTAATCTTCATTCACCTGCATAACCTGCTGTACTTCTCGCTTCCTGCTCGGCCTTCTCGAGTTACACGGCGAAAAATCCATTTTTCGGTCATCGGATGTTTTCTTAAAAAAACGAAAAAACTTCGCTGTTCATCCATGAAACAGCTTTGAACTCCTTTGGTTCACTTCTCGTAGAGGGCTGCAAGTTTTTCAGTGGGTAAATCCCAATAATATTCTTACCATATGAGCGATGCTTTCGTTTTTTCTTTCCTTTCACGTTTCCTAGCCACTGCTAATCTCGGGCTTTCCCGAGGGTTCAGATTAATGTGGCATGTCAAGTAGGGACTTTCTCCGGCTGTGTCAAAACACACGTGATCCTAAACTCGCTACCGAACGTTCTTATGGAAATATACAAATGCACATATTTTTCGACTTTAAACCGATAATCTTCATTATTGTAAAATGTATTATATTCCTCTATTATTAAAAATAATAATAAAGAATTGAGAACTGAGAATGTTTGAAAATATACAAATTTATCTGGAAGTTTTTCACTGGCGTAAAAATTACTCGTTCATCTGGATTATCAGTATTTCAACTTGGACAAAGCAAAAAAACGTTGCCCAATAATGAAACACTCCAGTACATATCTTTCTTTATCATGAAGTAAAGTTAATAAAGACCGACTGTAAGACAGAACGGTTTGTGCGATTCGTCGAAAATCTTTCATTTTATCTCGGGCTTCGAATGATGTTGAATAAAAATTGCAGCACAAAGACTCGAGTGGACAAAGCGAGAAGACACGTATACGTAAAAAAAAGCATGACCGCATGCGGACGGAGGGTTTCATCGTAAATTGGCGAAGAATTTCTTATCTGCGTTGAACGATCAGAAAATTTGACTTCCGCGTGGTTGGCGATTGCCCCTGATGCTGCTACCACGCGCTGAAATAGCTCTGTTGCATCTTGGCGAAAGGACGAGAGTTTGTCTCGAGAAGATGTGTTGTGGCTTCGTTGGCGGCCGTCTTCAAAGCGGCGCCAACGGGTTTCCCAGCGGTGGCTTCGTTGTGGGAAGGCTTCTTTTATGCGTGGGACAGCCATTCGACCAATCTCCATATCTATCTACCTATCTCCCTTTGCATTTCTGTTCGCTTTCTCACGTATCACCGAATCTTTCGCGCGAGGGAAAAAACAACGAAAATATTCATAAACAATACGGAAGTGTACATTGCCAACACTAAATAGAAGCAGCGACCAGATAACATAAACAGTCTTTCGTTCTTCACGTTTTTGCAGCTAGTACAAAGGCTCAGATTTTTCCAAACTTATTGGATTCATCATCTGTACGTTCCAGCTTAACTGGTAAATTACACTTTGCTACGATGTATTCATAAATTGTTATTTATGTTTGCAATGGGTCTTGTCTTTCTAAATTTGTCTCATACAACATATAAACCAACCCAGAGTCTTATGAAGCCAGCTATATATACATTGGCAAAAAAGCGATTTTACGATACTCATAAAGAAACTCTGTTTTTTCTTATCAATATCATCTTCTCCACTCGCAGTTGTTGGATTCATTTGTTAAAGGGATCGCAACGAGAAGATTGGCAGAGCAACCAATCAGTGAGTCTTTAAAAATTACCATTTATTGTCTCGATGCACAGAAACAGCAGTGAAAATTGTTGTACGTCGATATAAAAGTAAGTTCATAAAGAAAGGTGGAGCGAAGCATCGAAAAGAAAAAACAAAGTCTAGACAGCAGAGAGATGGAATAATAAGAGCAGAATAAGAAGTTGGATAAAGCATTATATTCGTGAAAGGTATATGCGAAATATGCGAGGTTATGGGTGATGATTCGAAGCTTCTTTACACTCTCGATAGTGGGCGTTTAGTGAGAGACGACAATGCACGACAATGTTCGACTCTGGTATAAATCTTGAGAAGCGATCATACCAACCCATGATACACTGTCACCCTTTCCCTGGTGATTCTGTCCTCTTGGAATATCACGCGTATATTCTTCAAAGACTTCCTCTAAAGATGCATATGATACCAGAAACATATTCATCCGTCGAGAAAGATATACGTTAACAAAATGGCGATAAAAATATAAAGTTAAAATGGCTGCTGTCACACCTCTGGAAATTCCTTTGCCAGGTTGAATTCTGTCCTTTCGAAAAAACTACCCCATTGCCGCTTTCTCTTGTAAAGGAGAAAAGAAAAAATAATAAAATGTTCAACGCTGTCAAAAGTCTCTCACGCTAAAATAAAATTAAATGCATCTACCACCAGGCACTTGTGGACAAAAAGTAAAAGCTTCCAATGTTCTTTTCCTGGGACGCAGCGTCTAAAGTTTCTGGAGCAAATTGCGAAACATATATTTTTTTTTAACGCAGTCAAACGAATGCACACATCTGCTTTGTTTTAAATCCGGTTTTTTTGCACTTTAACGAAAAGTGTAGCTCGTTTCATTGTTCCG
Source organism: Heteropelma amictum (assembly GCA_959613375.1). Lineage (NCBI taxonomy): Eukaryota > Metazoa > Arthropoda > Insecta > Hymenoptera > Ichneumonidae > Heteropelma > Heteropelma amictum. The sequence continues at coordinate 5,113,778 of OY390724.1, forward strand.
TAAGTCCGGGCCATTTATATTTCGAGCTTTGTTGACGGTTGATTTGTTCATTTAGTTCATTTGTTTATTTTGAAAAATGTGGAGAATTCAAAATTAGTTCCTTTCCCTATGAATCAATTCATTCATTCATTTTTCCGCATACACGCAACATTTTTCCCGAATTTTTTTACTGTTTCGAAGTTCCATGTATCATGTTCATTCTATGAAACAGAAATGTCTCCTGAGCAATGAAAAACCTTCGTAATAAGAGAATTATAAATCAATTGTAATTTTTTACCGTTTTTCAAAATTTACGAAAGCATTTTCAAAACGATGAATTTATTGGATATACAAATAACAAAAATACGCTGCATTATGTATGAATTACATTTTTCAATCAATTTGCTAATAGCTTTTTAATATTATTATTGTTTAAGATCAGTGTGCTCAGTACCTTCCGTATGGACTGTTTTCTTTCAGATTTTTCTACCACCGGCAAGTACTTGAAATTCCCGTGCTATTTCGGGTTTGTTTGGATTGCACCTCAAGAACATGCTTAAATATATCTCGATTGAAAACTCTAGAGAACAAACGTGTCAGAGTACTTCAATACTTCGATAGTTAAAAGTTTCACGCTATCACAGCAGTTTGTAATATTTATTTTTAAATTTGCACCGCCGAAAAAGGGTGAAACTTGAGTGATACCGGGCCCGCCTACGGAAGAGGTACAAAGCTGTGAGCGATTCAAATTCATTTGAAAATCTGAACTGATTGGGATGTGGTGAAGATCGAATGTCAAACATCGAAGCACAATAATATTCTGCGATCCGTTAGAAAGAGAACGAATCCGACTCGCCCTCTTTGAGATTTAAAATTAAAATCTTGCCACCTCTCTCCGTATATTTATATTCAGTCCTGGCTCAAGTACCAAGCTTATTCACACGTACACGTATATGTTAATTCTATTCCACGTCACGGGGGCTCGAACAGCTATACGACTGTTCGATCTTGATTATTGGCGTGGGTCGGCTATTTTTCTCGCGCTTGCACTTGAGGTTCTTTCATTCCCGCTCTCTCAAACTCTCCATTTGCATGAATTATTCGTCGTTATTTCGCGTTCCCCAAGGAAGCCGCGTCTTTCACATTCAGGACGAAATTTCAAAGGTTCATACTCGCTTTTGACTTTCATTTGCACGCCGTCTCGTATACTCAACGTGGTATATTATTCATTCATTTCTTCATCGCTTATTTTTTTATTCCATTTACGCGCCCGTACGCGAGAGTACGTAAGCATACACTTGGGAGAAAAACGCGGAGACGCCGTTGTATGAATTTTTTTTCTAGCATCGATTTTAATGTCAAGTTCCAAGCTGTTGATGTGCATGAATATTCGTGTGATTGGAAATTCCTAGAATGTTTTAATTAAAAAAAAAACAAATTTTAAATATACCGCAGGATTTATGCAAAATCCCATATAGCAGTGATCTAAAGCTGCTCGGAAAGATCAGCTCGGAAATGTGTGAATGAATGGGGAACAAAAAATAAAAATAACAACGATAAGTAAAGTTGACGTTACTGCGTCTTTCATCGCATATTATGTACACACGCGACTGAGGTGAGAGTGAGAATCTGCTGCTGTGAAAGCAACTATCAATTTTACCACTTTAACCTCGAGAGACTTCATCGGCGTAGGATCGTCTCGACACTTGCATGTAATATTGACAATTTTCATCGTAAAAATTTGTATGCGACGATAAAAAGTGTCAACACTTTTAGTCGACATTTGCGTTATTATTGCGCATGTCTTTGTAACTGCAGAATAAAAAACGCCCAAGGATATGAAGTAAATTTGTAAATTACAAAAAAAAATGGTAAATTTCAACTTCGTCGAATCTCTATCCATAAAATTTGTAGGATATTTGTAAGATATCGCGCAGCAATTCTTAATTTAGAGTTGTAACTAACTCTGTAGTTGATTGTAACTGATTTGAAGGTTGTAATTGTCCCATTTAAATGAGCCGGGGGTGTTTTCGAATAGACTCGGCGAGTGGCGTTCGAATTGTCCGGGTAAGTCTACTCCCGTTGTCAGAATAGTGCTTTGAAAATTGGCAAAAATCGCAAAGCCGAAAATTGCACAACTGCTAAAAATTTAAAAGCCATTATCATGCCATTATCATCATCATGATATATGATGCGGCAAAAACTTACCACTTTACTTACCACGTACTCGTGTTCAGCTGAGTAAATAAAATGTGGGTACCACAGAACTCGATGCGTATATCATTCACACTCAAATCGATCATGAAATGCAGAGTCGAAATGTCTATAAGCACTTTTCAATCTGACAAATACCTATAGAATTATTAATCATCGCCTCCGGCCAATCGGATCCCGTGGCAGTCATCGCAGTAGAGAGGGGAGTGCGCGAGTCCGGTTAGCTCGAATTTCGAACTTCGATAATCAATAACTTATCAGGTTTTGGTGTTATCGAAAACTATCAGAAGATTTTTTTATTCCAAATTTCCTCCAAATTCAAACTACGAAATCATTGAAATAGACTTCCAGGTCCATTCTGAGATAGAAAAAAAAATGTATTTTAACAAGTACATTTTTGGCTTGTAGATGTCATTGTCTCAGATTTTTTAACCCCAAAATTGATAATTTTGTTGTTGTTTTCTATGGGCACGATTCAGTCAGTGCTGAAAATGCTTCAACGGGATCGAGTTTGTATGACAAAGCATAAGAAAACGAAGCATTAAAAGCATCGACAGTGGCAATGACGATATACATGATAATAATATATAGAGCCGTTCCGACTTTGAACGCGCGTATTCATATTTTTTCATACTCCATAAATCTTTGCAAATCCGGATAAACCGTCGCGTGAATAGAGTAGCACGCGCGTGTAACCTGCACCCGGCAAACGGTGCCGCAAAAGTTGAATCGGTTCTTGGTAGAGTAAAATCCGAAAGTTGTTCCCAAAATGACGGTATTGCGGGTTTACGATCTCGAATTACGAAGACCCTGGGGGAAACCGCACAGCTGACGCCTTGGCCGATTTGTACGAAGAATTTGGCAAAATAGGGTCGGAAGGTACACGAGTCCATGGGTGGAATATTATAGCTGTGCCGCGTGAACGACCACCGTAAGAGCATCTGCCAGACTTTGTCGAAGAGTCGAGAGAGTCATCCAAAGTGAGTCCGAAAAGTTTTACACCCTGAATCAATTTCCATTCTTGGTGCGGACGATATATCGTTGTTGAGCTTGTTGTGAAAATATCAATACGGCAATTGGCTGCTCCTTTGAACGGTTTTCTTTGAGAAAGTGATGCCGAGAAAAGAGAATGCTACAATTCATCTCCCTTCACTGTCCTCCCCCGTGTTTTACCGAACTCTTCGAACACCCGGTACAATTTTACGATCTATTTTATTGTTCCGGCCATTTCAAGGGCACTTCTATATACAGCCTGTATAAAATATCATGTACGTGCATGCCCCCTACCCCTTGTTACTCCTTTCAACCCAGTTTGCTGTTCACGCATAATGCCCACTATGCATAGAATTTCTACAACGACGTCTCGTATAGCCAACAATTGAAGCGAAAAGATATTATATATCACGCGAACGTTTTGTTTCAACGGAATATCTGAGGGGATAGTGTCAGTGTGACAAAGAGATGCAGGGTTCGGCAGTTTGCATTAAGCTAACATGTAAAAGTTATCTCGAAGTAATCTTCAATTTAATTGAAAATTTTTTATGTTGGCTGGATTTTAGTCGACGATCAATGATGGTATGTCATCATTTTTGCACTGTGCGAATATTTAAAGGCCATTTATAACATTTTGATGGTAGTTGAAAGCTTACTAGATTGCGACGATGTTATAACTGCTTACCGCACGATTGCAGGCATTGACTTCCACGAGAATAAGCCTGTATGAAGGTTTCTCATTGAAAAATGTTGGTATCATGTCCGAACGATCTTCTCTCGTATCCTTCCGTGAATAATACGCTTGGACGTTAGCCCAGCAGCTCTGTCTCCTGATTGTGTGTGACGTCGGGTGCTGGAAATACCGTCTGTCATACGAGAAGTTACGGTAGTACGGTACATACAATAGTGGGCAAGGATATGTGGGATATTACGTGTACATAAAGCTTTAACTAACTTTGATTTTCCGGCGCTTTTAAGTTTGCGTTTGTAGCAAGAGAACATAATATATTCGCAGACGTTTCTGCGTCGGTCAAAAGCAGAAAAACGTAAGGTTCTCAACAAAAATGAGAAGTACTGGAAAAATTATAACATAGTTAAGAATCGCGGTAGCGACTCGAGACAAGTACATTTACTGCCTCACCGACATTTCATCGTACTGCTTCCGCGACTCTCTATGCGCCAAATAGCTTGTTCTTTGACATTTCCAGAATTTAATTTAACCCTTCGAGTGCATATGGTGTCATTATGACACATAGCATTTTTGATTTTAGCATTATATCGCAGAACGAGGGCTCCACTTTGAACAAATATTTTGGCATTTACTTTTCGTTTTCGTCAAAAAAAAAGTTCAGGGCCTTTAAATAGGGATATTTTACCGCAAAAAAGTCTTTGGAGACAAAAACAAAAATCGAATATTTACCGAGGTACAGCGACTCGAAAAACGCCTTGTGCCAAAATGACCCAGTATGCACTTATTGATAGGTAGCGCAAGTGTGCACTCGAAGGGTTAATATTATTTAACTGAACATATGTGTTAAAAGAATTCTGAATGCACAGATATTAAAAAAAAAAATTTCTAGCGATTCCAAAAGACAGAAAAATTCTAGCTATAGGCATACTCTGGCTGTCTCGTTCAATGATGCTACGGTTTGATTTTTCGACTCTTTTTTCAACCGTTTTTCGCAATCGCAATTGTCAGACGGCTGAAGTTGTCATACGTCACTTGATCATATAAAATAAATGACACGATGAAAAGATGGAAATGTCAATCTTAATGATGGGATTGCTAATAACTCACCTACTATATAAAATCGGTGAGTTCTCCATCATATATCAATATAGAATAAACACTTGAAGACGTTTATAGAAAATTTTTGAAATACCTCTAAATCACACCATAAATTTTCGCGAAAAATTGTCAAATGACCGCAAAAACACCAAAAATGGTCGTCAAAAATGTCAGACAAGTACATTCACATGTAACGTTTCCCGAATATTATCCATCTCCAAAAAGAGTCTAAAAATAATCGCATATCTTGTATTATAAGCCAAGTACATAAACTTCATAACTTTGCCGATTAATATTGCCCATCTCGAAAAGAGTCGCAAAATAATCGCATATCTTGTGTTATAAGCCAAGTACATAGACTTCATAACATTGCCGATTAATGTGGAATAAAATGAACAGAAACAGGTGACTAGTTCAATATCTGGATGAAGACTCAACGTCACGTTTCAAGATTCACCGTTAATACATCGGCGTACTTGTCCGACCCATCACCTTTCACTCAAATTTTTCAATCAAATGCGACACCGACCCAACAATAGCGAATGAAGAGTGATGGGCCGGACGAGTACACCGATGCATTCACGCTCAGCCTTGAATCGTGAGGTTGGGTCTTCATCTATATAGATATTGAATTAATCACCTGTTTCTGATCATTTTATTCCACATTAATCGGCAAAGTTATGAAGTCTATCTACTTGGCTTATAATACAAAATACGCGATTATTTTGCAACCCTTTTGGAGATGAACGATATTCGGGAATACTAAACACAGGTGAAAAATCGTGAAATTTTGTTCATGTCGTATGACAGTTGGCATTAAAATATTTTATAAATTTGAAGGAAAAATTGTTCTCCCGATCCGGAACGCTCCATACATATATGTGTGCCCACTCGTATACTATGTGCAGCTTTGCTATGAAATTGCCGCTGCGATCAGAGTATAATAGAGATTCGAGAGAGCAAGAGAGAGATCAGAGCTCGTCTCCACTCATCGTGGTCAACGTACCATTCATGACTGTCTTCTTGATCCTTTTTTTTGTTCGAGTCGGTTGCTTGTGCAGTCCAACGCTAGCCAGTGGTCAGCAACGGCAGTAGCAGCAGCATACGTAACAAACGGATGTTGTACCTTACATTGTGTGAATTTACGTGTATTTCTCTCGGCCAGCGGCCAAGAATGCAGCGGCTCGCAAAACCGCGCGCACAAATAACATGCAATACATATACTACTGCCGCATTCCCTTTCGAAAAGAAACCTGGATGAAATCTCTCCATGATGCTTAATCCATATGGCCTGCCTGGTAGGAGTATCAAATATCGAAACGGGTCTGATTTCCTTATCCCATTTTTCAAAAACAACGGAAAGGGAAAAACCCTTCGTCTTGTGATTTTAACAGTAATTTACGTTCAAAGATATTTCTCGTGGAAAATGAAATTTCTTTGAAGCCATCGGATAAATTTCATAAGACGTACATGATGAAAAATAAGCTTCCGGTCATTTTGGATTCCTTCAAAAAACAACAGTTCTTAATCATTTTAATGCTTGGATACACAACGTAGATTATCTTGGGTGAAAAGGAATGTTGAAGTTCCCACGAGGAGGAGCTGAGGGTAAAGTGAAAAGCCGCATGCGTAAAAGCAGCGTGTGTGCGTTCGTATCGATATCCGCTCGACTCGCGAGACTCTCATCAATGAAGAACTTGTACTTGGGAGAATTGCCGGGCGCGCCTGGATCAACAAACTACCGGTCATCTTACACGCACCCCTCTTCATCTTCTTCTTCGTCTTCTTATCTATCCGCAAACATATACCAGTGTTACATTCAACGTCGATCGTATTTTCATATCCATTGACGGACTTTCTCTTGTCCCTGTCAACGTTGTCTCTCGAACGTCGAACAACGCGAACCATGACGTGTTAATTGAAAAAGCAACACAACTCCGTATCCTTCTCCGTACATCAAACATGAATATCGCGTCGTCAACTTCCAGAGTGCATTCGACAGTCGATTTTCTCTGCTGTACGATAAGTCTCTTACGGCCGATGCATGTACCTCGCGGACTCGGAAAAAGAACATGCACAAAAAAAATTGTAGCCATATCTCATTTAAAAAACGAATTTTATTTCTGTTGAAAATGTGTTGAATAGTTTTTTTCGTTTCTGAACACTCGTTTTATTCTTAAATATGAATAAATTGTTTTCCATCATTGACTCGGAACAATTTCTTTTACGTTCAATACGAAGACTTGACTCGTCGTAGTTTTGGCGATGTTTTCACGTCTCCGCCTGACACGTGCTGCCACGAAAGGCGTAAGTAAATCCGGGTCGGGCTCGGCGATAGCATTCTTGGACAAACTACGAACAACGATGCTCGCGACGTATCCGAGAATTATTGTAACCGCGAGTCCAATTGGCGTGTACAGCATGTAAGATATACGATAGAGGTAAAAGTATTCCTGCTCACTGGCATATCTGTAATAACATCGAGGTTTGAACAAGATTTTTTCTTTGGCACGTTTGAGGTGAAAAGTATGCCTGTTTTTTTTATTTTTCGTTTTTTTGGTTTGGATAAATATATATTTGGCTCTTAGTGGCAGAGAAAACATTTCAAAGATATTTCTGTTTCCGTACTTGTAAGTGGATTCTTCGAGTCTCTGATAAGCCAGAGTATCAAGATGAGTCGAATTAGGGCAGTGATCGACGGAAACGGGAAGGTTCCGTATCGGAGGCTTTGGTTGCCCAAACGTCATCCACGACATGAAGAGGAGACTGAGAACGGTACCGGTTACGGCCCCCTTCTCGTTGGCATTTTCGAAAAAAATGCCCAAGCTAAAAAGACCCAATATCGGGCCACCCAGAGCTCCATTTATCGCCAAAGCTGTTTGTATCAAATTTCCAAGATTCGAAGCGAGAAAAGCTATGCCGATACACGTGAATCCATTAACGACACCAAGGATCTTGCCGAACAATGATGCCTTAGAGTCCGGAAATTCGCGACCGAATTTTCTATAAGCTGGCGTTATGTAATCGGCGATAGCAACAGCAGCAAGTGAATTTAACATTGCCGATACTGTGCTCAAAGAAGCGCTGAATACACCGGCTATGAAAAATCCTGTCAGTCCAGTTATCTTGGACATTCGTATTTTAGCGAAATATGGCATAACTTGATCATAGGAGGTGACTTGGCCCGAAGCGACTGGATCACAATTTTCGAACCATGCGTAAAGTACCAATCCAGAGAATGATGTGGCGAGAATCATGGCCATGATTATTGGTGTATTCAAGAACAAAGCTAGTTGCGCCGATCTGAGGGTTCTGCCATTCGCACGGTAACAAAACAGAATTACAAAATGAAAGATAATCGCGTATTTGAGATTCTCAGACGAGCATGTCTTAAAAACAGAAATGCAAACTCACTTGGCGGACAAGAGTCGTTGTACGTGGACTTGGTTGACGGCGAAGTTTGAGAGAAAAAAACAGATTCCACCGGCCGTCAACGACCACCAGGTGTGTCTGATGGTAGGATCGACGGTGAAACTGTGCGATAAAAACGAAGGAGTAAGATTGGAACGTCATGATTCATTTTGACGCGTAAAAAAATGTATTTTGTATCTTTGGATTACTCGAAAATATCCAACCGGCTCCCATTACTCGCGATCTCCCAAACCTGCGATACGCCATCATCAAAATCAGAACTTCCGACCGCAATAATGCAAAATATCGCAGCGAACATGAGAAAACCTTGGAAAACGTCAGTAGCAAGGACTGCTTTGATGCCTCCGATACTCGAGTAAAATGTACAAATGACTCCTATGAGAAATATGCTCATAGTGCTTGACAGGCCTGTCGTTGCCTCAAGTGCAAGCGCTGGTGCGAACAGCACAACACCAGTGTAGAGTAACATTTGAACGAAATTTGCCACGCTTGCTGTCATTCGTGCTGCAAATCCGAAACGCTTTTCGAGATACTGGAAAAAAATGTTGTTTTGTCATTTATCGTGTAGTCAATTTCATTGGTAATCTTGTTCACAATACCATTAATTTACTTGATAAACGCTCATGTACTGAAGTTTGTAAAAGACCGGAAGATAGAGGAAAGCTGTTATCGGTGTGGCGATAATAAATCCAACATTACTGATGGTAAAATGCGCACCGTGGATGTAGCTCTCACCGCTTATACCCAGGATCGCGATTGCCGAGAGAAAAGCTACCATAAGCGCGATCGCCAACAATGGTACGCTCATAGAACGGTTGGCGGAAAAATACTCCTGAATATGAAAATATATCAATTCACTAACGCCGAAGAGAACACATTTTTTGGTCGATGTTGAAGCTCAAAACTCGGTAAGAAAATTGAAGGGGATTTGGAAGAAAAGCATTATTCATTTCGGAGGCACTCTTTCGATTTTTTGAGATTAAAATTTCATCTTGATGGCTCTAAAAAATATTATGGTGGATTTTATGTGAAAAAGTACAAACAAAATGGGAAATAAGTTTTTTTCTTTTTGAGTTTATAAACTATTATTATGAGCGAATTTAGGCCATGCTGAACGGTGATCCCAATAGTTAAAATTGGAGAAAAAATGTTTTTTGAACATTTTTTCGAAAATCAAGTATTCACAAGGTCCTCATCGTCCGAGTCTAATCTTCGGTCAGATACAACGTTATTATACATTCAATTAAAAAATTTTGACTCAACATGACGACAAAAAAATTGCCAGATTATCACTTCGTGAGCACTCATAAACAGAAGAATTTTAGAAATTCTCAGTTTCAAACGTATCTCCGTGTTCCGGTGACCTCTCAATCTGAACGTACAAATTAAAAAAATTTCAAATGGCGATGATACGCCATTTGAAATTTGCCATTTGAATGCTATACCACGAATACGAAAGAAAACATCGCGTTTCCCAAATTAAAAAATCTAATCTGATGTAGTGTCGTTTTTGTAAAAAAAATAATACGCCCCAACATCGTGCAAAAATGTGTTTTTTTTTCGGCCTTAACTAACCTAGTTCAAATTAATCCACTGGAACGATTGCTCCATAATGATCTATCCGAATAATTGAAAGTCATTGTGATTGAAAAAAAAGATTTTTTAAACTGAAGAATTTTAGGCATATTTGTTTTTCTCATTATTAAAAGTACATATCCGCTTTTTTCACAATGAGATATCGCGTTCGATGTAATAACATTGCACGTACCGCTGAAGTTTTTTGTCTTCCACCGCTGAATCGATAGTAAACACCTATCGATGCGGAGATTAATAGAACGGTACCAACGACAACGTAATCAGGCCATTCCAGCGATCCACTTGATCCATCCATCGTCTAGCGTAGTAGTGGACAAAAAATGAAAAATTTATCACCGTTATTCATATATAGGCTTAAGATAGATCACGTGACAATGGGAACACATGGCTTTCAATAACGGTCTGGCAAAGTATTTGTTATGAAATGGATCAAAATTCGATCTAATTCGTTCGTTGATTTAATAATTATCGATTAATAAAAATGAAATAATTACTTAATCAAGTAACATGTAATTATACACATTTATTTAAAGAGAAACATTTTATTTGTAGCTACTTACGTCCATGTCTACAATTATTTCACACTACCACAATTTTGTTCTTCACGGACACACGCTTCCACTTTTCCGACTAAAATATTAAGATAAATATTAAGAAGATTTCCGTCTGTGCGCCAATAGGAATTAAACTTTGAAAAGTTTTCTTTATCGTCGGCGATGTCACTCGACGAGACTCGTTACACGCGACGACGTCTCCAAGACGTCTGAAAATCGTGTACGATATTCGCAGAAAAAGAAAATTTACCGCCAACGAAGCTACCTACCTAGCATGTATTACATAAATAAGAGATATCGCACGTAATGCGAGTTTTAACCGAGATGCACGAATGAGAGACCTCTGCACAATATTCTTAAAGAATATCGTATAATGAGATGTCTAGTTGTGCGTCGAGAGGCTTTTTACCGGACTGTATTTAATCTGTTTTTGTATCTCCATGAGATTACTTCTACGAACGGCGAAGGAAAAGAAACTGCGGGAAAATTCATCAAAATCGACTCGCTTATGTTCAATCATTCAACTTTTATTTGGTAACCCGAATTCACATCATCTGAATTTCAGAAAATATTTCAATCAAAAACAAAACGAAAAAAGAATTATAAACAATACTTTATCTTGTTGAACACGATTTTCGCGATGCCCGTACTTTTTTTAAATATATCCTGTCGTCTTGACCTCGACTACCAAAAGCAATATCGTATTAATTATATACGCACAAACTTCGGAGAACATCGCAAAATAATCGCCATAAAACGTCCCACATTGAAATTTCGTCACATTTATCTTACAAATAAAGATAAGTGAAAGATAACTGTATCGATAATTAACAATTGCTGCATTCGAAAAGTAGCTTCAGTGATCTTAAACTCGAAGGATGTCGCATTATTTTTTCTCATCAACTTGTATGCGCCTACGTTCTTCGTAGGCGTAGAGTTCACAATGTTGAAAGTTATTGGCAAATAGCGCCTCCTCTCGATGAAAGTTTTGTTGTCGATTTTTCAGACGCGTCCAATAACCGCACCGATTACTACAGAATCCGATGCGTAAAAAATGAAAGAAGTTAATCGAACCATCAATCGTGGTAGAGAGACAAAGAACGTGTCTGCGTTTCAGGGCCGGGGAGATAAAGAGAGATGTTGGTAAGTGGCGAATTCCCGTCATTAAGCTGTTAGACGACAGAAGGCTAACTGCCGGTTGACTGGCTGCTGAACTTGATCGGCAATATCTTGTTGACCCGGGTCTCTTTTATCCTCTCACACACTTCGTGTTTCTTCATCCCAAATTATATCCGCTATCTTTTTACCGGTCATAAATATGTATGTACATATATCTATACAATATATCGATAATTCTCTTCTCTTTCCAACTTGTTAATGGCAATTGAACCGTGGTAAATGGCTGACGAACATTTCCATACTCGATTTACGCACTCGTCGCTCTGCCGCAATCTCCGGCGGTGGCTCTTGTACCTTCGGCTCCTCAAAATGCTTCCTATAGATCCGATAGGTTCTGCATCGAGTGTACACAAATTCAATCAAACGATTACGAGCTTAAACGTTCTTATTCCGTATCTTACATAATCGCTTTGTATTGCAGTCGAACTATAGTTAATTACACCTTAACGTAAAACAACAATAAATTATTTTCTTTATTATGTTATGTTATATGAAAACGTGGATGTACGGAGACACGATTAGCAATAATGTGCACGATAAATTATTCGGAGAACGTATAATAATATACATTAATATGAGTATAATTTAAATTCTTATAGTCGTTATTTATGGTTTCCCTGGATTTGCTCCCGATTGCATTATTGAAGACTACCGTGCAATCCTTCTCTGCGTTATTCATCATTTACCATATTGAATGTTTTTAATCGGATGAAAACAGGAATGTTGATGTCCATCGACGACACACCACGAGATTTGTTTACCGATGATGGACAAAGACACTATTTGATCTCCACATTGCATTTGAAGAGCATACAACTTTTTTGTTGGAAAAAAATAAAAAAATCACTCGGTACATAACAAATAAATACATATTGGAATAACTGTTTCCATTGTGGTGAATAAAATCGTGGCAGTCTGAATTTCATGTTTTTTAGTCTAACGTGTTGTATATGAGTTATGTATATTACAAGATTTCGTCACGTTTTACGCTTAATCGTGTCAGTGTAAATGTTACCATCAGTGAGTCAAAGTTGCTTGGACCTTACTTACAATTTAGAACAACTGTCACAGCTCACTCACGAAACTATGGGGGACGTATTATTTATTTGACAATCGTCCACAACGGACGTCATAGCCGATGGAGAGACTGTCAATCATCTCCGTTTGCGTAAATAAAAGCTTCGGCACTGGCGAAACTATTCAACGCAGAGTATGTTTGAAACGAGCATTCGTATTTATATGACGACAAATATTCGCGTGTCCGAAAAGAGGGACATAATTTTGTATTTAACACATTATTGGTTTTATCAGAATGATTAATTCAAATAATGGAATTACAGCTAAATGAAATTGTATTATGAGGCTAATTTAATTAAAAGCCTGCTAATTTTATTTCACCGAAAAAAATGTTGGTACTTGAACTTACCCTTACGTTTCTCGTAATTTCAATGATATTTGCCTAGAAAAATAACATATTGAAAATATATTCCTTACGATATAATTCTTTATAATTAAAGAAAAACTGACTTGTTTCTATGCCTTTTAGAATGTATAAAATCAGTTTTTCCAATAAAATCGTTTTGTTTTTCTTCATTGAAACGTTTTATTCTATTGTTATACACAAAGCTTCATCAGATATTTTTAACATTTTACTCGCGAGTCTCATTTTGTGGTGGAATAGAGATAGAAATTGATGATCGTTGTGACATCCAGTCGAGACTTATATTAGTGGAAACATATATTCACACGTTCATATATCTATATATCTATGTGTATACATATGTAGAGAGAGAACATACATATATATTATATACTACACATAGACGGGCTGGTATATCAATTATCGACTGTTCGTGCAGCAGTGCATCAAGAGAAGTCCCTCTCATAATTCACAATATGTTACAATGGCACGGTAGCTTGTTGAGCCTGTTAACGTCCCATTAATTAACGTCTAATTAAATGACGCGTGGAACATAACCCCTTCGTCCTATGTTTTCGATGCGTGAAACTACCGTATCTAAATGTGTTTTAAGCGTTTGGTCTGTCAATCATTAACGTTCAGAATCAGAAGAACTGCTCATGCTCCATCGCAATATCTTGTCAATCAATTTTTCACTATACATTATCTATATTCGTTTCATGAATTTTAGCAAAGTAAAATTTAATATTAAAAAAAAAAGAAATATACAAAAAATAAAAAAATGCAACCTCCAAAGAATATTCATTCAACTTTTTCGTCGGGGAGTCTCGAGATATTTTTGGCAACTGTTATTTCTGAAAACATCGATACTTTATAGAAAAATTGCTACAGACTACCGCTGATTTTTTTCCCGCTGATAAATTGTTAGTCTAAAAACAGATAATAGTGCGTCAGTTATTTATCATGATTTTAGGTCAAGGATCTATAATGATTGATATCTATTTGTGCGTGTGTGTACATGTGTGTGATGTTGCGTCGGCGCCGAGTGTCTCAGGCTCATGCATACATTTTAAAAAAAGAATCCGGAAGGCTTCGGGCTATAAACGAGCCTGCAAAGTCTCTTTGCGTTTAAAGTCTCGATGATTCACAGAGGTCTTCAACGTTGGAATCGTACTGCTTCTGCCGTTGCTCTCTCTCTCTCCCTCTCTTTCACTTACGCACACTAACTTTTTTCCCCCTTCTTCCAAATCCAACGCCTGAAAATTAGTACCACGGGAGGGAGCGAACTGAGATTAGCCAAGAGTGTAGATTACTCATGGCTCGGGGAAAAACTATCGTACCAAAGGGAAGAATCAACGGCAGTGTCTTTGCCAAGTCGACCAAACCCGCGCGAGAGTTCATGCTTACGTAAACAGAAGGATGTTAGAGGAACTGAACTTTAAGCTATCTTTGCTGTCTTCGAATCTATGAGTTGGAATAAAAGCAAACAAACAAAAACCAGATATCGTTCGTCATAGTCGGAGGATACGAGAAACGGGCGAGATGTATTACGCAATAAAAATTATGAACTGGAATTTTCTTGTAGCTGCGGTACCCGGAGCAACAATTTATGTTTCCAATTAGTATCAATGCTGCTGGCTGTTGTGAAGAAACTCTCGAATGTTGCACACACGACACATCCTTCGTGACGGATAGCTGGAGACACATGGAAATAGAAAAAGTCAGAGCGCGGTGTAAGGACGCTTGTGAATCTCGTGAGGCTTTGACATACATAACCCAAATAGATACGTGCCGATCAGCGGAAAAATATATCAATGATGGCCAAAGCTAACAATTCGCAGAGAGAAGTATAATTCGATTTTACCGATAGGCCAATGAAATAATGCTTAATCCTTGTAAATAGCCGGTCGTTGTAACATTTTTTACGTGCTAAGAAAATTCCCGACGTTATTCTCGTCGTCGTGATTCTTTTATACATTTTTGCTCTCCACGAAACATTTGTATTTTCCGTCCACCAACGAGTACCAGTGCAGGCGTTTTTGCCGCCATCGTGTAATAAATTCTTTCCTGATCGACAGCATACGAGACTTGTTTCAACTTCCGGAGCTGATAAATTTTGGCTCTCCAGAGCTTACGAAAAACGTTGTGACGTTAATTTTATTTTCATTTCCGTTTCATTGTTGACCCTGGCCGTACTTTTACGGAACTCCCGCAATCAAATACCAGAACGAATCGAACATTGAAAATACTGATGGGGAATTATTCGAAAACATTTGACGATGAGTTCAACGTCAGAGCACAGTCGTTGTGACAGTGTCTATTGAGGATTTTGGAACATCACAATTTAACGTTTTGCGAAGCTTCTTCTCGTAGGGTAGATTTCACGAAGAAATCGACGACCTTCAGGCGTTTTCCGATATTCAAGAGGATCAATAATGTTTTCCAAGCTACTTGTATTAAGAAGAACTTGCTTTACAGCCTACGTCAAAATGGCAAATTTCCAAGAGAAAATTCGTATCGAAATATGTGGTCTGTTGTTGAAATTTTGTGAACATGATGGAAAAATATTGGCACAAATGTTCCCCGCACACTGTGATTTCGTTTAGTAGCCTAGACATGCTCGAGTCGTGTCGAAAATGAGAAAAGAGAAAAACTGGACACAAAAAGCAAGAGAAACTCCTCTTGATCCTATTGGTCACGGCGTAATGTTGTGCCAGTCATGCTGATGATCTAGGAAACGGTGCAAGGGGTACTGAAAAAGGTAGGAGGGAGTGGTCATTATGTTACATGAAAGGAAAGGATGCATCGGATTTGCGTATACGGAATAACCTCGTGCGTTGTGCAAAACCCAGTAATCACCAAGTGTGCTTCCATGTGTACTTAATTAGTCCGTTACGCAATTACATATCTATCATCGTTACATATACACATGTACAGAATAGTGTATCGACTGTTGAAAAATAAAAAGAAAGGGTATCTACACGATTTGCAACTTGTACATGGATGATGCATGACTTACGTCGTTTCACCTTCCTCTAACTGTATATTTAATCATTTTAACGCGACATAACGATGTAGGGCCTCCCTGTGATACGTGAATTTCGATCTTTTGTTATTGTCGAAGTGACTGAAATATAAATTTCGACTGTTCTTCCAAAGAACCCAGTGGTCAATACGGAAGGTTAAACTGACAAGTTTCGGCCATCGAACTTTATAATTCGATGTACAGCAATGAGCAAAGTCTGATCGGTTCAATCCCAATCATTGATGTGAAATTTTCATCACAGACTTTCATCTTGAAATTGCATCTAAAATTGAACTAAATGACGTGCAATTCTGAGACAGCCTTATGTGTGTGTATACGAGAAACCTTTATGTACGCTCATTGTGTATAAGCAAGTTTATGAATGATGCTTCGACGAAACATCGCGTAATAAAATATAACGTAGTTTACATTAGTTCTGATCTACGTTTGCCATCTTGTATTGAGATCTGGAGCAATCTGGAATTATCGAGTGGCCTGCTGCATTTATAATATCTCTCTTCGGTATTGTCAGGCAACCTGTCTTTGTAGGCAATTTATAGGTTGTTGCGAATATCCGGAAAAACTAGGCCATCGATCAATAACCGCTAATTACAAATCCTAGAATAAAAGGTTCATTGCTATTTTCTCTAATGTTGTTTGTGTTTAGTTGGCCTACCCAGCAAAACGACAAGAAACTCGGATAATGTAAAATGCATCTGGTATTTATTTTTCTTTTCCTCTCTACATTTTCCGTGTATTATCCATGCCTTTCGATCCATGGATTATCTCAGGGTCGCAGAATCTCCCGACTTTGATTGTTGCATTGATGACTACGTTAAGTTTTTCAACCAAATTCTCGGCTGCAAAAAAAGGTCGGAATTTTTAAATCCAAATATCTCATCCGAAGCTTTGACCTTTCGAAATAAAAGTACCTTTATTACCTAAATTTATATTTTCATTGTTTTTAATTCTATGATTCATCTTTTTCGTGACACTCGATTGACTGACGGCTCGATATATAACTTTTTCGTTTAAGAGTTCATGGAATTAATTACTAATTACGCGATCCAGCTCAGGAATATTAAGATTTTTTTATAAAACAAAATTCGTTGAAAAAGTCTGAAAAAATCTTTCAACGAGACAGTACGTATTGAAAAATCGAATGAAATTTGTAAAAATCGCTATTATTTCCAAAGTCTGATAAATTCATCGAATGCATAAATCTGCCTGAGGCTGTTCCTCTGGCTGACCAAACAGTCAATACCAACTCGATTAAAACGTTGTAATAACACGAAGTTGTTTTCACCGAAACGCCGGAACACGCTGAAAAGGGTATTCTCCTTGCTACCCTTTAGTTATTCAATGTTTTTTTTTTCGAAATCCGACTTTTGCTTGGTTGCCTGCGAAAGTGGCAGTGCGCGGGATAAGCGAGCTCTGTCTCGTCCGGTATGTTATTACGTCGGTATCCGCGAGCTTCAGAAAACACGATTAATACTTTAGAGGCAAAGTAAAATGCATATGAGATAGTAAAATAGCAGCAACGGAATAATATAGTTGATGTCACGCACACGTGTGTACAGTGATGCGAACGAATGAATTGGAGTTATTTTATGTTTCGTCAGCAGTGATAAATCTGAAGGAAGAAAATTAGTTCTTCGTCAGTAATATTGTAATTGAGAATACTCAAGGATAGGTAAATGTACGGAGTCTCGCTGAAACGTGAAGAAAACATTTGTTAAAGAAGGAAACGTTTTTCTTGAACCAAGACCCAATATATTTTCGATAAACAATATTTATCGTATAAATATTTCGAAAAATATGCACAGTAATATTTTTAATGCTATGGATTCATTCGTTCTGCTTTTTTTGTTGCAATTTCCATCCATTTTTCCATGTTAGGTTATGATTACATCCTTGTAACAACTTTAATAGCGACCGATATAATACTATGCAAAATAACCTTAAAACCACTTATCTTATCGATGTATATATACGCTTAAATGAAGCGTATCGTCGGTTTCCAGAGAGAGGGTGAGCAATTCAAGACAGTGAAACAATTACGGGGCATCCATTGGCACAATGACGTTGAAAATGCCCCACGATTTTTATTGTTTCTCACAAATAATAGTTAAACTTACATAAAATTAATTGTCCTAAATATTTATTACGATTCCAGTTAAAAAGAATAAATAAAATTAAATCTTGGGGGAAATGTTTTTGAAAAGAATTATCGATGAAGAACACACCGTTATTTTTTTCCTAGTACAGAGAAAGACAAAAGTATGCCAAGATAAATCCAAAATTGGACCAATAAATCTCAACAAATTTTTAGCGGGCGTTTTTACGAACTTATCAAACGTTACAAAATTCTCTTACAACTTATATAATAATGAGTTTTTTTTCGACACAGCAGACTCAGACCACGCGCAGATGTGAATTTATTTCGTCGATCGTCGTCGTCGTTTGCGGTTATCGATGTTCCGTATTAACACCGTGAATGTCGTTAGATGTTTTCTCATCTCTCGTAAATAACTCGAAGATTCTTATGAGGTAGAAGGAGGGCCATCGATTCGAGCGTGTTCTCTGTATACGGCGTAGCGGATATGACACGCCACGACGGGACGTCGAGTTTATGGTTGTTTTCCAGCATCGTTGTCGAACTATACCCAAGCCCCATGAAGCCCCATGGATAAACTACGTTTATATAGATTAGGGTGTCCGTTACTTCCCAAGTTGACTTTTTGCACACGGGTATGCGCCAAATCATCAGTTTATGGCCTAAAAACAATGTTGGACGTTTTTTCAAAATTTTCAAATGCCACTAACCCCTGCTTAAATTACGATATTTTTCCCATCCAAATAACACGGGGTTTCCGCATTATTTAGATTTTAATTTTCTTCTCGCTTATTGTATTCATTAAATTTAAAAAAATTGTCTATTCTCCTTCAAAAATATTATTGACAAAAGTTTTTTCATGAATTTTAAAAAGATTAAAATTAATTTTTACCATATTTTCCAATAAATTTCCTGATATTTGAAAATTAATGAAAAAATAGTTGGCAGCTATATTTGTCCATCTAAAAAGATCGATCATAGTTGAAGGAGAATCGACAATTTTTAAAAGTATAATGAATATGATGAGCGTGAAGAAAATTAAGATCTGAACGGTGCAAAAGTCCCATGTTATTTAAATGGGAAAAATGTCGTCATTTAGGCAGGGGTTAAGGTCATTCGAAATTTAAAAAGGAAATGTTTAACATTGTTTTTAGATTATAAACTAATGGTTTGGCGCATACCCAAGTGAAAAAAGTCAACTTGGGGAATAACGGACACCCTAATATACATATGTTTACATATACGTGATCGAACACATATCACGAGATAGGCTGCGGCGGTCTTGTATTCCGTCATCATGGTAGGATCAAGCGAGCATCTCCGCTTCTATACCCAGAACACATACATGCACACAGGCGTGCGCACATATATTTTGACGGACAACAACTTTGGCAAGAACTTTTGTTGTTATACAGCGAGGTTACGACAATATGTAAGTAGCATGACGTCCGCACTAACTTCTTAATATATAAAACGCTGAAAAAAAGCCACAAGGTAACGCGGAAAATGAAACACACAACTCCAAGATAACTGAATGATGGGAACTTCTATTATTACCATCGATAATGATGAACATCCTTGTATCTAGCATCTTGAATTTATTGAGCATTGTATTTTTGGCCATAAATCTTCAAAGATCCAGGTTTAAAGCGTTGAGACATTATTTCAGTGTCTACATAAACGATCCGTTGTGATGCCAATTTTTTTTCAGTCTTGTAACCGGGAAACGAATATTAATAGGCCCAACATAGCTGATTTTATATACTTGTATGTACAACTAGTAGAGGAGAACGTAAAACTTTATCTCATGAGGCAATATCCTCTACAAAAAATAATAAACCTGACCAACATCTTAAATAATTCTTCAATTTTAAGAGAAAAATTCGTACAGGAAAATCAATAAATCGAACAAATGTATAAAACTAGTGAAAAATTTAAATTAAAAAAAATTTCTTTAATTAATGTCCAATGATAGGACGGATAAATATTACTAAATAAATTTAAGGAAGGCACGAGAAAAAATAAAAATGTTATTACGGCTTTGGTGAGGGTTTCTCTTCTGCTGGGGCCCTGATGTGGTCCAAATGGAATCGTTTCAATCTCCAATACCATATCGTATTCTACTCCGCCACTGATAATTCTTTCGCGGCACCTGGTATGAAAATTGAGTTCAAAGGAGGAGAGATGCTGCGAGATATGACGTCACCAACCCTTACAGAATATAAAAAAATATCATCGCGGTATCAACACATGTATGTATACATTAGGGTGACCGTTATTTTGGCTTCGGTAAAATTTTTTTTACGTCTAGCAGAAAAAGTGATCAAGATGTGATAAAAAAAACTGTGTAAAATTTGGACGCGCTGGGATAAGGAGAACACGTGCCACCGAGCAGTTTTATTTTCGAAAATACATGAACTTTTTTAATCGCCGCACTAAAATATTCATTAGCCTCATAATAATAATTAAACAATCTGGAATTGGGTACATTGATTATACATATTAGGAGGTACAAAATATTTTATTTACTGATTTTTTTCCATCAATTATGTACAGTCATGAGTAGATTGAAAAATTAATAGAAAACTTGAAGTCGGACGTGGCGGTTTGGCCACATTGCGGCAGGAAATCGAAGCAGTGAATTAATTTTCGACGCACCTACGTAACGTTCGCACTGGTGCTCCAGCTTTTTCGCAAAAAGTCCATACCTCTTTCCCAACCAACGTAGTACTATGGCGTAAAGAATACTTCGAAGAAATTCATGTATTTTTGAAAATAAAACTGCTCGGTGGCGCGTGTTCTCCTTATCCCGGCGCGTCCAAATTTTACACAGATTTTTTCTATCATACCTTGATTACTTTTTTTGCTAGACGTAAAAAAAATTTCACCGAAGCCAAAATAACGGTCACCCTAGTAAATATGTATATATTCATACAATAAACCGCAGTCGAAACTACACCGGGAGTTGGATCTCGTAGTCGAGTTTATGCTTACGCATTAATAACTACATGCATGTACACATGTGCATACATGACCACCAGTGCGTGGGCCGAGATTATGTCGTTTCCAAGTAACGTGTATGCGCGCCCTATGGGCCTCGCTATTTCTCCCATTTTTTATTTTTCTCTTTTCCTCCTGCCAGCCATAGGGCTATACAGTTTCACCGCTGCTTTGAACCACGTGCGTTCAAGTCATTCCGATGGTTTTATGCTCGTTGGCTTCGACGCCCTTCATATGCGCCACAGAGCCTCTCGTTATTATTATTATTATTATTACGATTATTATTATTCGCTAAAGCGCAAAGCAACCGTCTTAATCCTATATATATATACACACATACACGCGCTTGTACTTGTATATACTCTCTTACGATTGTTAAATTTAATGAAGCCCCAACCCCGTATACGACGATAACATAAAATATAAATATATTTGTTCGCCATTAGACCGCAGAATTTGTTCAATGTGTAATTCATCCGCTCGAAGGCATCTTCGTTTCATCTATATTTTATTGCTCGTGGCCATGGAACCGTCGACACTTTTACGTTCATTAACTTTGCCGCTCTCATGACCAAAGAAAAATGACGCGTTTCCCTCGAAGATGAAAGCGAGAGTGAAGAAAAAGTGTGAAACACTTGCTGCGAAAAATAGTACGTCGAATGTGGCGCCACTGTTCAGAGGGCGCTACGCTTTCTTCTCATGATCTCTCATCTTTGTACGCAACGACGCCGATAGAGGGAGCTTATGATTGCTTCTGGTCCTTTTCTTGCGCTCCTATCTGGACACGTTGCTTCCTTTTCCTTCGACGTGTGCCGATTTCTCAAATCGCCGATTCTCTCCTTTGGTCGTTTGTTCCCTGGCGCGGTGCGAGAAATCAAGAGTCGTGCGAGCGATAGTCGACCGTTCGTTGCCTAAAGTTATAAATAACTATATGCATCGATAACGATAACTCAGGAGAGAGGGCGCTGTAGCTCGTGGCCATTAATATTCCGAACGTTGTACCTCATTCGCCTTCACCAAACATGTCGTGTAAAAGATTCGGAAATAATTTTAACACTCTCTTGCCATGCGCGCTTGATCAAATAAGCCGTCGACATTTGATTGTAGGAAAATGATTTATCAATAATGAAGTTCGATTTTCAATATAAAAAATTACAGCACGGTTTTAATAAAAATCTTGCATCAACC
Source organism: Heteropelma amictum (assembly GCA_959613375.1). Lineage (NCBI taxonomy): Eukaryota > Metazoa > Arthropoda > Insecta > Hymenoptera > Ichneumonidae > Heteropelma > Heteropelma amictum. The sequence goes on from OY390724.1 coordinate 5,136,263, forward strand.
AATAGTGCATCGAATCGTCATTTATTAAAAAGAAAACTAAAACACTCGATTGCTCCTCGCATATTCTTGTTTTTCGTTTTCCAAATATACAAAACTTATTTAATTCCCATGAAAAAAGCAATTACCCTGACGTGATCGATTTTGTGGACACATCGATGAAACGAGTATTGGCATGGGGCGTTTACGCGATTGTAAAACGGACGAATTAAAGTGTCTAAAAATTATACACAATTTTTTACACGTCACTCGTCGTAAACGGTTCTCTGCGAAATGTTGAAATGATCGTGACGAAATTGGTCTTATCTTATAGAAAATTATGGCGAAAATAGGATGAGAGTTTTATTTTGTCGAAAATCTATATCGTTTCGGAAAAAAAGCATTCAAGTTTCACAGCATCCTCCTTTATCCTTACGAAAAGATGTGGGATATTGGGTATTTCACTCAGCATCACTGTGAAGGGTCAAACGATGTTTATTTTTTGTCAATCTTTTTCACAAGCGTAATTATTTCAAAGAACCGGGAAAAGACACTTTATTAGGCATATGTTCATCAATTTTAATACACATTTTCACTCTAGAATAATATTAAAAGTTTACACGGTGATCAGTTTTTATGTAATGACACGCAACAGTCCTTTTTATTGTCCGATCAAAGTTTTAATGAAGGGTTGTCTAATTGTGAAAATCAAAAAATATCAACATCTGTATGAATGTAATTACAGCTAGACAGCTAGACTTTTTCCCAACATGGTATACCGATTGAAATCAAATTTAGTATATCAACTCGGTGCAGTAGCCCCGTGCTTTGCTTTTTTGAAAATTTTTCTCGTTTCGAAGAAAGCTCAGATTATGTTTAGCAGACCATCTAGCTGTAGTAACCTCAAAGTCATACGATCAATCAAGAATTTTCCATTGTACACGATAAGAACGATGGAAAAAACTGGCCGTCATATCAGCTGTTCTCTTTCATTGAATCATCGTATAGAGAGATTTCTAACATCAACCGGATGAACATAAGCTGCGTGAGAAAATTTATAACAGCGTGCAATTTCCCTGACATATGTACAGAGTGTATTAGATATCAAAAATTAAGCGATCCTTTGGCGGTTGAACATCGCAATCTCGTCATCGTGGCGTGAATTGCTTAAATATATATTCAAGGATCGAGTAGCGCACATCACGATCGACATGCATATCATTATTCTCGTGTTGTCCTAAATTCGTATGTTTAGTACAAAGATGCTATTGGCTTCGAGCCATTTCTTCATTCGTCTTGGCCTTTTTCTTGCACCACGTGAATATGCAAGCTTGGATAAAGCAAAGTACTCGATGTCGGCCAAAAGGTTACCGAGCCGAGTTTCGTATCGTTCTTTTTCTTCACATAACAGTTTTTTACTTCTCGCGTGTGATCTCTGCGAACTAAAATTCCCCTAACTCGTGGAATATAGGGAATCTCTCAGACACATCGATGTGTAACTTGAAGCGTATATGCACGCAAATGCATATATATACATAAACGTAGACATAGCTAACAAACGGATAATGACACATTCTTAACGTGGAAGTAATAACAGACGAGGTTAATGATAAGATGCATCGCAACTCATTTTTCACTGGGTCATCGGATTATATTTCCCGCAAAGTACATTCTCGTTTCTCATGAGTGTTTCAGCCGTGCCAAACCACTTTTTTATGCATTTTTCTTCACTTTGGCAAAATTTCAATCGAAAGCAATTCCAATTCCAACATTGGTTATTGACGAGTATCAATTAACGAAATTATGAAAATATATTTTTTTTATATTATCTGCATTGAAACTAAACGTTCCAATGTCCGTTTAGCCCGCTGAAACGAGCGAACTTCCGGCTGATGCAAAGTTTTCTGCCTTGTACAACTATCGACTAATCTGATTTTTCGCTGCTCTATTTGTCCGACTCCCCTTTCAAACTACCAGTTTCAATGAGGGTGATATGAAGTAGTTGTATGGCTAGGGGTGGAAAAAGACATCCGGTAAGCCTTGACACTCGTCTGAAATTATTTTTTTGAAATCATGTTTGTATTGTACGACGTTATATTTTTATATTACTTGTACTAAAACTGGGAGTAAATAGACACTGTGAAACTCGCGGGTGCAATGCTGGTGATATGAAAATATAGTTTGATACGTGAAAAAATACCATTTCAGACGGAATATGATGGAATTTCAATATGTGATTTAAAAAAAAACAGATTGTTATTTGTCAATGATGATCGAGGGTACTATGAAGAAGAATAGTACCCTGAAAGTAATGGTCGACCACACGAGGTGTAGATGTTCTCATCAATCGTGACAAATGAAATCAGCAATAAATTGAAAACAACGATTGCACGATTTTGTATGCATAATACTTGCAGAGTAAATCTTTGCCATTTGCCGTTATAAGAAGAAATATATTTATATGAATGACTTCCGTAAATCTCGTAACAGCGTAGGTGTTTAATAATCTGTCGGAAGATACATGAATTGCGCGTAAAATAAATTACTAAGCTACCGGCGTGTAAAAGCGAGCTCCATATTTTGCAATCCTCCCACAGACGTTTTTGTTCCATTTTCTTCCTTCCTCCAAGTTGTCGGATTCCTTCTTCCGAGCTTTCCTGTATACTGCTCGGGAATCTCTTGCCAGACTCCCTGTCTCCTTCGCCCGTTTTATTCCTTTCTCCCCAGTCCTGAGTGTATAACATACGCATCAGGAGCGCTGTAGAAAGGTAAAACAAAGATTGTGCGATTTCTTTGCTTTCATACCGTTAAGCTCCAAATCACAAGCTGAACGAATGAATGAGCTCTGTATATTTTGCTCATAAGAAAATCACGTCGATGGTCCAAATTCGAAGATTAAACTAGGCGAATTAGCAAGTGCTATATGTGTGTAAACTATCTGGTAAACGTAGCACTTGATCTTTGCGTGTATGCTATGAGCGGGTGACACGCTTAATTATCCAACCAATCATTCCATATTATAAGGAAAACGAAGAGACAGATAAATACAGAATCTTGACACAGAAAGAATATTTCGCATTACATCCCGCGGTCGTTTTTCACCTCATGATATCCAAGCTATATTTCTCAAAACTTTATGAGAAGTCGTTGACTTGCTTACTTAGCCTTTGTCTTTTTCGTAGCATCTCCTCGATTACCCTAGAGGGTGTCGATCTTAGGCGATGAAATGACAAGATTTCTTTATAAATTGACCCACGAGAAATAGAATGGCACTGTTTTTAATTAAGCCAATTTAAATACAGGAAAAACGTATAAACGTACACGGAAAAAAATGATTCGTGAAAAGTAATGACTGATGTTCAAAAATCAGTGGGGAATAGATAAGCATATGCAGTTTCACACTGTAAACTAATCACATTACTGAACCTTCACTAAAAAATAATGGATCAGGCGTGCTTTTTTACCATTTGAACTCGAAGAAATGCAGTTGTAAACTGTAAAAAAACCCTAATGATCACCGTTAAAAAGTAAATAGTAGAAGTTACATATTAAATATAAAATATCGCTGTACTTCAGACGTAAAACATGCAGATTACCGAAGAAAAATTGAAAAATATATTTGAAAAAATAACAGTGAGATTCAACTGGTATTCACCGATTTAAACCATAAAATACTTCAACGAGTGAATGTCAAAATAAAGATTAAGTTTCATTAAAATGTGGTATTATCTGCTGACAAATTCAATACGTACAAATTTAATTTTTACAGTGCCGAATGTTATTTTCTAATGAATCGTGCGAAACAAATTTTAATAGCAGATTGTTGGTAAATACTAATACGAATATTTTGCACATATTAACGTGTTACCTTTACAAAATTTCAATGCGCTTACTTAAAATTACAACAGGCACTGGACATTTCACCGCGTATCCCCGAATTTTTACAATGTACACCGTAAACGCGTGGACGCGTCAGCTTGGCCACGCATTCATTGGCCGCAGCGCGGCGCATTGCCACGATCTCGCTCACAAACGATCATGAGACAGGGAGAACATATAATAGCAGCATAGCAACAATAATTATTGTCCTCGACTTTAGAAGGATTTTTGCTATACCTGGATTGGTTAATTGGAATTATTTCTTATTTTATCTATAGCAATGACAGATACAAATTAAGCATTCCACAAATCAGTACTTGTGTTTGTGATTGTAACACTACATACATGTGAGAAATTACAATTTTTCAAAATGTTGTAAACAATTTTTAAAGTTATAGCCATTTTTGTGTATTTCACAGTATAAAAAATTGTCAATCAAGTCGTTCATTTTATAACATTTTTAAATGTAAGAATATGTGGGTTGGTTCGTGTACTTCTTGCAGGTTCACATTGTAAAAACTCGTGGGTGATTCGTCTACTGTTCACAGTTTCACATTGAACAAGTTGTGCGTCGCTTCATTTACTGTTTACAGGTCCACATTGTAAAAAGTCGCGAGTCGTTCATCTACTATTTTCAGTTTCACATTGCGAAAATTTATCAATCGCTTAGCATAAATTCAGTAGTCATACAGTTCTTTGTGTGAAACGTGGCGTGTACTTTTTACAGTTTTACGTAGCAAATATCGATGGTTTCGTACCGAGAGGCGCTAGTAATGTAAAACACAGTACATTTTGATGGGATTTCCATCAAAATTTACGGGATTTTTTTTTCCGTGTATAAACACAGGAAAAAAGTATCTTTTTTTTTATTCAAATAATCTCTTAATGATTTGTCCTAGTGAACTTCAGATATCGAATGTATCGAATGGATAGTATAATGATTGTATTTCATTTTTCTAATGAATTCCAACTTTTTTTAGTACTTCACTGAATCATCGACAATTCAATGCCTGATGAGTTACGCTGCGTCCTCAATGAACAGGGTATATAGGCGACGAATCAGTAGCTCAAATGGGGACATTGTCGGCTCTTATGTCTCTGCAAGACTGTATGCCCGATTAGCATTTATTAATGCGAATCCGTCTCTTATGTTACGCGATGTATGTATAGCTTCGGCCTCGTGATGTAATCTGTACGGCTATACACGGTCGGGGATTAGAATACAATGAGTATAACGTCGTACGTGCTGATCGTGAGAGATGCAAAATTCATATTACGGACGAGTGGTAGCGGCGCCAGCGGCAACGAGTACATGAATATCATGAAGGTATGAAAGGAAGAGAAGAACAATGATCGTTAATCAAGATCGAGAATAAAGTCGCCGCTTAAAATTTCACGAAACCGATAGAAGATATGCAAGACGAAAGAATTCGGTAAATTTGCTGAATAATAACGATACAGAAAAAGGAGAATATAAACGCTACTTCGTTGGACCATTACAAGCTTTACACCTCGTGTGAACGCCTTTTTATTAAGATAGTTTATACTTTTTCTGCATCATCGACATGCGTCTGAGAATCTCCCGGAATGATTTCGATTTTATTGAACTACGGCGAGCAGCGAAGCAAAATCGGTTTAGAGCCTTGGTTGAAAGATAAAAGCTACGCTTTGATCGTTCCGGGATGCTGTATATAGAAAGCATATCGGCATTTGTCGAGAGACTCTCCAGGCTTTTGTGGCGTATACGCGAGAGAGAAAGAGAGCTTGTCTGCGTTTTAATGCAAGTCCAAGTACGTTGCTGGTGTGTTTTATGATGTAGGGATCAGTGGTAGCACATGATACCGAGCAGTCTCTCTTGCGTCTTCAGCCACAGTACAAACAGCACACTGAGAGCCCGAGAAAAAGCAGAAAAGAACTCTGACAAAGCTCGTCTCTGTTCGTCTCTTTTTTTTGCGCTCGATACATCTCATTCTGTCTTTTACTTTACGCTTGAATCTCATCTCTTCCGTCGTCTATTCGTTCCTATATATGGTTTCACGCGTTTAAATGAGGACCGAACGATACAGTGATTGTCGAGTTGGAAAGAAACGAAAAATTTACTGATGCACATGTGATGCACTCTATCTATCCACGACGGTTTGATAAGCAGACTGCGGATGGAAGAGAAATGACTAGAAACTGTACTTTCCATTTCATCCCTCCCGTGCAGCAGCATGAAGGAATACAAATATGAAAAAAATAATGTACAAACGTACTCGAGAGTATACTCGAAAATCTCTTTGGCGTACTATAACGAATGCGCTTGAATCCGTCTAGACCTTTGAGCGTGCGCTCTGAGGAACATCATCACACCTCGATTCTTTTTTCCGCGCGGATCTCCGATGTTGATTCTCAACCCGACACTTCTCATTCGTTCTATTATAATTTTTTATCATCTAGGGCAAGAGATGATTTTACAACGATTGTTTGATTTCATTAATTGATTTCAATTGATGTCAATACTGTGGTCCATCCATCGTACAACTTGACATTAGTTGTATCCAAGATCATACTCGAAATAAATGCTACCCATGCAAAACAAACGAAGATACACTCACGGTCAGAGCGATTCAGGTGAATCTCCGCGAAAATATGCCAAGTTTCTTGGGAATCCAGTATTGCTTTTTTCGATCAATGAATAGATTTCCGAACGACGGCGGTTCTTCCGTTCTCTTTTGATTCTGGTATACCTACGTTGTTTCCTGGGCATATTCGCTCGTGTCTGAGCTTTCGCAGATAAGAACACGTGCCGGGGAAGAAGAACAGCCAAAGTTCAACGATTTTAACAAAGAAAAGGTACGGGGAACGCGATCGAGCTTCCCAGGTAGCCTCAAAGAATTATAAACGATGGACGAGCTAACGTATCTTGGTCTACTATGGTCCTGATGTGTACGTGTGTGCGCCCACGGATCGCGTGCGTGTAATCGGAGCCTCGCATCTTGGAATCCTAGGATGCCTCGAGGCGCACTAGGATTATCCTTTACGTGATTCCGCATACCAAGAAATTTCCCTGCCATCGCAATAGCTAGTACAAAAGAGCATACTAAGAGGGCGCGCACCAGTCATCGGTAATCCGCATGCCGCGCGAAATCAAGCTTAAGCGCAAGAATGCTCACAAAAGCACTATACTATAGATGTTCATAAACCACTGCACATGTACGTACATTAGTATGTAACAGCTACATGATAAGTACTTGATTACCCCGACGTCGTACTGTATTATTGTTCGGAGCCTACATATACATACGAAAAGTTGTTTTCCTGGCTGACGATGTCAAAAATATGACCTTTTTCCAGCTTTGTCAGACGGTCAATGAAACAAAAGTCAAAGGTCATATGAATTTACATGTTATCGGATTACAAAATTCTTGAACGCGACAGATTCAAAGACCTTTGAAAAAAGTATTGCATTTCGGTACCGGGGTGATGGAAGGGGAAGGTCAATATATTGGTGTTCTGTTATCGAGGTTAAAAGAGCGGTATTTCCGTTTTAAAAATAAGTTCGTTTTTGATGAAAGTGTAATTCAAGGAGACGGTGCATGAAACGCATGATAAAATGTAAATTAAGTCCGAAATCATTCAACCTTCGAAAAAGTTCTACTCGAATGCGCCTCTCTTGCGTAATATGTTTGCGGTATATTTTTATCTGTATAAGAAACATGGAAATAGCCATTCCAAGATTGTTCAATTTTCTCAATTTTTTTATGCTGTGTTAAATGAGAATGGATGGAAACTATAGTTGCGTCAATAATATTTGGACTTCATACGGCGCCAAAGCGCTGCGACGTCACTTGATAAAAGCGAATAAGTTCGTAACGCGATAACGATATTTCTGGGTTATCCTCAATCGTCTCGAATATGGATAAAGAAATATCTTTGACTTTAGACACGTATTAATCATATCAAAATGTAAATATATTCCATGATGTATACGCAAACGTGCGTATGCTTATGCGATTTACCGACTAATCGTTTAACGTCTTTGATCATGTTTGCAGACTGACTTTGAACCTCAGTGTCACATCTTTCGTACGAAACAACTTCGAAGATCCCGACCATGTCATCTTTGCCATCAATCGATGATCAAACAGGCTTCCTGCTGTAGAGGTAAGTCGATAATGTCGCTCTCTTCTTTTCTCTTTTTTCCTATGTGTCCGTGTGTTCATGTATCTCTCTTCTCCTCTCTAGTTATCATCAGTACATTACGCAGATTTGCTTCGCTCTGCCGGTACACATATAAAGCGTTCTTATTTCTCTCAAGCTCCGTTAGGTTGCTCTCTTTAACCCTTTGAGGGACACATTTTTCTGCTCAACGGATTTAAGCATTTATCGGTGATCTTTATGTTTTTGGGGTCGCTGATTACGATTCTGAAGTAGAAACAATAATAATTAATAAATAAAAAATAATCTTCATAAAATGCATTGCCCGAAATACTTAAAATTTTGTTTCAATAAGCCAACTTTGTATCACAGATATATTATTGAATAAACAATAGCAATTTTACATAAAAAAATGTAATACATAAAAAATGCACATTGAAGGAAAACGCTTCTCGCGAGATTGTCTGATCCAAGAGTCATTTCTTGTAAATTTTATAAAACATTTTGAAAAAAATTTCCGAAAACCAGACATGAAGCAACTTGTTCAGAGTTGTTTTCTCTATGCGTGGTTAAATTTTGATGGAGTTGTCGATTGTCGATCGATTTTTTCATCTGCCACTACGTTAAAGGAAAACGCTTCTCGCGAGATCGTCCGATCGAAGAGCCATTTCTTGTAAATTGTATTAAAAAACTGAACAAAAATTTCCGAAAACCGGACATGAAGCAACTTATTTAGAGTTGTTTTCTCTATGCGTGGTTAAATTTTGATGGAGTTATGGATCGTTCGTTTCATCTGTCACTACTTTGAAGGAAAACGCCTTTCGCGAGATCGTCTGATCGAAGAGTCATGTCTTGTAAATCCTTCTAATCCTTCTAATAAAAAGTTGATCAGGAGATATAGATCGAAATTATCGAAATATCGAAATATCGCATGTTTTGTTGTCGTTTTATTCGTTTCGTGATTGGTCGGTGATAAGCGTAGCCGCGAAATTCATGCGAGACTGTATTCGCGCCGTTTTTTATGCTGTTTTTGACAGTTGTCAACTTGTGACATTAATCGCGGTTAGCAAAGGTTATAGTTCTACGATAATTCATTCCGTGAAAAAGAAATCATCCATATCAAGTAAGTAAGAGTGCTATATTTCACAGTTGAATTTATATTGTACTGAGAGAAAATGAGAGATAGTCCGGGAGAATGAGAGTGAATAAACTAAACTAGCATTTCTTGCCCATTTTTTCAAGTGAAAAGTTTTCTCCCTTTCTCCTTTTCTCCTTTGCACATTAATGTTTTATAAAATTTACAAGAAATGACTCTTCCATCAGACGATCTCCCGAGAAGCGTTTTCCTTCAAAGTAGCAAAGTAGGAAACGACTCTGAACAAGGTGCTTCATTTCTGGTTATCGGAAATTTTGTTTTAGTTTTTTCTCCTTCGGAGTAGCGGCAGATGGAAAGAACGATCGACAACTCGATTAAAATTGAACCACGCATAGAGGAAACAACCTAAACAAGATGCTTCATGTTCGGTTTCCGGAAATTTTTGTTCTACAGCAATGTCGGGCGGGTAAACAGTCTCGCAGGCGCAGTACTACCGCTCGACGCTGTAGTACTCGAAAGTAATGGCAGATGAAAAGAACGATTGACAACTCGATCAAAATTTAACCACGCATAGAGGAAACGACTCTGAACAAGATGCTTCATTTCCGGTTGTCGGAAATTTACTTTCAGTTTTTCCCCTCAAGGGTAGCGGCAGATGGAAAGAACGATCGACAACTCGATCAAAATTTAACCACGCATAGAGGAAACGTCTCTGAACAAGATGCTTCATTTCCGGTTGTCGGAAATTTAGTTTCAGTTTTTCCCCTTAAGTGTAGCGGCAGATGGAAAGAACGATCGACAACTCGATCAAAATTTAACCACGCATAGAGGAAACGACTCTGAACAAGATGCTTCATTTCCGGTTGTCGGAAATTTAATTTCAGTTTTTCCCCTTAAGGGTAGCGGCAGATGGAAAGAACGATCGACAACTCGATCAAAATTTAACCACGCATAGAGGAAACGTCTCTGAACAAGATGCTTCATTTCCGGTTGTCGGAAATTTAGTTTCAGTTTTTCCCCTTAAGTGTAGCGGCAGATGGAAAGAACGATCGACAACTCGATCAAAATTTAACCACGCATAGAGGAAACGTCTCTGAACAAGATGCTTCATTTCCGGTTGTCGGAAATTTAGTTTCAGTTTTTCCCCTTAAGTGTAGCGGCAGATGGAAAGAACGATCGACAACTCGATCAAAATTTAACCACGCATAGAGGAAACGTCTCTGAACAAGATGCTTCATTTCCGGTTGTCGGAAATTTAGTTTCAGTTTTTCCCCTTAAGGGTAGCGGCAGATGGAAAGAACGATCGACAACTCGATCAAAATTTAACCATGCATAGAGGAAACGACTCTGAACAAGATGCTTCATTTCCGGTTGTCGGAAATTTAGTTTCAGTTTTTCCCCTTAAGGGTAGCGGCAGATGGAAAGAACGATCGACAACTCGATCAAAATTTAACCACGCAGAGAGGAAACGTCTCTGAACAAGATGCTTCATTTCCGGTTGCCGGAAATTTAGTTTCAGTTTTTCCCCTTAAGGGTAGCGCCAGATGGAAAGAACGATCGACAACTCGATCAAAATTGAGCCACGCATAGAGGAAACGACTCTGAACAAGATGCTTCATTTCCGGTTATCGGAAATTTAGTTTCAGTTTTTCCCCTTAAGGGTAGCGGCAGATGGAAAGAACAATCGACAACTCGATCAAAATTTAACCACGCATAGAGGAAACGTCTCTGAACAAGATGCTTCATTTCCGGTTGTCGGAAATTTAGTTTCAGTTTTTCCCCTTAAGTGTAGCGGCAGATGGAAAGAACGATCGACAACTCGATCAAAATTTAACCACGCATAGAGGAAACGTCTCTGAACAAGATGCTTCATTTCCGGTTGTCGGAAATTTAGTTTCAGTTTTTCCCCTTAAGTGTAGCGGCAGATGGAAAGAACGATCGACAACTCGATCAAAATTTAACCACGCATAGAGGAAACGACTCTGAACAAGATGCTTCATTTCCGGTTGTCGGAAATTTAGTTTCAGGTTTTCCCCTTAAGGGTAGCGGCAGATGGAAAGAACGATCGACAACTCGATCAAAATTTAACCACGCATAGAGGAAACGACTCTGAACAAGATGCTTCATTTCCGGTTGTCGGAAATTTAGTTTCAGTTTTTCCCCTTAAGGGTAGCGGCAGATGGAAAGAACGATCGACAACTCGATCAAAATTTAACCACGCATAGAGGAAACGTCTCTGAACAAGATGCTTCATTTCCGGTTGTCGGAAATTTAGTTTCAGTTTTTCCCCTTAAGGGTAGCGGCAGATGGAAAGAACGATCGACAACTCGATCAAAATTTAACCATGCATAGAGGAAACGACTCTGAACAAGATGCTTCATTTCCGGTTGTCGGAAATTTAGTTTCAGTTTTTCCCCTTAAGGGTAGCGGCAGATGGAAAGAACGATCGACAACTCGATCAAAATTTAACCACGCAGAGAGGAAACGTCTCTGAACAAGATGCTTCATTTCCGGTTGCCGGAAATTTAGTTTCAGTTTTTCCCCTTAAGGGTAGCGCCAGATGGAAAGAACGATCGACAACTCGATCAAAATTGAACCACGCATAGAGGAAACGACTCTGAACAAGATGCTTCATTTCCGGTTGTCGGAAATTTAGTTTCAGTTTTTCCCCTTAAGGGTAGCGGCAGATGGAAAGAACGATCGACGACTCGATCAAAATTTAACCACGCATAGAGGAAACAACTCTAAACAAGTTGCTTCATGTCCGGTTTCCGGAAATTTTTGTTCAGTTTTTTAATAAAATTTACAAGAAATTACTCTTCGATCAGACGATCTCGCGATAAGCGTTTTCCTTCAAAGTACATTTTTTATGTAAAACATTTTTTTATTTAAAATTGCAATTGTTTATTTAATTACATATTTGTGATACAAGGTTGGCTTATTGAAACAAAACTTTGAGTCTTTTGGGCAATGCATTTTATGAAGATTATTTATGATTTATTAATTATTATTGTTTGTACTTCATTTTTGAATCTAAAAATGTCTTGCTTTCCACCATTTGCTACTTATGCCGAATTATAATGTGTTCTGTAGGGGTCTATACTTAATTCAAGATGGAGCGCTGCAGCGGGAAAATGCAGCCGGTCGCGCGCATGAGCGCGCATCTCTAATCTCTAGTTCTATTAAAAAACTGAACAAAAATTTCCGAAAACCGGACATGAAGCAACTTGTTTAGAGACGTTTTCTCTATTCAAAAAATTCTGAAAAAATATATGTTACGGTATAATGTACAGAATACATGTGGAACATTTTTTGAAGCTCTAGGACTTTTTGTTTACCCACAAACGAATTCATCCTGAAAAATACTTGTTTTTAGTACTTGAGTTGTATATAACTAATAATAAATAAACAATATCTCGCACTTTATCATTAAAATCTTATATAACGTAGGTCCGTAAGAGTCTAAAAAGTGTTTTTGTCCAAAAAAAAAGTGCAAAAACATATCAGAAAAGTGAAAAAAACTGAGACAAAACAGGTGGGACAGCGTATGTCCCAGTGCCCCTCAAAGGGTTAAATCAATTCAATATGATTGCAATTAAACAAACGGGATTAAGTGAATAAAGATAAATATATTATAAACTTATTTTCGTTCGATAAGCGTAACTGCACTGTTTGAATAGTTAATCGAATTATATAATTAATGTGGTCTTCTTTCATTTTTTCTGTTGACAGTCTGCAAGTACACGTGCCACAAAACTTGTGAAGACAAGGTAAGAACCGTCGACTTTTGTTTCTTTATCGTTTTTCATAATCTATCTTGAGGGTGTTCTGAAGATGCGATTCCAACAAAATCGAGATAGAATGACAATTTTGTGTACTTGGCGGTGGTATAAAAATTGTTTTAAAATCACTCGTACAGAAAGTACCAAGCACATTTATTTTCGGTCATAACAATATCGAAAAGCTGCTAAGGAATTGCGAAAAGATATCTCGACAAAATTTGGAAAACTTTTCTTTTCACACGAAATAAATTCATTAACTTCTATTAGGAATATGCATAAACTTTTTGCGAATCGTTTGATCGCTTTGAAATTTTGTTTATTTAAGCTTTTTAATGAAAATGTTCAGAAATTTCTTGCGAATAACGTACCTTTGTGGACGAGAACTATAAATAATTTGTGATTTTATACAAATTTCCAAAAATGAAATATTACAATCAAAACAATGAAACAGATCTGAAAAAATTCACGTGAGCAATCAGGAAAATGAATTAATTTATTTCATCAAAGTTATAACCCGCGACTTCGTTCGCGTGGAATAGTATTTTTTTATCTGATCGAAGTTGCGTTAACGCGGCATATCCGCAAAGAAGACAAAAACTTTAATGCGAAAAACAACCATAGTAGAAAAGCGGGTTAAAAAATAAATATCTAACTTTTTCATTGAAAATATACTAATGGGTAGGTATAAGGATAAGGAAAAAATTTTCACAAGTTTTTTGTACCATCAATTAATATATGCACTTGGAACTGGGATTCTATTTCGATTTTGTTAAAATTGTATCCCCAGAATGTCCTTTAATTTTTTAATTATTTTTTCTTGTTATTTTTTCATTATTCATTGGCATTCAAATTTGACACAATTTATTAGTAATTCTGCCAAGAGCTTATAAACGCTGTTATAGTGAAGATTGAAGAGTTAACTCGGTTTTCACTTATTCAAAGTTACTTCGATTATTATTCTCAAACATAATATTCTCCTGAACGGTGAGATGTCAACCAATTCGGTTTTTACACACACGTGCACTCTATGAATGCGGTGCTTCGGAAATTATACCGAAAAGTTCTTTCCACGATAAATACCGACATGAAAATGTTCCTTCGATCTTTCAAGAATAAGATTTTTAAAAAACCTCTGCAAACATGTGTAGAAGTTTTTACGTCGTCGGCGTGCGGCTTAAGTAGTAATGGACGCTGCGAGTATACTTCGATGGGTGACCGCTTAGTCGTGTGCGTTGACAGGTTTACCGGATCGTTAGGCAAGAGGATATTTTCTTCCTGCCCAACTACCAGACTACATCCGACTGTATTGACATGGGTTTTCTGCAGTTTCTCCTGCCCTTGTGCAAATACAGGAGTGAAAAGAAATGGGAATTATGGGAAAAAAGTATAATACGATAGGAATAAAGATCGTAAAAAACAGTGGCAATAAATGTTATTGCCGTTAAGAAAACAATGATAACAGAGACGAGACACTCGAGCAGTGACGAGCACGTTTCTCTTTATCTATTGATAAATAATTCAGGCCTCGTTATTTCTTCAATTTATTCACAACGGATGAATTTATCTCCATGAAACACGTAATTGTTTTCCCGCGTTTCACGACAAAATTAAATTACCGAAGTAATGTGAAAAAATAAAATGACGAACGATTTTTTTAACGCGAGAGGAACTTTTTGTATTGCCTGACAATCAGCAGGCATCCAAATGACCGGTGGTATACAATATAATGCGAAAAAAAACACAATAAGCATAATCAGAATTTTGTATCTCGAATAAAGTATATGTACATACGCATATAGAGAGGGTTCGAATTGAAGTGGGACCCTCCAGTTTTTATCACTTTTCAGTGATGAAAAGGTGCAAATTGCTGCTTCGTCAAAAAAAATTCTATTAGAATATTCGAATTCGGTGAATGGTTGGATTGCAATGTGATGAAAGCGATGTTTTCCAGTTGTAATTAGCGCGCATTGTATATCGTCAGCAGATGGGTGAAAGATTAGATTACCATCATTTTATCACCATTTACAAAAACCGTTTCAGACAATAATAAAGGTTCTCGCACTTGTAATTCCCTTCCTATGAAATCTGCATGTACTTTTTTCGAAGAAACTGCGAACCACGTACGAAAAACGTGGTTCGAAAAATTGAAAAATTTGTACAATACAAAAGGAATCATTTTCTTATCAATCAACAATCACCGATCATTGTAAGAGACATTTTCCGTTCTACGCTTTACCCTCTTTCTCTCTCTGTGCTTTTTCCCTCGCTCTAACCAGAAAATTACGAGCACTCGTGTAACCTCATATCTTGAATAATATATAGTCGACACGTTACATTCAACTGACTAACAAGTAGCCAGTGAATCCACTAGATCTTTATTCCAATTTTCAGTACGGTACAAGAGATGATGTTCACCTCGGTCTTACATGTACGCATACCATAATATTTTATCCTATATGCACACAAATACAAACTGCATGTACCAACACGTAAATATGTTTTATATATGTACACCTATATTACACCGCTGGAGAGACTCTCGCCTCAATCTCAGGTTTCTTCCCCGACTGGTAGTCTCGGTCTTAGCGTGGCTCTTCTCGTATTTCCGTGTGAGTGTACTCACAAGTGTGTGCAAGCTGCATCCACAGAGGCCATGGAGAATGAAAGAAAGAGAGACAGAGACAGAGGGAGAGGGAGAGTTCAGATTCTTGGGGTTTGTGTGCTGTTAGTCCGCTGCTGGCGAACGGTGTGGGTTCAGTCACCGGGCAGGGCACGAGCCTTACTTGTACTTGGCTTTGCCTTCTTCGTGCCTCGATCTCCATCAGTTTCCCCTCTCCTTATCCCTGCGACCGTGCTTACTGCATCCTACGACACCCAACATCCTAATACATGTAAGAAACACATGCACATTTACGAGAGATGACCCTCTCACGAGAGCGGCACAGTTGGCGAAAAAAACCATTGCCGAGAACGCTCGCCTTTTCTCCTGGATACACACACGCCGCGCGCCGGAGAGCGCGTGTCTATGTACGGGAAAGCCTAAAAGCGAGAAAGGCGTATTCCATGTCGTTTCATGTGTAATCCAACGGAGTATTCTACCTCTCTGCCTATTCGGAACTGTTTGCAGCTTGCAGAAATGGTCGATATAAGTTTAGTTGACTTCTGGATCGTGGTAACTTCGGATCATTGGAGCCTGATGTCCCGGCGCTATGTTGGTGCATTCTGGAGATCCGGAGGCTTGGGGAAATAGTATTAATCCAAGATGTTCAGGCTAGTTCAGGCTTATGTTTGGATGAACAAGATGTGGAAAGAATGATGCTGCTATAATTTCCAGTTCCACGCTTATACACTTGTTACGTTAGATATATATTTGTGTTTGCGGACACGATACCACCTGGATGAACGAAGATGTCTTTTTAGCCCCAGCAGGTTCACCTTCCTCATGTTGGCGGGGATTTATTACAGTTGATTTCCGGTTAGGGTGAATCGTAAATTGCTTGAGTATCGATTATTGGTTTGGGTTGTATCATGCAATATCAATTCGTTGTTTTGATGTTGGATCTGCAATTTTTTAATATTTAATTCGTGTTTCATTTATTGTTATGATCGAACAAAGAGAACCAGCAAAGCTTGAGACATAAAGTTAACGATCGGTATTTGAGAATTGCGTGTCTGAAACATTTTTTTTTCTACTTTTATCACACGAGTTGATATCGCTTAATGCCGCGAACGACAAACCTATCAATAGCTCTTACTCCATTAATCGCAGTACGCAGCAGCCGAACTTTTTCAAAAGTATCGCAATTTTTAGTAGTATCAAGTAACGAACAATCCTATTTTTTGATCAAATTTGAAAATCGTTCTGCATTGTACAATACTGGAAAAAAAATTGCAGTATGAAACATTCAAGAAGCTGAAAAGTAATTAATTTGTAATTCATACGTTCTAGACTTTCTGCATTTATTAGTAGCCGACACGTGTACATTGAAAAAAACCACGTGCACCACAAAATCCGATACAGAGACTCGTGCCATTCACCGTATGTATAGATATATTGTGACGAGACGAGACGCTCTGAACACATGTGTATATTTCCTCTGCATCAGCGTTCAGAAGCATATTCTTCTTGGTAGCCGTTGATCCCTCAGTGAACAGCGTCAGCATCTTTCGAATTATGACGTAATATTTATAACATAGTTTTTGTCCATTTTTACATGCTCGATCATTGAAGAACCTTATGCTTCAGCGGATGAACATTCATGAATAATGTGAGAATAAAATGCTCGTCCTCCAACGAACACAAATTTATCAATATCCCAACGTGGCCAGCCCCGGTCACGCGGCCAGTCAGATCAACGACTTTATTCTCTCGGCGTATGCAACAAAGATACCTACAAGATGAAGATGCATCTCTATAAGAATGAGTCATTGACTATCTTTCAACGAAAACGGCTCCGTTGACTCTTGAAAGGATTGTCGAAGAGTTGAGAATGATATGAAATCTCACCGAAATATAAGACATTTTTTCCAAAACGTCGCAAGGTTTTGCAGTTTCCCGAGCACTTAAAATCCACCGTGTGACGTTTTGAGAATTTTTTTCAAACGTTGTATATTCCGCAACATTTTTTATAGAGTAGTCTCAATAGAATATAAGTACCGAAGCACATATATATTCCGAGTAGAAAATTGTTAGGGAAACCGAATTGATAACATGGGCTCGTAAGGGCTGCACTCTGGACTCCCTAATAAGGATTGCCCCGGAAATGCCCGATAAGGGCTCTGTAGGATGGTGGTGAGGATTCCGTATGAGAGAAATCAGGATCTTGATAGGAAAAACAAGCGAGGACCTCACTAGGTTTAATAATAGAATTTATTATTACAATAAAAATACGGTTTTCCATCGTAGGACTGATTCAGGGCTGAAATGCCGAAGACCAGCGAGAAGTTCAAGAGTTGGCCGCAGTGCGGCGCACCCACGCTACTCTTACTCGTCGTCGCCTACAAGCCAGGGAGAAGTTCGGGTTCTTACGTTTTTTCCTTGCTCCTTTTTTTATATTTTCTCATGCCTCTTTCTCCAGTTGTTGTCGTTCATTTTTCTTCCTACTTATCTACCTCCCTCTACACTGTGACGTTTGCACGAGGGCACCGGAAAGTTGTAGAATTCCCGTGCCGATAAACAGTCGGCCTTTTCGACTGAGCTTGTATATCGCTGGCGATTCCCGTAAGCATCATCAGGTTCCGACGATTCCGCTGTTATATCCTTCTGTAATACTCTGCACGGCGTGTCTCGAATAGCCACGACGATCGTGTACTCAGGTCACGCTGCTTTCGACTACTAATGCGTTAACTGGTCAGATGGAGTTACCTGCTACCTTATTTCGTCCGCGTGCAAAGATTATTGCCGCACATCTCTTCTCCAGATGATTTTGTTTCTTCGCCAGTGCGTTTGTGCGTGGACATAAAAGAGGGAAAGAGAGTTTATGCAGACTCTGTTAGTTTCTCATAAAACCAACAGCGTCGTTGGCTCAAGATTGCACACATACATGTATAAACCTGCATTCGTTACTGCGAGAGTACCAGCGGTATCAGCGTGCACGTCGAACGGTAGCGTATGTCGATGTCATCGTGAAACAATGTGGCTCAGCGGCAGCGTAAATCGAGGTATCAAGCGGGGCGAGTCTGCGGAAAGTTCCGTTGCTTCGCTACCCTTCCTCGCTCACATCTCATCCGCTGCTCGACTTGTTTATAGAGATACATTAAAGGGCCAGTTATGGAAAAAGTTCGCCCTAACTCGAGTCATCATCTTAGCATCGATGCATTAATTTCAACGATAAATCCGGATCTAAATCCGGCGGAATAGTGTACTGCGAATGGGGAAGTTTCAGCTTGCTAAATTCCGATATAATTCGTACGATTCACTCTGTAATATTAAATGAAATAAATTCATCCGACGTAGCAAAGTTTCTCTCTTAACGCTCCGCGCGGTCGTATTATTCTTACGATTGACAACGCGCCAGCTCCGCATAAGAGAAACCTGACACGTTGAAATGATACGACATAGTCTAGAGTGATCTCGAAAGTTTTCTCCTGGATGTTCTCGAAAGCGAATCTCTATTTCGTCTGATGAAGCTTTGGTAATGACAGTCGCGCTCGTCAAAATCACATTTCCTTGGATACAGTATAGTTACGCTTGACTTAACCCTCAATTGCGTTTCGTTTTTTTCTTACTTATAATTATGCGGATAATCACAGTCGAATTAATTTCAGATAGATAGGCAAATAATTGAGGCTCCTTGACGCTCCGTTGCACACGAGATGGATGTCTAACGATGTTTCTTTGAGGTTTATTGAAATTTTTATTCATTCTTGTCCGGTTTTTATGCTTGATTGAGACTATACATATAATCATCTTGCCTCGCACACGTCAAGAACAATTTGAATTCTTACAACCTTTATGGTTAGCTGCATTACACATATATGTGTCTCGATGTATCAAGCACAAGATCGTTGTCAAGCTCGTGATGATCAAACGAGTTGTCAGGACTTTACAGTTGCTTCAAGCGTGACTCTCGTCATCACCCTTCGTTGCAGCTGATACCAGATTATCAATGACTTGCAGAATGCACGTATTAATATGTATTGTACCAGATCTGAGACTGCACCAGCTCGAGAATTATCTCCTTTATCGAACCTTCGGATATTATTTTCATCTACAGGTGTTTTCACAACTCGATATCAGTACTGTGAAACAATAAAAAATGAGATGAAACATATATATATATATATGTTTGAAAATCCTTTTGATAATTTCAATTCGCACCGGAATAAAAATAAGGTATAATTATTCATGGTTTTGTAACGTATAGCGGCTTGAGCATTTTATGACCTCGCTTGATATAAAAATAAAAGGATCTCGCACATAAATTATGTCCAATACTTTTTTTTTTGTGTCGCGGATAATCGACGTCGATATTTCGCAATATTCAGTTTCGCACTTTCAGATACTGATATACGTGATTGTTAATTTATTATTTTTATACCACGGTTTTCGATAATTATTGATATATAGAAATAGTATAAGAATATAGTTTATAATTCGAAATATTAAAGTGTGGTTCTGAGAAATGAAAGCAACCGAGTTTGCGAGCGGAAAAAATAAATATTCCAACATTTCAGCAAAGTTCAAAAATTGTCAAATACACAAAAAATGAAATACGTTTCGTCAATAGCTATAGTAAATTTCCGGTTAATTATTGCGTTTCAGACTCTCTTGTCACATTTTCATTCATACGTAAATAATTGCATGTGCAATTAGTCCGATTTCGGATGTCTGAGCCGAAAACAGAAAAATGATGCCAAAATTCGAGTACTTTCGAATTCGCTCTGACGAGCGAAACGATGGAATCGAACATACGGTTCGATGGTGTTTTGTCGACATGTTTGATCGTTAACGATCGTGTTTTTCAATAATATTTGACGTTTCACGAATAACTTTTTTAGCATTTTGCATTGGTAAATACAAAATTGGCACAACGAATGAGGTTACACAGTTTGAATACAAAAGACTGTCAAACGATGTGACTATACGCTACAGGCGCGTCCATTTTCCTTCCATCGTTCCATTTATTCAACTTTCAATTATTCGAAGAATAAGCATTATTGGTCTTCTATTTTTCGCCGAATAAAGGCTTAAAACTTATTATACAGAACAGAGTTATCTTGAGTAATCGTACAATCGGAATGCATTTTTTAAATGTTTTTTAATAAAAAAAACAACCAGTATAATCATATTTTAGTGGCGAAACTTATTTTTCCCTGTCGAACATAGTGTGCTGCATATATTAAAACATAAAAGTTCATAAAGTCACATTTACGAAGCGGCTTTGATCCGTTTAAATATCTCTGCGGGAAGTCGAATAGAAAGGGGTGAGCTACCCAATAATCTCACCCCATATGTATACGCGCGTTGCCGACATTGAGAACAATCTCTTAGTCACACGGTATGTTCGAGAAAACCGTAACGTTCCATAGCCGTTTATGGCGCAAGGTATTTCGTCCAGTTTCGGATCTCGCATCACAGACGTACCCGTGCGCACACATATCGCCCTGTAAATGAGAAGATGCTTCAAAGAAAGATGAGCATCAGGGTCGAAAAGTCCAGGTGGGACGTCCTTGTTAACCGAAGATGGTGATGTCAGCCTGGTTTGCGCTCTTCTTCTTCGTCATGGTATCTTGTCTCCTTTCGACCAATGTTTTTACGAGAGACGAGAATTCTACAGCCGCGGTAGTTGTATTGTCGCGATCGTAATATATCTGTGTTGATCAGACATGTTTTTCAACATCCGTGTCTCTCTCTCTCTCTCTCTCTCTCTCTCTCTCTCTATCTCTGCTGCTCATTGTCGATATCAATCAATTGACCTTTTCAGTCATTGCCACTGTCGCATCGAAGCAATTTGTGTTTTTTGTCGACGGATTTCGATTTTTCGGCCAACACCATAATGATTTATTAACGATCAACGATGAATCTAAATTACTCACGTCGCAAGCTGCTATAATTGTTCATTTCAATTAATTCCTTCTGCGTAACTTCTTAACTTCCTCTCGTTTTAAGCAAAACGCGTTTTCGATTTTATCAAACGAGTAAATCTTATCAGTATCCATTTATCTTTCGTTATCTTGTTGATAGTGTACATATATCTTCGTTTTGAAAAACATGCGGTATATGAAAATCCAATTGGAATTACAACTCCGATAAGAATTGCCATTTCGTGTGAAAAGAGAAGACGTTTTGGAGCGTTCGAGTGATAAGCTTATTAATTCTTTGTAGCTTGCAGGTAAATTTTTGAGTCAATATCAGGGTCAAATGCATTTTTTCAGACAAACACAATTTTTTCAATGTCAAAATTTTGAATAATTTTTCTCGCTTCATACTCAATAGCAGCCGCGAGTCATTGGGTTTCTAGAAATAATTCTCTCTCTCTCTAATAATTATACGTGAGCTTATCCGAGACTGCGATACACATAACGATGGTCCATCTTCAGTCCCTGCGGAGAGTTGACGAGTCTCTTCCCAGAGTCTTTGAATTGTTGCATCCTAAGAGATAATTTACGAGAGTTCCGATTCCACGTCTCTCGGCCATCAAATCGCCAATTCGAGAATACAGCAGAAACGATGGGGAAGAAATATGAAGAGAGAGGCACACGTTCTCGTTCACGAGAGTCAGGCCATCAGATGGCCACAGAGTCCGAGAGGGAATACCATACCTGGGTACTTCGATCTTGGTACACACGAGGCCGTATATATACTCGAAGAGCAAGATCTTGGCTATCCAGGATCGTAAACAGGCAACAAGAACCGGGTAAACCAGCGGCAAGTCCATGTGATGTGAGAGGGTAATCTGCAGATTGAGAGTGAGAGAGGAAGAGACGTGATAAGAAGTTAAGAACGAGACATGGGAAAAATAGCAAAAGTGGGAAATCAGTGAGGAAGAAAGCGCGAAAAAAAGAAGCAAACAGAGAAGAATATGGGGAAGATGAGAAAAATAAAGAAACAGTGAAAAAAGACGTAGATAAGAAGAGAGCTCTTCTTAATACTGTTGCATATCCTCTTATATCCTGATAAAACCTCACGTGTGTGAGCCTCCATATCGTCCATTATGCGACTGCGACGAGGACTGCGGTTGCATTTTCTTCTCTTCTCTCGCGGTCTTCTTACTCGGTACTCTTCGTGGTCTGCGGATGGGGAGGGGGCGAATGACACGAACGAGCCTATAGTGCCAGGTGTGAGGCTCGTCTCTCTTATTTTCTTAAAATTTTTCAAATATACATGTGCATTATCTTCCAATGGGGATAAAACGCTGGTCACGCCAATAAATCGAATGATTCAGACTTTGTAATCATGTACGAGGAGCACAATTGATTTTGCTAAACGACGCTTTCGGCTCGGGTAACAATACCACGCGGGTGGGAATGTCCTTCTTTCCACCCTATTGATTCGTAATACACCATTTTGCATTCCACATAATTTTCCATATATTTCCGTCCATGTATTTGCTTAATAAAGAATAACCTTCTTGGCTTTATAGAACTTGAAATTCACTACAAAAAGTTCCTCAGAGTCGGACGATGGCCATCAATATTCTGAAAAATGTTCTGAAAAATTGGACAAAGTCGCCAAGTTTATTGTTGATTAAACAAGAAAAACTGAACAAAAGCGAACGCCATAACATCAAGACTTTTCGCATATGGCATTGCATTGCATTCTTCGTATTAAATTAACTTCACCGAATCATGCATATTATAAATAGTTACATGTACACGATCTTATAATTATTTTCAGTGGACAATTTTATCATTGCTCACGATTTATCGAATTGTTTTCGCGAACCACGGAAGGGAAATCAGGTCAATCTAGCGCTCGATCGTATCGTAAAACTGATCTACGTATAGTATAACGGTATTATTTGAGAGACAATACATGTAGCTGCAATAGTGGCAATCGGCTGCGCTTCCCGAGATCACGAAGGACCATCGAACTGAGAAATGAATGAACGGATGAAAAGACGAACGAATAAAGGAAAGAAAGTGATCGAAGAGCGATGGAGACAGCACGATGGGTCTCTGTATTACTTTCATTCCATACATACATTATGTATGTATGCACGTGTGTTGCCATAATAAAACTCTCCATAAGATATCACCGTCTTGCACGTTTCCGTTAATGATAATTCGATCGTTAAACAATCTTGTCCTAAAATGTAATAGTTCAGAGGAAAATTATTAGCACTACATAGTGGAATTGCAAAAGGGTAAAATTCAAACATTTATTTGCAGGCAGTCGACTGAGAAAAACATTCGTATCGCTTCGTTAATTGATTCTTCATAAACGCTCGCATAATTCGTTCCCTAATGAAGGACATTTATAAAAATGAAGATACGATTAGAGATTTTCTCCGAAATGGTCTGGGGTGTACAATTTCAGTGCGATTTTCAGCAAACGAGCCATTCGTCGACCGAGAGCGATGATAGGCATTTAATGGCTACTATTAATCAAATAATTAAAACGATAATGAATATCAAAGAAAAAAAAACAGAAATCGCGGTATACGTATCGAAGGGCAACCGGAAAACCTGGTTCGCGGGGCGTCTGCATCGTACTCGTTTTTTTCATAACTACCTTGCATGTATACCTACACGCGAGTGAAAAGATAGCGGCAAAGCTCCGGTCCCGCGGTCGTGGTCGGAGCTCCCGCGCGGACAATCATCTCTCGCCGGATCCAGTCCGCGAAGAGCGCTCCGACGCGGAGGACGTGGCGAAGAACTGACGACCCGATCAATTTCCTTCAAAAATATAAATATCATTTTGAAATATCCGTGGACATGTACGAGGTTTCCAAAAAATTGTATTACAGAAAGCCGAATTTCGAGAGCTGGCCGAATAGTGTACTTTAGTGTACCAAGTGCAATAAGTACGACGCATACGGGACTTTCTACGATGATTTTTTTATCTTGAAAAACAATCGAGCACTTTGGTGTTGGTCAATGACCGATCATCCCTCCGTTTTGCTTTAAACCATCCCTTGAAGGAGGCATTCTCCGATGACTCCGTGACCATGCGGATGTTAAAATCTATGTAACGATTCACAAGCGGTACGTGCCACTGAAAAAGAGAATCAGCGACCTCGTACTTACCGCCAGCAAGGTTTTGACCTCGAACTCTCGTTAATTACGGGAAATTGCTATAGAGTAGCAGAAAAAACCTGTTCCTCGAAAACAGATGGAGTGTCGCCATATTGATCTTCAAAAAATAATGAAAATAACATTCATGTGGGTGTGAATAGTGCTATAGATCGACTTACGCTGTTGAACCGCCGGGTTTATTGCGTAACAAACTGTGGAAGTAAAAAAAGAGCGTTACAATTCGTCGTTGGGATATTGTTAAGTTTAATCGCAAGCACAAGACGATTCTTATCAATCCTTCTGCCAGATTGCGTTATCAATTATAAGAATCTTCGATTATCAAAGCCTTTCCACCGTTCTGCGGCTTTCTGACAATCATAACAATAATTATATGTATACCGCCGGATCACCGTATGTGCGCAAGTCGAAATACACGACACACTGCAGCGTTTTGTAATTTGACGCACCAGGCGGAAAAATAAATAAAAATGCCGAAATGAATGAGCAAGCGGTCGTGGCCTTGACCCAGGAACGTCATTAATTCGGGCCGTACATGAGAAAAAGTTGAGAAATATCCCATTTGCACTACCCCTGATATCAGTGACGCGAAAGAAGATAATAAAGAGTGAGAGTGAGGGAACTGCAAGGATTTCAGAAGCAAACAAATCTTTAAACTCGAACTGTTGCGGTTCAAACCGAAGCATTATTCGTCCGGATGTCGTATATCGCCAGAAAATATAATCGTCAGTGAATGATCGATATAGATCGTCGTCTGCATGATTTGAAACAGTGTATTCGTGTGTGTATTTATACGTACATGTATAATAGTATAGTGGATACTTTGTAAAAAGGGTGAAGAAAAACATCGACGAGAAATCTCACGAGTAATCTACGGAGCAACGGAGCGAGTCCCAAGCCGGTGGTAATGTGGTACCAGAGGTGACGGCAAGATGAACGGTCACGGCTCCACCAGTGAGGTAGTACTCTGATTCACCGCGAAATCCCTTAAGCGTCTATATATTTACAACATAACGTCTGATTAAATACATGTCCTCTTTCGCCTTTACTATTTTTTCTCAATTTTTTTTGTCCGCTAGTACACAGCGTGGACTCGGCACGAAATACCTATATATTCCAGGCGACTCGAAGCACACTCGTTTTACTCACAATGTTTATTTATTACGATGTTTCACATCTGGCACATCGAAGCGTATAAAATATCGAGTTTTACTGGTTATGATCAAATTCGTGTGGAATTTCATGTTTTTTTCACGCGTACGACGGGTTACTAACAAATGGGATATTGGACGATGAGAGTTTTATCTCACTTTTGTAAATGCCAAAAATATGGTATTAATATTAAATCGTAATTTATTTTGAATACTGCATAAATATCTTGCGGTCTTGAATTTTTTTCGAAAGAGTCGAAATAACGTGGGTATATTTAGATCTCTTTCAAAGTTTTTCTCGGTTTTGTTTTCACTCCGTTAAACTCTTCATCTTGATCTTCGTACCGTAAATTTGCGAGTCAGACAGCATCTCCTCCCCGAGAATAACCAACCAAATATTAAGTTCGCCAGAATTCACGGCCCCTGTATGTGTGTATACTTCGCGTACAGGGACAGACCAGCTGTGGTTTAATGCACGTGTGTCCGAGCTTCGGACGCAACCACAATAACGAAGTGGCATTTCAAAAGGTGCACAGTTGAACGGTCATTTTTGGTTCGTATGTGAAACCAATAGGAAGATTTTTCGTCGGGAATGACAGAGCTTCTTTGTCATTAAAATTTGCGTGTGTAACTCTGCTGCGCAAAGTTAACACGAACCTTCGAAAATTGTATCGGATGGATCATTCATGAAAATAAGTATATCGCGTACTTCATTTCGCGTCTCTTCCGTCCATCAGAAAATTTATTTTGAGAAAGTATATATAAGGCTTTGAGAAAGCTTCGAGAAAGTTTTTCGCTGGTGAAAAAAGAATTGCTACTCAAAGCAAGTATAAAAAATTGTCAAGAAGCGTTTCGCTGTAAAAAAAAACTATTGCTTCGCTTCGTTCGGTATTTCGCGATTCTTCTTAAGAAATTATATGCTGCTTCGTCTCTGAGGTGTTATATAGTTTGTGTAGTATACGTCGAGATAACAGTGTACCGCCGTCTCCCTCTGCCACCCATCGTTATACCGATTAGATAAGAACACGCGGCCTCGTCGTCGTGTCGTAGAAATACTTGGATGTGTATAAACACGCATACATTTATGACATGTCTGCATATATACAAACACATAGGTACAAACGTACGAAGAGGCACGATATGATATAAAAGACCTGCGGGGTGTTAGCGCGTACATCGTGGGACTAGTCGGCGCCCCTTACCTCTGATATGCCCACCCGCCGTTCGCGCTCGATCGCACGTGTGAGCTGAAGCGGGTATTTGCCGATCGCGTGGTTTTTTATTCATTCGTTTTTCGTTTTCCTATTTTTTTCATCGCTCTCTTTACCAGCAAATATACGACACACGCAGTTGTTAAATGTCTCTTAAACATGATTTATCGCGTGCTACCACAACGAAAACTGGAACTTTTTAGCCTGTCTTTGAAAATTCTGAATGTCATATGTACGATGCACTTGGATGATCTGAGTTATAAAAAAGATGCTTAAGGCGTTTCGGTACTACTTATCTGGTAGCAAGATCTACAGAAAATCTCATTGTATTTCTGCAGGATTGCAACTGTTGCTCGCCAAATTTTCTTTTATAAGTGGCGTTCAATGCTACGGTTGGCCAACCTACTACTACATCGCATCCAGATGGAAGTCGTCATGTGTAATTTTCATGCAAAGGCTTGTGTTTTGTCCTGTATCTCATCAACCAGATGGAAAAACCTCTTCAAATTTGTAGACAATCATTATACAGATGCAATTCAGATCTGACATAAATTTTATGCAAATGGTAATATTTTAAAAGAATTTACAGCCCAAACGAATATTTCGCCCATTTACTTCCGAGTATAAACCGAATTTTTGAAAATTATTTACAAAAAAACGACGTGGTGGATCAACTTGAAATTTGAACCGTCTACATTTTGTATACTCGCCATTTACGAAAAAAAAAATCGAGTTCATGGTAATATTTTCAAAAGTACTACCGAAACTCCTTAAGGAGCGAACCGATTTCTTTTCTCAAACGATTTTTCAGAGTTTCTTCGAGCGACACGCGTTTCAGTATTGATTATTTATCTCTAACTATACTAACGGTACTGACACGTAACCGTTGCGAAATTCAAAAAGATCAGTTAACGCAAAATTCTGGAAGCTCGCCATGAGATCAAATGACAAAGAGATTATCTTAGGGCATTATCCATTATCCTAGAGAGACGAAGAGCCTCTTTGTGATTCTGTGCTGGAATAATTGAAGGCGCGTATTATTACTGCAAACTTCGTAGAAACACGGAAACTGGTCACGACAACAAAAGCAGGAGCAGTTTATAATAACGGCATGGCGGTGCCACCGAAATTTTTTATTTTGATGGAATAAGACACATTTTAATGTAATTCTAAACAATAACGTGCTGTTGTCGTATCAGTTTTTTGTTATTCACGATAAGGACTGGAATTTCGAAAACCACATTGTCTCTTATTTTATTTTAGCATTCCTACATACTGTTGGTTATTCGTGAAGCCAAAGTTTGTTTCAATTCGTCACTATTTTTTAGACATTGCACGTTGTCTTTGTAAGATATAGTATATTATCGATAATTCATGGCGCAAAGACTAGGAATTCGATTGGATTGCAGGCGAAGAATTACTCGCGTCTCGTTGCCGAAAGTGAGCTTGAGGGTAAAGACTGATTAATCTCAGATGCAAAAGAAAATGAAAATCGTCCGTACAGTACATTCGTCGACTTGCATACGGAGCAAGAGACTCCGGCCTGATGCTGTTTTGGACGAAAGCCAATGAAAAATAACTGCGGCATGCAGACCGCTTTACTCGCAGCTTTCGTACGAGAACCTTTTTACTTTGATTTTTCTTTGTGAACTTATCCCGCTTCGTCGCGAACGCGACCATGGGCTGTATGAGCTTTTATTACGATAGTTGGATTCATCATACGCAAATTGACGTTTTTTCGTTCGTTTCAATGGCAACCGCACGTTTTATACTTTGGCCCATCAAAGTTTACATTTTCGAACTGAAATACTTCTAACGAGATTCGTGCAAGATAGAAAAACAAAACGCTTGAAGAATCGAAAAGATTGTGCGTGAAAAAATGTAATTAGCATGGTAATCGCGGATGATAACTGTATATAAGTTATATATTGTATAATAATTGCTACCTGGATTAATCGAAAATGAAATTGCGTCCAAGTGCTGCTCTCCCATTTTTCCAATGTTAATTTTTCAATATATGTATTTTGAAGAAAAGATACTTTTATCTCCTCTTACTTTTTTAGCATCTATAATGCCGACCGTAAATTGAGCTATCTTGACATCTATGGCGTTGACAACTTACGCCGACGACATTTAAAAAAAGAAAACTCAGTAAACGATAAGAAAAAAAAAGAACGTGGCTATGATATACCGGCACGAGGTTGAACTTTCGCGGCTTAAATTCGTGGACTCTCGTGTGGAAGAAGCACAAAATTTTCTAAGATCTTTCGGTATAGCGTGTGCGAAGATGCTCTCAAGGCCGCGAACTCGCTAAATTCCCAAACGAGCCGAAATAGTTGTTCCAAGAAGGATCACCGGATCTTCATACGTATGCCTGCTTGTCTGCATGTGTGAGAGTGTAGTCGGACTTCTCTTTGTAAAATGGCGGTGCTCGAGGCGCACTTTACATCCTTTTACCCTTCACCTGCCTCCTACACCGACAATCTTTTCGTGGAAACTTTTTTGGCTCTTCCTTCAACCGAGTTATATATTTTCAGTTAAAGCGTACACTTGGACTATTGATTGGAAAGTAATAAGAATTAGCACGGATGGCGATAAAAGTTTTGATAGAATGATTATTATGAGAATAAAATTATCGCGCTAGACATTAAATTAAGACGTATGTGCTGTGTATTCACCATGGTTTTTTCGGTGAATATTCAGAATCACGACTTTCCCGAAAAACACCGATTAGTAAGTTTGCAATTTTCGATGGATTTTTTGGTAACAAAAAGTATTTCTGATATAAAATGTTCAAAAATGTTTAATGAGTCCAACTTATCGACTTATACGTATATAAATTCCGAGGATAATGATTAACGAGTTGCTGATGTTATCTAGAGACGCGACAGCGTCTCGACACCAAGTACAAAGTCTTGACGCTTGAAGAATTTTTTGGTAACATTTTTTTTGTAATTTAGTCTTAATGATTAAATTTGGTGGTTTCGTACGAAAAGAAGTGAAAACCACATTTAAAATTTTTAAAAGTAAAAAATGTACACCAAGTAATTAAAATTGCAACTTTCTTTGAAAAGTATTTTTTTCAAATAGTGTGAAAAATAAAAGTAACATTCTCCAAAGAAAAATAAACTCAAACTTGGCGTGCATGAAACCTCTTTTTCTTCCATGCACGCCAAGTTTGATTTTATTTTTTCTTCGAAAATGTTACTTTTATTTTTCACACTATTTCAAAAGAATACTTTTCAAAGGAAGCTACGATTTTAATTACTCGGTATACATTTTTTTCTTTTCAAAGTTTTTTGGATATACATTAATAATATTAGATTGAGGTTCAAAAAGACATTTATTTTCGAAAATGTTGGGACTCCAAAGATGCTGTTATAGACGTTGGAATATATAAAAGTTGTTCAACGTAATTGAGAAAAAAGGCCCGTTCGGACTTTTAGAAAATTTTTATTCTTTACTAGGTGCTTTTGTTAATTAATTTCGTACGCGAGAAGTCTATCAATTTTTCATTATTCTTCAACGTTATATATCGATCACGTATATTCTTACCGTTCTCCTATGCAGAAACTTTTTTCCTCATGAAATATCGACTATTTGTTCAGCTTTACTCATCAGCATTGGTAGAAATATTATCAACGTTCTACTAGCATTGTGTAACATCGACACGTGCAAAGAACTCGGTGAGTGAAAAACACAGCGAGTAAAAAGTAAATATGTCTCCACCAAAAATCCATATTTTTTTCGTGTGACTAGATAGATACAGAATTTCATAAATGATGTTTCATAGAACACTCGAAAATCATCAAATACTGTCGGAATTTATCGATCATGTAGAAACATAAAATAGGTTAATGCGCAAATGAATATTTTTGTTGTATAATTTTTTTATCTCGTTGCCACACGCGTTGAGATACCATTTTCAAATCGAACATTGAAAAAGATAAAGGTATAAATAGTCAAGCCTGATGGACTACATCCACGCAGTTCAAAGCCGTCTTTTCGTCTATAACGCCACTTGGCTCATTTTCCTTCTTCGATATTTCGTGAAAATATTGAAATAAAGTCTTACGCGAGTCTCATATGAAAACAGTTGAAGACTATTCTCAAACTTCACCGTAGATATGGCGAGATACTACTCTGTCGTTACCATTTATTTAATCGTCCTCGGTTTTGTGACAGTTTGTTCAGCACAGCAGGAATTCACGGGAACCAGCCAAGAATTCTGGGAAAAGCGCGTTTCAGTACAACAGGTAAATATTAAAAAAATGAAAATGCAAATGTTGTTTGTAACGAAAGGGTAACTCCTAATTATGATCAATGCTAATGTAAATATCGATTATGACCTATTATCAGGAAGCTGATGGACCGATCAAGCGACGCGTTTCAAGGCAGGTTAGGACATCTAACGAGCTATTTCGAGAATCCTCATCAACGGGTGATACCGATACTTCGAGAATGGAACTTACAGGGGCGGCAGAGGGAGAAACTTCGGAGAGTCTACTTGCCGTTGTAAAGGCAGAGGTTGATGAGGAATTGAGCGATCAATGGGACGAAGCGATGCCATTTTTTCCCGGAGAGTTCCTAAGGTCGGAAGCAGAAGAAAACCTCACCATGGAGGGATCGGAAAGTCGACAATACAAAGACATGTCATTTTTAACTACAGATGTCCAAAGAACGATAAAGGAAGCGGACGGCACGATGAAAAGTGTCGTGTTGATTGTAGAAAAAAAAACTGCAAAGCACCAAAAACAGTTGGAAACAGAAACTCCGAGCAAATTAACGGAGAGACGGGTGAAGTGGAGAGAAGAAAAAAAGCGCTCGAGAGAGCGTCAGAAAAAGTTAGAATTGGAAAACCCGGAAAAACTAGCGGAGAGACGGGCGAAGAAGAGAGAAACAAATATGCGCTGCAGAGCGCGCCAGAAGAAGTTAGAATTGGAAAACCCGGAAAAAGCAGTGGAGAGACGGGCAAAGGAGAGAGAAGCAGGTAAGCGCCGCAGAGCGCGCCAGAAGAAGTTAGAATTGGAAAACCTGGAAAAAGCAGCGGAGAGACGGGCGAAGAAGAGCGAAACAGATAAACTTTGCAGAGCTCGCCAGAAGAAGTTAGAATTGGAAAACCCGGAAAAAGCAGCGGAGAGACGGGCGAAGAAGAGAGAAACAGATAAGCGTTGCAAAGCTCGCCAGAAGAAGTTAGAATCGGAAAACTCGGAAATAGTAGCGGAGAGACGGTTGAAGCGAAGAGAAAGATATAAGTGCGAGAAAGCGCGCCAGAAAAAGTTAGAATTGGAAAACCCGGAAAAAGCAGCGGAGAGACGGGCGAAGAAGAGCGAAACAGATAAACTTTGCAGAGCTCGCCAGAAGAAGTTAGAATTGGAAAACCCGGAAAAAGCAGCGGAGAGACGGGCGAAGAAGAGAGAAACAGATAAGCGTTGCAAAGCTCGCCAGAAGAAGTTAGAATCGGAAAACTCGGAAATAGTAGCGGAGAGACGGTTGAAGCGAAGAGAAAGATATAAGTGCGAGAAAGCGCGCCAGAAAAAGTTAGAATTGGAAAACCCGGAAAAAGCAGCGTTAAGACGGACGAAGAGGGAATAAGCTCATCATGAGTGCTATAAAATTCCAAGAGACGAAAATCCGGAATCAGCGAAAGCGTGTCCAACGAAAGAATCGAGAAAAACGAATTAAGCGGCAGTGCCGAAACGAGAACGATGTTGTTGTTAATTGACATTTCGAATGAACGTTTACCTACGAAAATGTGATAAGAAATAAATAACGAATGAATGATGTAAAAGCTATTCTAGCAGAGTGAATAAAACTGCATCATCGCCTCAAACATATTCGTTGTGTCTTAATTTTCTTTCAACGAGTTTCCTTTGGCATCGATCTTCCATTCATCCATTTTATTGATATACGTGGTGCTCCATTTATTATAAAACATTATTATCATAATTTATTTCATTGTTAATCGTCAATTTGGTGTATTTGATTACTCTTAATCGGCCAACATCCGAAGAAATTCATAATGTATTATGTTTTTACACAATTCATTCAGTTTTTACATCTTCGCAAGTCGGAATTCTAGCAATCGATTATTATTTTTACATTCAACAAAAACTTTTATGTCAAAGTACGAGTATGTAAGTAATATAACCAAACCTCTTTGTCGCACTCTTCAAGGCTTACTCAATGAATAAATGAACGCAAAGAAGGCAGTGTCGAGCGACGTGTGAAAATCGCTTTTTCGTCGCATGTAATTATATCTCCAAGTTTGTCGCGTCAGGATAATGATTTTTTTCAGTACTTATTGTTTTTTTTTCATTCATTTTTATGGCAACCGGTTGGGATCTCTACGGGCAATGTAGCCATTTCACATACCCGTACGAACGATCCGTAAAGAGATCGTAAATGACCTTTGCATAAAATTGATCCGTTACGCTAACGACGATCTCTTCTTCGTTGGCGGATCTTCTTGTTTCCCGTGTGGCACACGTCATGCAAAGTTTCTCAGCTGGGTGGCGAATTTAAGAAAGATTATCGATCAGAACAGAATTTATTCAATCCAGCTGCATGCTCTCGTTGTTATCAGAAATTGAAACATCTTCGTTCCGCAATGAATTTGAAATTAGATATAGTCCCACAGGAAATGGATACACTCGCTATTTTATTTCCATAGGTTGGTCCAAGTTCTTTGACATTTATTGTTATAGAAAAAAAAAACAAATATTCGTTTCAGCATATTGAAAACAGGTTTCGACAATATCGCGTATTTGAGATATTTCCGCAATTATAGTCTTAATAATTTGTAGTTGAATTTCAGATAAAATTTGTTCGAGTCAACGATTGAAATAAAATTTGCAATATATAACACAGTGTAGCGTGATGCTCGTATATTAATTATGCATTGCACCCTTGTTAAAGAATGCATCAAAGACACTCTGCTACGAAGTGTCGGAAGCGGAATCAAAGCGCAATGAGCCGCAAAGTAACTTCGTACAATTTATTATATCATACCGCGTGTTCTTTAATCACTTAATTCACTTAGCTATATACTTATCTGCACTTTGAGTAAAGAAGTCTCTTTCACTTACTGCATTATAGATATATCGAGAGACTCGGTAGGAGTCTCGGGACAAGTACAATGATTGTCTGGACGCTCAATGAGTATATTTTCCCGGGCACACGAGATTTACGAGCAACGCTCATTATTTTCATGAACTTTATAACAAATTGAACGTTTTCAAAGAATTTCAAATAAAAATGTTAGCGTAACACCGCGACAACGATGTATCGGTGCACTACTGGTTAGTTTCATATGTTTTCGCAGTTGTTTTAAATTCAATTATTTATTCACATAAATTTTTGCTATGCCCCCCGTTTTCCTAATTTTCCGCATTACATTTTTCCATTTTTTCTTCCGCCTAACCTCTTTCGAATGTGCGTCTACAGCCCTCTTACTATATCCGCTACTGAATCGCAATTGTACGAGGACACGGGAAGACTACATCAGAGAATCCATGCTGATATAGCCGGTTGTTGCGACAGAACCTCCTTTTCTCTTTCTGCCGCAATCTCCTTCCATCCTTTTTATGTTAGTTTTTCCCGTGTTCTCCTTCAAGACCGAGTGTTATCTGCCCTATTTTTTAAGATGGACGAACAACGCTAATGGTCGAAATTTTCTATCGACGGTCACCGTAAGTTACCATTTCGGGGACATCGCAGCTAGAGCGCTTGTTTACGACCGGTCTTATCTTACACAATTTTTATGAGACGACTCTTACGAGAAACTCCGTTTCCACTACTGCTGAATATAAAAACTGTCGTCTACGGCGAACTTGAAACAGTCTCGTAATTTATTCCGTCTTGAATCAATTATTATATTAATTTTCATATTAAAATTCAATATAAAGATAAATGATCGAATCGTTCAAGTTTTTAAGTATAAATGTTAAAATTGGCGGAGAACCTTTCGCGACGTTGTGTGATTCTACTAACAAGAGCAACGTCGAAACCGTAGTTATAGTGTCAAGTATAGACATTTTACACATGTACCAGCACTCGCCTCATGGAACCCTCTCAGGTCATCTTCAAACGAAGGAATTTTTTCTGGATGTATGAATTAAAGCTCCTCTTTTCGATCACACGTACCCTCGAAATCACGTGTCACGCATACGCACATAATGCCAGTAAATAATAGTTATAAAGTATACGCTAATATCGATGTGCGCACATTTAGTTCAAGTATATGTACGTATAAGGTATGTGTGGTGCGTATAG
Organism: Heteropelma amictum; assembly: GCA_959613375.1. Lineage (NCBI taxonomy): Eukaryota > Metazoa > Arthropoda > Insecta > Hymenoptera > Ichneumonidae > Heteropelma > Heteropelma amictum. The sequence continues at coordinate 5,171,469 of OY390724.1, forward strand.
CCCGCGTGTTCGACGAGATGCACCGTAATGAATATTGATGTGACACGCTCGAGTTGCGCTGTTGTGTTATACCCAAGCTAACCACTCAACCATCAACCTATTAGCAGTATTAACTCTCTGGGATAACCGCGGTACGTTAGGTTACTCACAAAAAGGGTTACTTCCGTCAGACTTTTGTTTCTGATTTCAATTTTTTTCATTTTTCTACAAAAGAAATTACCGGTTACGTTAACAAAAAACTCGAGCAAATTTTGTTTTTAATGAACGTGTATTTCGCGAAAAGTTGGAATTTCACAAAAACACTTCAAAAATAATAACGTTTCTTCATTGTCAAAGACGGTCGTCTCCAGATCTGTAATAATGGAAATTATTTCCCTTCAAAATTTAATTAATTCAAACGTAATCGAAATCCGGCAATTATCTCGTACTGATACTCTGTGGTTGGCGTAGCTTTCGACTCGATGATGTCTCACACAGAGGGAACCCTCCGGTTCAATTTTTTGTTCTTGTTACTAGATGCACAATCGTTATTTTCTTACGTAGTACGTTACTTTTTTGTCTTTTATCGCATGGAATTGTTTCATTGTTTCGAGTTTTGCAATTCATGCAGATATGTATTAGTCCTTTGTGTAGATTTATCTGCAATATTTATTCATAAAGAAAAATACCTTACGGCGAGCACCCGCTTAAGGTCTCGCGGTGAACGGTCATTGTGTCACGACGGTGACAACGATCGAATGCGCGCACTTGTACCTCGCGGTCAAACTCTCCCAATTCATCCACGATATATGTATAATATGAAGATCTTTGAGCACTCACCGAGAGTGGAAGAATCCGCGATAATCGAGGCTGTACAACCCGAGACTCTGCGGCTGGCTGGCTGCTGCTGCACCGCCCATATAACTCTGTCGATTTATCGCTGTTCGTGTATCTCAACGCCATTGACCCGTGCAATCGATCGCTGCGTCGAGCATTCATTTATTTATTTTTTCTTCGTCAATTTCTTTCAAATTCTCACCTTCGGCAAACACTTCGCGAGTGTTAGGCCGTGACCGTGCATACATTATATCCATGCGTACAAGCAGCAAAGCAGTAATCTAGGCTCAAACATGCACGCATAATTGGAATGTTTTACTCCGGGGTAGAACGTGTGCTGAGTTTTGTACGTTGAAAAATCACTAAAAAATTTTCTTGCGTTCAAGTATCAAGAAAGAGAATAACGAGTGCTACGTTTCGTACGTTGAAACATTATACTAAAAAAATGTTCTTGACTTCAAGAAAAGAAAGAGAATAATGATGGGGATATATAGTTATCGACGCATAATCAGAACTTTAACTTTGTTACGATGAGTCACACAGGCCCTCTGATTGGTTCTTGTGCGTGCAATAGTCGTGTCGAATGAATTCAGAACGAGCTTTCGATATGTGTATTAGTGACGTGTGAACAAAAAGTACTTTTAACTGTATTAAATTATGGTTACATATGTACGTAATACGTGAGAATACATGTTACTCTACATACATAGCACATGTATAGAAGCGTTATTTACAAGTACACGTATCAGCAGCTTTTATTAATTCTGTGGGCGCGATGACGACCTCGAATTTCATCCAATGTTCATATCTGTGACGTGGATGCGTAAAAACAGAAAGTAAAAACCTAAAACGAAGACACGCTAAATCGTGCATTATGGTATGAATGAAGAATGACAACAATAATTAAAAACGCAAGTGGGCAGAGACGAAGGGAACATGAGAATTCTCCCAGGCAACTCGAACGAAGATCTGTGAGAAATTTATCAAGCTGGCTCCACAAGATCACCAATTGAATACAGTATGAAGTCGAGTTTCGTATCAGTACGATCTATATTCTTTTAGATGAAAAAGTTCCTACCAAACTGTGCTCGGTTTCTTGTCCGGTTTTGGCACTTATTTTATCAGTCCCAAATACTTTGGGTAACGTCGAATATTGTTTAAAAACATCGCATTGGTATAACCGTCGAAATATAAACTAATTGCATATATTTAAAGCCGCCTTTAATGTTGAGCCACTTTCTAAACTACGGTCGAAAGGCGTGTGTTTTTGACAGCTATACGGAACCTTTTTGCGTGTATTTGAGCACGCACACCCCGACATGTCAATGTACGATGAATAAACGTGGGAAATACATTGCGTCAGTGGATTTGAAGAAGAAGTTTTGCGTCGTTCTGTGCACAGGATTGTTTGCTTACACGTGGACAGTGTCATATACGTACATATATATACATATATGGAACAACGAGGCATGAATACTACGACGTGATACGTCGCGATAGTCAAGTACGGACTAGAGGAGAGAATGAAAGAATGAATACGCTAATGTGGGAGTCAACACTCTTCACCGCTTTGCAAACACAAGGGCTTGAGTGTGAAAGCTTTCTCGTGATAAATCGTACGAGGTTAGGCCCTTTCGATTATCAATAATCGTTTTTATGTACAGGCCTTCTCCTTTATGCATGCAAACCTCGTTTGTTCCTCGGCGTCGCGTGGTCACCGCGTTCCCCGCGGGTTTATGTGTGGGTTATCACCTTATCGCAAGGCGGAAGAGAAAGTCTCTCCACACGCCGCGAATTTTCCATTTCTATTTTTTCGTCGTCGATTCTCTCCGTTTCTTCTCCACCGACATTTGCCCATGATCATTTAACGAAAACGCTTTGTACATTGGACCATACTCGCTACCGTCTTAATGTCCAGCGCAGCCGTCGTAAACGCGTTCATTCGATCTGAGCATTTTTGGATATTCACCAGTGTAAGTTTTCGAATTCGTACGTTAATGTGCACACAGAGAGTGCTATGTTACACGTCGGATAATAAAATTGGAAGGCTCCTTCGAAAATCTCTCGTACTTTCGGGGTAAAGCTGTGAAACTGCCATATTTTATGCATCATATATGTGGGATATATTTTGAGCTTTTCTCCCTCGTTTTTTTTTCATGAAAATGAGCAAAAATCTGTATGACTCGGGGTTCGCTCAGCGGCAGAAAGGTGCAATCAGTTCTTGAACGTTAACGAGAATATGAGATCGCGAGACCCTTTCGATTCGCTCCAGGCATCGTATTTATTTTGCACATTCGTTCATCTCTCTTGCCTCGGGAGTGCAGTCAGCAATGGTAATTTGTACGGAATGAATCCTCGAATACGCGGAACGATTTAGGGCGTCCATTTTTCACTGGCATCCTACTTTATCATTGTCCGTAGATGCAAGAATTGGCGCTAAAATTTATCAACTTCTTACTTTCCTCATTTTTATTCCGAGATGTTCAGTCGGTGTATCCAAAATCTCGTTAGATGGACGATTCATGCTTCGTCGATTTAATTAAAACAAGGTTTTTTATTCCTCTTTAAAACAAAATGGTATACCTTGCTCGCTGGTTAATTTTCGCCTGACGTTAAGAAAACTGATTTTCAAAACGGTACGAAAACCTGAATTTCGGAAGTTACATTTACGTCGACAATTCATAAATTCGCAACATCTTTCCGGAATCGTACATAGTACCTCGTTCCACATACATATAATGTAGCTCATGTGTGAATACTCGAGTGAAATATACATTACATACATGCACAGAGGCAATCTTCGCTCTACCAATTTAAACGAGCTTATATACTATATCATATACATCAGCTTATACATGTATCATATACGGCACTCGTTCGCCTCTGACATGGTCGATGAGGATTAAACGAACCCAAGTAAGCTTTCTCAACTCGCACTTTTTTGAATCGAGTTTCATTAGTGTAAGCTCTCGTCTCGCTTAGGCTGGTTATGGTAATATAACCCGTGTCCTCACTCGAGCTGATTTCTTTCCTCCTCTCTTGTGTATTTTTTACGCAGCAATATATACGTATACGTGTCGATGTGGATGTTGCAAGTTTTCATTCACCCGCGCTTAAATCATTGAATATTAGAGTACCTCGACAACGCAAATACGATGGGCACGCAGGGATACTAAATCCGTCCGACGATCTTTGAATATTAAAAAATTCTCTCTTCCTCGTTCTCCCATTTTCTTTTAACACCGTCGTTTCGATGCGTATTTATTTCAAAGAAATTTCACGTGATTGGAATAATCAATTTTCGTCAGTATAAACGCAATGTTGTATGTTTATTATATAAAATGCAAAGCTGCTCGTCACAGCCTCTGCTATTGACGAGCCCGCATCATGGAAATTGATCTTCGGGGGCTTCGTGCTCAGCATTATGACAATGTGTCGCTGGGAGCTCCTAAAGAGAGATTAAGGAATCTTTTCAAAAACATCGTAATTCTGGGAGAAAATTACAAAAGGGCCTAAAGGCCAATTAAATATCAAAGTTTTCGAAAAAAAATTGTTTGAATCTCTAATAACGTTTAAAACGTTCATTCTGTCTATAAAAAAATCTCAAAGCAGAGATAGGCGGACGACTTTATTTTTACGAATCTTCAATGACCTTGAAACATCCCTTATGAACCTTGAGCAAACCTCAAAATCTCTAATGATTCAAGCATACCCTGTCCCGATGACCTTGCGCGATCTTCATGAATATATTTTCTACATTGTATATACAGTGGAGTGTAAAAATATTGGTTTTTTCAATCTTTTTTATAAACAGCGCATTTATAAAAAAACTGAAAGACCAACATCCGTTTGTCGGAAGCGTCATCTTCAGACGAAATGTTATTTCGTCCAATAAAATCATTTCGTGTTTAATTTTTTTTGCTCAACACGTGCACCGACTCGAAATTATATTTTTTCTAATCCTTTACTTCTCTATTCTGGCAAACCCTTTTTACGGTGGAAAAAAGTCAGTCGAATTTAAGGGATGATCTCGCTTTAAGGGATGATCTGTTTATGGCGGAATGGTACCGTTCGTTCGCATCGAAGCAGCGGTCACTTGCTTCTTCTTCCCTTTAGTGTACTGTCGTGAGGAAGATGTTGCCGAGAATATCTCGCACTACCCGACAGAGCTTTCTCTCTTCGATTGATTCTTTAATCAATAATTGCGATACTTTTAAATTCCACATTTCACACTGACTCCGCCCTTGTTTACTTTCACCCAAAAAACGTCAAAGAAAATCAGCGTACCACAAAGAACTCCAGGGCATCAGATTGAGCCTGATACTTTGATATGTTCCCGAATAATCAATTCAACTTTGTTATTTTCATAAAAAAAACCGTAGAGGTCACACACACACACACACACACACACACGCACGCATTACATTTTGACGAATGTTATACAATTTTATGATTACTTACTCTTCATCGTTACATTATCTTCAGCGTTAAAATGCGAGTAAAAAACCAGATTTTTCCCGTTTGAAAACTTTATTGGGTAAATATAAAAATATTACTTATGTTATTGCAATTTATCGCGTTTAATAATCTACCTTTCCCAAGTGCGAAGTACGGCATGGGTGTATCGGATATGGAGCAGCGTACCTTTATGTGGGTCACCGTAGTAAACTAGGTATATAACCTATATATAAGTATATATATTGGCTATATATACATCCAGTCCATATATTACCTTGCTGATGCCGCTGACACCGATCCTATTCATGCGTCGCTCTTATCGATCTCGCCTATCAAGAGTAAACAGGGAAAGGCTCGATCCCTCCTTACACACACCCACACACAAATTCACATGTACGTAAAAGCTGAACATTTTATAACGTTTCACAGAAAAATACTGAGTTTTCAATTTATACCATTTTTTTTTCAACGCCTGAAAGTGAGTCACAGATGTTTTTTTTTTAAATGTTGTATGCAGTCCTGTAACATTTTTATCGCACGAAATAGATTAATTTCCCGGACAAAAAACTCGAGATGAGAGAAGCTGCAACGAATCTACAAGAAATAAATATTTTGGTCGAATTTTGTACAAAGTAAACATATGGACAACTTTGGGGGGTGCATAAACGTGGTTGGCAATAAGGTTACCACAATACAAGCTGCAAGAGACCCTTTCGCCTCCGGTCAGTCAATCTTTGCCCCATTATGAATTAGAAAGAGGCTAATTAATTAATTCGTTACATACAATTTTATAAACCCAACATCCGACGTATGCAGACGAGTAACAATTACGTTCGCCTTCTTCACGAGCTCGATTAAACAGTGATTTTGCATGACCGGAAGTCCAGGCCGTTTTACTCTTCCCGCTGTTGTCTCTTCTCTCGACTTAATTCGCCCACGACGACCAACCATTTGTACAGCATCTCGTCGGACCCGACAATCCTGTTCGGATAATCTTAAACTTTCGGTTTGCCGCAATTGAACTGCCGGAGAAGAAAGAGAAGTTGCCTTTGTCGCGAGAACCTGTGGCTACAACGAAAGAATTCTACAGGTTTATTTTTAACGTTGCAAATTTCCCTGAAAGGCTTTTGTGGTACTTGTTTGCGCTGTAATTTCGTGAACATTCAAAGCTCTGGCTCGAGCAGCTTTTAGCGAGGTATTCGAACTCGCAGCCACCCACGTTGATCGAGAAACAACTATATACCGTGCGGTATGGGACTTTGAGTCCCGCGTGTTTGCTTTCACGGCTATATAATAATACAAGGAACGCGGGATACACTCTTCGTTCGACGAGACTGTTCTCCCCAAGCACGAAATCACGCACCTTCCTCACTGTGAAATCGTTTTTTGTTTGTCGAATTCGATTATGTACCGAAACGTGATAGCCGTGTCCGTGGCGAAGGCTGAAAAATATTGTTTGAGCATTGAGTTATTTATTGTACAGAACAAAAATACATTCGGCAGAGAATTTAAGCATTATATTCTCTTTTATACGGACATTTTTTTTCAAAATATCTAAACAATTTACAAAGATGAAATAAACGAGTATTGTCAAATCATCACAACAATAATGAATTTTGTATCAATTAATTTTGAAGCAAATCCCATAAAAGGTTCTATTATTGCATCTCGAACTTTTTTGTGTTTGTAGTCGAAAAAAAGGACATTTCATGATGATTATTCCCATTCGAAAAACTCGAAAAATTCTTTTAGAAAACCACATCTCGTGTCAATGATTTCGGTCATTATTTGGTCAATAAATTAAGGCCAATCGATCGACGAACGACAAAGCGTGGTTTCCATGTCTACCATTATTTGAGGATTTTACTATATACCTGCATGTTTACTCCGGCAACAGCGAAACGGAAACGTTGACGTCTTGCAGTCTTGGCTGTGGCTTTTCTCGGCTTATGAATTGTCGAAGCAAATAAGCTTGGTTCTAGTTGCGGTGATCGGGGTGTAACACGCATGCTGCCTGGACCAGACTCTGGCTTCTCTCTCCCTTAATTTTCCTCTTCCTTTTTCTTCTTTCTCTTTCCCTCTCTCTTTCTTTCTCGGGTTCTCGCGCGCGCCGCCGCGTCCCTTCACACTCCACGTGAAGGAAGTCATAATAATACCCTGCTCGCCCACGCCTCGAGTTTTACTACACGTACTCACGAGTGAACTCTGTACTACTCTACTCACATACATCTGCTGTATTTACACTCATGTATACGCGCACACTTGTACAGAAGCACACAGTTACACGAGGCTAGAGAGACTCGCGCAAAACAGCCTGCAGCATCGATAACGTTCTTAGAAACCAGAGTGTGTACCTCCTGTTCAGTTTGGTCCCTCTTTCGCCCCTCTCCATACATTCACCGGCCTGTTTTTACAACTCGACGATAACGTTTCTGTAGCGGTACGACAGCATCGCTCGAGTTACGCACATTTACCCTCCTCATCCACCTTTGTCTATAAACCCTTCGTCGTTATGAAATTTATCTATAAATATGCAGAGTAATTTATATCAAGTATCTAATCCAAAAATTGGCGTTTCTGGCGGATATTGTCAGCAGTTGGGTGTGTGTTTCTTTTTTAAACAGTTTACAAACGAAAAGCTGTGAAACTACAACATTCGAGACGCACCAGCGGTCCTGATGTTAGGAGACGCCTTAGGACCGTAGATTCGGGGCTCGAAAACTAGAAATAAGGAAATGTGAGCTGAGATTAAACGCGCCGTCGTCTGGCGCAAGCAACGGATTCGTTGATTCGATCGAGATCTGCTGATTGGGTCTCTCCGGAAGTCGGCGATCAATCGGCGATCAATCGGCGATTGAATGCTGGCGTTTATGCATGCGATTTACGGGATTTCTTTGATTGATAATTCTCTAGCACTGGAAAAAAATAGCAGACAACAAGAAATCAGTAGGAACTGAAAAAAATACCGCTCGGTTGTTTTATAGCATACAAATGAAGGCCTCTGATTGGACTAATGTGCCAGAATTCTATATATTGCACCTCATTTACAAAATATTTTAAGAAATAAACAAACAGCTCCATAGTTGTGTTCGGAATATCGCCCATCAGAATCGTTTTGAAAGCGTTTTGATAAAAAAAAAACGGATGAAGCAAGCATGGAAGGTTGCTACCTGCCTTTTTTTCGTCTTTGAAGCGAATCATTCAAGAGTTGATTTTGTTATTCTATAGCATAAATTAAAACCCGAAATCATTTGATGTTCGATTTTAAACAGGAATTCCATCATTTCGAGGTTTCACTTTAATTTTTTCCGTGCACGCGTTTCTCTATTCGTTACATCCTTCTCAAAATTAGAGATCAAAAGAATGTGTCATGCAGAGGATCTTTTTTCTGTCTGATTTCCTTTCTTTCGAAATTCTCCAATGAGAATACAAAAGCAATTTAAGGAAAGTACGACCCGCAGATGTTTGGTTGCCGCGTAGACTCATAGAACGATCAAACGTCCCCAGAATCAACCATCCAAGTCAGCATATCGAAGTGCGTACGCCTGGAACGTACGGCAAAGATAAAAAGGCCCCGGGCCACGCGTGCAAGTGACTCACGCGTTATATTATCATGAAAGCGTATTCCGACAGTCGTGTGGGACGTGCCTCGAGCGATTTCCCATTTCTTTTAAATTTATTTTCCAATTTATTTTTTTCATTCTCTTCGACTTACTCTTCTTCCTTCTCAATTTCCTACCTTGTTCGAGGTAAGTCTACGATCTACTCTCGCTAAACACGTGGGTGAAATGACCGATGAGTTTCATCGTGTATTTATATTCACACCGTACAAACTCATTTCGATCACATTGACCCTCGTGTGTCTTGCACGCACATAATTGCGTAGGAAGGACTTATCAGAGGTGAATGTACTATCGGATGGACGATTAACCAAATTTCTCCGATCTAAAACATAGTCCCTCCCCCCGCGCCTCTCCAAGAATTTTGGTAAACATTTTTTTTCTCGTTGATAAGTTTTTGCAAGATTGAAATGTTTTTAATCTATGGGTCTCTATCCCGTCTATGGCCAGGGAGCCGCTCCGAGACTTGGTGTTTTTCTTATGCAGATGACCGTTTGCATAAAGAACGAAATCGCATCTTGCTCACAAACAACCAAGAGCCATGAAGACGATATACATGAGCACAGCAACGGTGACTGTTAGACTGAAATTTAGGACAGTTTTGAAATACTTGATTTGAAGCCTGATACTCTGGCTCCGACATTTAACGATGTCTCAAACGGAAGGTGTTGGTTGCTCATGCCTCTCTATCATATACATACGTTTCCTATATGTGTGTATACACACATATTCATAAGTATGGGTATATTCCTATATTCGGAGATTGGAGTCTCTCTCCTCGAATACTCTCCTCGAATACGTTTCTCTAATGGAGATTTTTAGCGAATCGGGGAGAAATTTTTCATCTCGGGCGACCTCAGGGAAGAGACCGTAGGGGGATACCAGTGCGATACCACCGTGGAAGTATCGATCGGGGTCTCTATCAGGTAGCCATCAGGTCTCCAAGTGTTTCACTAGGGCTACCAGATGGAGATCGCTTAGTAACCGCTCTGAGAGCTCTCAGAGACCCCTCTGATACCTCAGCGAGAGTATCGGAAGCTCTCGCAATGGTCTCAGAGTGGTCGCTCCGAGATCAAAATTTTGACTTGGGGTTTCCAGGTTGATCAAGATTTGTAGAGGCTTTTTCAAGCTAATTTTTTTTCACTTAAATAGTAAATATTCGAGTACAGTCCGACCTCCAGACAAGAAACTGTTGAGAGGATCGCATGCGAAAAAGAGTGAGAAACGCAGAGTAGTCAGCGCGGAGCGCGCGCCTGGTGGGGGTATGCGATATATACGAACAGCTCTTCCACTTGGACGCTTTTGGTTTCTTATTCAGAGGTCGGACTGTATTGCAGTTGTAAAGAATCAACAAAATTATTTTATGATAAAAGAATTTTTTTGATTACTTATGCCGGAGGACAGTCGTATCCCGGCCTCCGTTGCATATCGTCTGTTGTGCTTAATGAAAAATAGTCATCCAATTAAGACGAAATTTCTCAGTCAAATAATCGGATCAAACTTTCTCAGTGTATAGGATTTTTATTCTATCATAATAAATATTTGTTATCTATAATGCATCACCGTCATGGTTTATTACGCATAATACCATTTCATTCTTCAATCTATCGATAAGAAACAACTCCCGCATTTTTATCAATAACCGAAATCAGAAAAATCGCTTTCATAGTACCGTTCTATAAATGAAGACGAAAGATCAAAGTATAATATGGCTTTTGTAGTGAAAAAAAAAATGTCGATCGCATGAACAAGATACCCTGACCCAATATTGTTATCACATCATTATTATCAGTTTTATTATTACCGCAGGTTGTATACCGCTAAGTAAAATGGCTAGAAATTTTCAAAGAAAAATTATCGTCGAGGATGAATACATGCAGTTATGGCTTAATCGAGATCTGCCTTCGCATGAGAAAATAATGAGATAAATCGCAGCTCTTGGCTGGCTCTGCTTCTCCCACGTCATCTTCCTTACTGTAAAACTATGAATATAGTATAGTGTCTCGTAACTGGATAGTGGCTAGCTCGCACGCGATTCGATCGGTTACGCAACAATTTGAGAGGGCTCTCTTGTTCGGTTCTGCGTCTTTGTCGCTGCCGTTTATTCATTCACGTGGCAGAACGTGAACGCAACGTTCGACGTACAGTAATATAAACCATGAATAGGATTTTAAGCGTGAAATGTGAGGAGTCACAATAACTAATTGTTGTTTCTTGGATAACTGTTTATGTGCTTGAAAAAATTAGCTATCCATCAAAATTTTTGCTGGTTTTTAGCCTTCTTTTTCTGTCTTTCTCTTTCGCTCTCGCTCTCTCATACCCACGCGCGCACATGCACACATTTTTTATTCCATCGTGATGAACTTTTGGGTCGTGAAACATGTAACGTTCCGGGCTCTTCACGATTTTCTCAGTCGATTTGTACCCTCCCTTTTAACTCTGCACAAATACATATGCAGTTCTCATTTCTTCTCTTCCTTTTCGTCCTCGACATCTTCGGTGACCCATCGCGACCCTTTACCGCTCCTTCTCACCGCCTCTTCGGCTTTACTCTTGAGGTGAAGACTCTCGCGATGGCCTTACCGCAAGATATGTCTATGGAATACTGACGGGGAAGTCCTCCGTGATAGTCAATGTAAGATGCGAGAGACCTCACATAGACTCGAAAGTCTCGAAACAACCGGAGACGAGGAGCAAACGGCAAGAGGAAGAATATATTTATATATACATATGCCTGTGTACACTGCTCTTTTACGTTTGTCTTTACCGGCGTGACTTTCCAGTATAGTTATAATGTATGCTGTACAAAGTAGTGGCCAATGCACGTGACGAAACAAATCATGGGACATGCCAAGAGTAGGTGGTACACATTATGGAGATATTTTTTATGCATATATACCCACTGCTCAGGTAAATAACCACAGCTAGAGACTTTTCTTTAACGGTGTATAACCCCAGTCTCTGGACGTTCTCGCGTATGGGCGAACGTGGCGAGGAACGTTTCATTAAACGCGTTCGTGCCTCTGATGGGTGCTTTTAGTGCAAAGTGGAGAAAAAATGAATTGTTTCGTGTATTCATCGAGTGTTTTTACCCAATTTGCAGTAAAATAGATTTGAAATTTATCCCGCTTTAACTCCTTTATTGTGAGTGATACGTATACATGGGCCAAAAAAGTCGTGACACTTTTGTGTTATGCGATCTACGTGTGCACTTGAAAAAAAAACATCCTGCTTATACTATACCGATTCGACTGTTGTTTCGTAAACTGATAGGGTTTTTAAGTTTGCTGAATCTGTGTTTGCATGCAGATAATTTCGAAATTTTCAAAGACATTTGAATTTCGACAGAAATGAGTGTATCACAGTTTTTGAGATCGCTGGAATTAAATTTGAAATGAAACTATCAAAATTCAAAATGCGACCCGATATGGCCGCTGTCATATTACAACGGTGCGTTGTAACTTCGAAGATCTGATTGCAGGTCGAAACGCAATGAAGCTTTTTAAAAAAAATTCGGCCGCTTATTTTCATCGATATCAAACTTTTCACATTTGCATGCATTTGACATATTGGGCCTCGAAACTCGAAATTCTGGTGTCAGATTCAGTATCAGTAGCCTCAAGGCCCGTGCTACTGAGATTATAGGATAAATCCGTTAAATTTGTTTCTAACACAAACTGCCACGAAAATCTTTATTTCCCTACACTGCTAAAGAGAGAGAATTGAATTTCGCGGGACTTGCAATTTTTATTGTAAATGAATACTTTTCGTAACTATTTCAAAAATATAAGCAATGGTCACAATTTAGTTTTTTCGCACCGAAAATTTAAGGTCCAGCACTTTGAGTTGATAAAGCAACATCGTGGTATGCAAAACAGTCTACACCATCGTCTGTACGATATAATTTATGCGATCTATAGTCATCATACGGATCATATTGTTCTGTTGCTCACGTACTCAACTTTGAAAAACTAGAATTTCATGAATTTGACGTCCAAAATATATACCGTACAGAAAATGGTAAAGTGGACCCTGTGAAGGTCTGCACAACGAAAAAGTGTCTCAAATTTGCAATGTTTATCAGAAACAGTTGGGAGAAGTAGCCCTTTCATATTCTGAATTTCCTCGCGTTCGCGAATTCAAATACGGCAAACATACACTTTGTACGCGTATATGTAATAAACGCTTTAATTATAAACTCGTCGTTCATGACGTACACTAAAGTGATTTGAAAGCTCAAACAAGCGACGCGACATATGCGACATAATTGAGCCGGAGGTACATCGAAATGCGTGCAAGATGTCTGTATAACTGCCTGGTGGTGATGACGATGACGACGTTGCTTAGCGCCGGTAGCTTGAACTCAGCCGCATCAGCGATCAACAGTCAGTTCGCGTTCGTGCCTCGGTTCGCATGTTTTAGCGCCTTTAAATAAACGGTACTGCTGCACTTGTAGTTGCTCGAAGCGCTTTTCTTCGATCGTCGAATTCGACTCGCTGAAAATGTGTAAAGTCGGCGGGAAAAGGATTGGTGCATTTGTTCTTGTTTTGCTCGTCTTGAACGTGGATAATTTTGACAAATGTTACAATTAAGATATACAGCCAGTGTTAAAATCCGATTTTATGAACATTGTGAATTTTCGTGTGTATTATTGGAGAATTGGAAAGATAAAAAGAAGCGATGTTTTGCCCGCTTTTTATACGATATCAGACATTCATGAACGTTCCACCATGTCCTACAGTCGAAGAAGAAGTTCGAATGCGTTCGAACATAGACGAATTCGACGATCCTTCGGCATCGTACTCCGACAGTTGATCGACAGACGAGTGAAAAAGTTTTTCACGTTCGAGTTCTTGCTGATGTGTATACCTTTCTTTGATTTGATATTCATACAGATATGCATATGTGTGTATACCAATCTCAATTGTTCTGTCGCGCGGTGTACATCATTCTGGACCAGTGCTCAATGCCTGTCCACCAAGTTTCACGTTCGTTCGTTCTTCTCGGCAAAGTGAGAAATGCTTGTCTCGCTTCGTTCTCACGAAATATTTTCCAACTTTGGCAAAGGGATAACAGCGATTTCGTGTTCATATCTTTGGCCCAGTTTTTTTTATTATTATTCACAGGAGAGGCTCTTTTCGCTACCGGTTGAACGGCGTTCGTCCGCCTCTTGTAAATATGTGAATCTCCAAAAAGACAGGGAAAAGTATTGAATTTGTTATCTTCCAAATTTTTATCACATCTCTAACTGTATTCAACTCGATGGTTTCTGACGGTTTTGTCATCAAAATCGTTAAGAGAATGACAAACATCGTTTTGTGGACATCCCAAAACATCCTCTCTGAAAGTACAGTCTTATTAACAAATCTTGGTGATAAAACATCACGATGTGCGATTGAAAATGATAGCAGAGTTTCCCTGTCGCGACGTGTTTGAGGTGCTCGTATCGCTAGCTCTCGACGAAACAAGCTTATCGAGCAATGTGAAACGAGCGGATCTTGACCCAGGCAACTCCCGTGTTCTTCTTTTCAACCGGAAGTGCTCGCTGTTACGACCAACTTCTTCGCCCAGTACATTGATTCGTTTCGTCTCTCTCTTCTTTCTTCGACCCCGTCACTCTACATTTCTAGCAATGATTTGTCGGTGTAAACAAATCGTTATTGACAAAATGGTGGATAAACGCGGTGACTAAGCGTTCCTTTCCGGTAGACAATCGTCTGAGCGGCAATAACGAGAATCACCTGTTTAATCCATCCGTCCATCAGAGAAAAAACCCGGTGGGGATATAACGTACATGTTATCACAAACGAAATTTACGAAGTGTAAAGAAATGTACATTAACCGTTGATTATACCGATTATACAACATGTATACGTGTATAATAGCTCTAAACGCTCGCAGTAATAAATTATCTTTGGTATAAATTTAATACGACACTGAAACATTATATTGAAGAAAAAACAATTGTCAGAACGATTCGGGAATTATAAAAAAAATCATGAGAGCGCAATTTGCTCTCTTATAAACACCACTGAAAACAATTATATGCATGTATGTAGTCTCCAAAGAATATATATACATATTTGCATAGAGTTGGACATTTCGTTTCCCGCTGGTCGCGAATATCCAATTAGTACGCGGTCACGTATTCTCGCAAATGCTCGCCGCTATAGAAGCGACGACGTAGGCAACGACGTTGCGGCGAACACACGGCATGTTAAACTTGGTATATATATATATATATATATTTCCATGTGCATCTATATCCTTACAATGTTTTCGCCCGAGGTGGAACACGAGAAAAACGTGCTCGTATCTCTACCGAAGAACACCCTGCTGCATATCTCTTCGTCCTTCGATCGATCTTACGCGAATAGAATGAGATTTACGAGGTCTCTCCAATATCTATCGTTCTTCTGTCATCTTCCCTCTGTCTCTGTCTCTCTCTCTCTCCTCCTCACCCTTTTTTAAGTCACTGCCAGGATATAATATGCTTCAGGATGAAAAGATATATGCTAGAATCGCGAGAAGAAATTGTATCGGGGGATATCGAAAAAGCCGCAGGCCGGAAGTGCGTGGGTGGTAGAACCAGTTACGTTCGTTCTTCAAGGATACACGTTGAGTCGCGAGAGCCTCGGGGGCACGAGAGTCGTTTGAAACAGAAAGAAAATGACGCTATTTGTTCCATGTGTGATCGTGTGCTGCCCCACTTGCCCATCGACGAAAAAAAAAATTCGACAGACATGGGGACACATTATTATAGGTAGTCTGCTTGAAAACGAAAACGAAAACGTTGCTTCCTCGAAAATAACACAAAGTCGCTCATTTTGCCACTTTCCGTTCATCCATGCTTTCAAGTTGAGTTTGTGCGAGTCAGTGGGGCGTGTACAGTGTATTCGGAAGAGATATTTTTCAGAAAAACGTACATCTCTATGAGTAAAACTCAAATACATGCTTTTTCCAAATTCGCTGCATAGAAATTTGGTGATGAATGGTTATCGCTAGGGCTTTTTGGTGAATTAATATATTCCGCACGGAGGAAACCAAAATACTTTTGGTGAAATAAGATTCAAGTGTTTTTCTTTTGGCATTGCGAAATACATGAGATGTTCCAGCACGATGTAACAATTTTCTCTTCGGTATGTTCCAAATCCTCCGCTGGAAATTCTCTCATGCGCCATCTCGAACATCCTTCACACCGATTGCCCAATTTTTGCATACCCGCTACATGAGAATCGTTGGCTCTCCTCTTTCCAGATAATCAGAAAAAGATAAAACCATTAGAAATACGCGTTTCTACAATAGTTATTAGGAGCAATTCGTATCTCCCTCGCTGCATCTCGGTCAGGTTGCCAGACTTGCTAATTAACGATTATTTAGTCGACCATAAGGGACACGAGGTTTCTTCGACGGTGAGACTCCATGCAGCAGCAAGCCATTTTTCCTATTCTTTGCGATAATTACCGCAATTCGTACGAGTTTTCATGTACGTATACATTATGTGTTAAGCATTTATACACGTTGCGTCCTCTCTCAAAGAGGAAACGCATAATTGTTGTAACAGCACACGTAGACATTTTAATTGCAAAAGTCGTCATGTGTGCACCACGTGCCCACTTTTATGCGCTCATCTTTCGCACGTACGTTTATTTCGCTGTGACCTTTGTTACATTCATTCCATCAACCTGTTTTTTTTTTTCATTTTTTCGCTCGCTATTTGTCTTTAGTTCGAGAGGAAGAATGAGAAGAAGAGGATGAAAAGAAGGCAAAGAAGAAGCTTATACGTTGACGATGATTTTTAACCGAAACTCCGTAATAGACAAGTTTATGGCGATCCTCTTGTGCCGGTTGTGTGTTTCAAAGTTCACGATTTATCGACTGGAACCGTCGTATTATAGCCTGTGATGTTCGACCTTCGCGAGTGTGGTTGCTCGCGGAATTCTCGGATGCTGCGTCATCGACTGGCGTATTTATATACTCCTAAAACTCGTAACTAGTGTCGTATGCATTCTTGGTGCGACACACATGTGCATACATTGTGTGCATGTATGCGTTTAAATCTTCAGGAAAAGGGTGACGGAAGAATTAAATCCGAGAGAGGAGGAAGAGAACGAGACAAAGTCGAAGACGAAGCGAGAGAGGAAGAAGAGATACAACGAAGAAACTTCTGGCACCAATGCCCGTGACATTTCGAGAGCGTGACACTCTTTTATTATTCCTTTTTTGTCTTTGAGAGTTTAACGTTTGCCAACACGGGCTAAACGGCGTTCTCGCGAGAAATTCCGCGGGAGGATATATACTTCGCGAATTATACGTTCCGTATCCCTCGGGGGTGGAGAGTCACTTTAAAATTGATGTAGTCACCAGTAAACGACTACAACGAGCGCGCTTATCGTCGCGCGAGACCGTCAAACGGTACAATGAAGCCAAAGATTCCGCGCAAGATACTGGACGACCTTTTCAGCGAGGTACAGAGATATCATATTTTTTTCAAATCAAACTGCCATCCTTCACAGTTTCATTTTTAACGTTTATCGTTTTTTTTTGTAATAAACGCTGCGGGATGTGAGGCTGAAGTTATTCAATTTTTGGGAATTCTGTGAAAAGTGAACGAACATTCGGTTGAAAGGCCATCGTGAGAAAATGAGATTCTTGATCTGTATAGCGACGGAAAAATCGTTTTTAAGGCAGTTCGATGATAACTCACTATCCAAGATTTTCGCTTGAACATTTTTGGAGTTAATCTTGAATATATACTTGAATTATATTTGAAATCGCAGCACGTTTCACCACGCCGTTTTGCCGTAATTAATTCATGAGATTCAACGCTGCCAAATACTCTACATATAAACTACGTTAATCAAAAGAAGGAAAAACTTGTAATTTTTTAATAATATTTCAATGTTAAAATCGGAATTTGGGCTCAGATTTATTATTTACTGAATAAATCTCTAACTGTTCAATTATATTTCGATGCAAGTGTGGCTCGGAATTAAAAACATTAAAAAATTTACGCAGTCATCATCGGACTACCTTAATCATAGTTAGATCAACATCAGTATCTTGAAATGATCTCTCTCACCGAAATCCTTTCTTCTCTTCCATATGCCTTTCCAATCGATAATTGGAAACTCCTTGTTATTCCTTTGTCAGTTTAATAGATAGAAAAATTGCGACACATGCCTATCGATAGCTCAGGAAAAATTTAATGTTCACTCGACGACAGTTGACTCTCGTCAACTGATGCATATACATTCAATGCTCCATTTATGGCTCTGATGGCATCGTTTCCATCGCAATGCTAATTGTTATTACAGCAGGTTTCGTTGCATAAGCGCAATTAACGTATACGCCGAGGAAGGGTAGAGAAATAGAAAGAAAGAGGGTGAGAGAGAGAGAGAGTCTTCACCGCGCATGAAAAGTCTTCAATATGTGTCTCTCGTTCGGGCGAATTGTTCGCTCGCACGCGATCGCTACTCTGTCTCTTTGCTCCGAGAGCAATCTCTCCTGAATATATATATCCATACGCTATAAAAATTACACTCCTTTCGTAATCGCGAGATGTCTGCGAACTCCAATTATTGTTTAAGTTAGCTCGCGTGATCCGTTTGCGGGTGGATTTAAAGACATTGCGTATTTATGCAATATGACGTAAAATTTTTCATCGATTGAATCGAGATCAATCGTAACCAACGATTTATATCTGTCGATATGGGAGAGGCGCTTATATACCTGTGGATATATATATATATATATAATTTTTTTTTATTTAACGTTTGTGTATACATTGAACAAGAAGCCTAGAGAATCGTTCCGGTGGAAAGATCGATTCATCGCGGATTGATTGTTCGGGAGCAAATGCCCGAAACTAATCGACTCTTCCCAGCATTCTCCTCACTGTCTCACGAGCTCTCTTTCTCTCGCTCTTTGTCACGGTATCTCATTCCCTCATTTAATTTACATACATGCGTTTTTACGCACATGTCGCAATAATACTTATATTTTCCAATGTACTTTACTTCGAGTACATCAAGCATCGACTTACCCATTTAAAAATATGACTGTGCAATATTCGCAGCCTTGGATAAGTGTCGTTCGGATTAATTTTATATGCACATTCATTTAGAAATGTCCATGTCTTTGAATGACGATCCGAAAATATCCAATTCTTATTATTAATGCATTTCTTAAAGAACAATTCGAGTAGCTTATATTGTTAAACTTTTTTTATCGGGTAGAAATCAGCTTCGCACTCGAAGGTCAATTTGCGAGTATAAATAAGATGATTGTTTTTATCGGTAGACATTTACATGATACAATATTTCGCGTTCGAACTTGCAATTAATATTTCTGTATAATGTGATTTTAAGGGGGCAAGGTTCCGAGACACATCGCAACAGATTCACAAACAATGGCAGGCTGATCCAGCGCGAGCTTTTCCCTCGGTCGGTGGTGCAGTTGGCAATTCACAATCGTCCCAAAGGACCATTGGTTCGGAGGACGTATCGTCCTCGAATTCGACATCGAGTCCCAGCCCGAGTCCAACGAGCAATGGACATCAAATCACGGTGAGTTGCATATTATAATACGTGAAACGGATTTAAATACATCGATGAATATTCATGTAACGTTGATCCTTCTACGCACAAACATACTTTGATTTTCATGATTGTATGATTGGAAATTTGGTACATTTCATTGCAGCGAATATCGAAAACGATAAAAACTGTTTTTTTTTCCTTCAATAAAATAAAAATATCTTTTCTTTTTATTTCCGCACGGTAACGTACCGTAAAAAATTAAGATAAGAAATTATCGTTTTACATTCTCGTGACATTTTTAAACCATCATCCGTAATAGACATTAAAGGCCGCGTCTATGTCCGAATGTAATAATCATGTAGGTCAGAGCTTGCTTACGCGGTCGGTTGCATCTTCCACGACGATAAAGTCAATCCATGCTGAACAGAGATACAGAAGTGTAGGTGCTGTGCGCGCGTCTGTGATTGTGAAGCTGTTTGTGAAATGTTTACAGTCGGCTTTTACATGATACGAGTTGAATCGGGATATCAAGCTATTACGTTTTTTTTTAACGAGCGAAATGTGCATGTATGTGACGGCTTTGGAAACAAATGAATTCTTATCGCAAATGCTCGCGAAAAAGTAAATCTTTTGTTCCAAAAACGTCAGTTTTTGTGGCGAAAACGGTTTTTTAAAACTGTACGATAACAACTTTATTTCTGACTCGTGAAGTATGCACACAAATAAATATATTCATTCAAAAACCATAGAAAATCCGAGGCAAATCGCTCATTTGATTTGTTATATCTCACATTTTTGAAAATTTTGTGGCGGTTTGGTGTAGTTCGTATGTTTGGTCAGCGTTTAAGCTACGTGAGTGTCCGAAAAGCTTTTTTTCGACTTTTATCAGGAAACGTCGCTATATCTGTACTGTCCGTAAGACAATCAATACAAATGTGCTGTCGTTCGAATACTTTCCAGAGAAATGGTCTGGATGGTAGTGAAAACCGCGTCAAAATCTTTTAGTACTTTTATGCGGATAAGTTTAAACATTTAGTCTTGCCTCTCAAGATGATATGTATTTTTTGTATTAATATTTTTTTGTATTAATATATTTCGCTTTCCCTCAAATAGCAGTTGCTTTGATTTTTCAATAATAATAATTGCTTCGTCTTATTACATTAGGATTTAAATACTAAAATTTGCCAATTATATACTCTTTTAAATGGTACATGGCTCTTTTTCGTTTGAAAATGGGCGTAGTTGATCGAAGAATTCGAAGGATTTAGTTCCGTTACCAGGGTTCTAAGAAAGCGCTATTGTACGTACGCGTACAAGATTGTCGATTCATACGATTTTTTTCTGCTTTTTTTTCTGCTTTCTGGGTCAATGCGGCAGACTTTTCTACCATGAAATACATACATCGATAGAAAAGGATCATGAAACATGCCATTCGATCTTCCGTATATCTTCGGCAAAACAGGATTCGCGCTTGGTCGTACATACCGCCTAAGCTATGCCAAAAAAGTACATAACTCTTATCGACCATTAACAGCTCTATCGGAAATCTTATATCTCTCGGAAGATTTGCTAAAGGATACGAAAGATAAAAAAAACAAGGTAGCATGTTGTTCTATCGTACGGGGGAAAAATGCTAATGGAAATTACGCGTATACGGCACGTGTAACGAAATTTATGCATCTCCCTTTGCAAGCATTGGCGAATGTATTAGCACGATTAGATAAAGATTGAAAGGTAAACATAAATTTCTTAAAGAAAACTCCCGACTGGAATATAATCGATCGGGAGACTCGTCGCCTGTGAGTTTCTTGCAAGGTGTCTCTCGCAATAGAAAATTCATAGTTTGCCATGCGCGCAGAGAAAATTTAACGTTGTGTGGCCCCTCGAAGAGACAGACTCGACGAATTTTCGTTATAAAAAACAACATGACTTGTTTCGTACATGGAAAGTGTCTCATTTAAGACGACAATTATTCAATTATTTTGTTTTTCATTGACAATATCTTGGTGTAGTATTATCAAATTAGAATGAAGGAATAATTGCTCTTATGGTAATTGAAAAATAATTGATTCAATGATGAATTTATTAATATACACATCATTCATCGATTGAGGTAGATTTTCGTACTATTTGAATATTAATTCAAACTTAATAAGTTATCACAAGTAAGATCTGTTAAAAAAGTTATCTGCCTGTCAGTGGCTTAAACGTTCCGAAGTACAGAAAAATTGTACCAAAAAAAATGTACTTTCGGCCAATTGACATATTATATACAAAATACCTCATTAATTCTCGCATTCTCGTTATACATACTACATGTAATATATATTATCGATATCACATAATGGAAGATTCGAATCTATATTTCCAATAACATCTGGCTGTTACGATCATGGACGATCTTACCGTTACGATAGAGCAGCGAATAAAGAATTGAAGGATGGTAAAATGAAAGAGAGAAAGAGAGAGAGAGGGAGCAGCCGGGAGTTTATTAATCCGCCGCAGACGTTCGTTTTGTAGATAACGATAACGAAGCTGAGAGAGAAACGACGAACTCGTGTAGAGAAAAGCGTTAGCCGTGGGAGAAGGGGTAAAGAGCATCGATATACGTCACTTGTGATTAACGACTTAATCGATCGATCAAGGAGGCGAGTTCGCAACTGAGCGGAGAATCATCAAAGCATCGAGATACTCGATAACTTTCGTCGTGTTTTTTTTTATGTTACGTACTGCTTTCGATATCTTTTCACAAAAGCACATCGTCTTTATTGCCAAGTGTACGTGTATTCTAAATTAAGAAAAATAATCGCAAAAATATTGACAACATTTTTTTCCAAGCTTATAATGCAACAGGAGCATACAAATTGAACGAGGACTTTTTTTTTCTTTACTCTTTATGTTTTATAATATGCTGCATTTATAATATGTTTTATAATATCGACATGTTTGTCGTTAAATTCATCTTTTTTCCTCATCCACATTGCAGAATGTTTGGCTCTGAAAAGTTCAATGTTGAAAATGAGCTTCAATCGTGACAATGCAAAGACATATGATGCTGAGGCAATTTGCCAAATCTTTCTCCAGTCCCTTTAAACCCGATGTCATTCGTCTCTACTGGACCGCACTGACTCAAAGTGTCACTAGACATAAGGTCTCTCCCGCTATTGCGGTAAAAGCTTGGTATGCGCGCGCGTCAATTTCTCGTCCACACCCTTAAGTTTCTCTCTCCATCCGCCGATAGTTGTCTCGTCGAAAGGACACAAGACACACATGACCCAGTTGCTAGATGACTTGTGACGGAACATCCATTTTTTGGGACACCGATCTCGATTCTGTTAACCATATTCGAAAAATGAGCTCAACCTCATTCTGGCGAACGCTGAAAATTAGCGCATACGTCAATTCCAACAACACCGACGCAGCGAGTCACTGATGAAGGAATAAAAGAAATTTAAAAACTATTGTTCAGTCAGATTTCGTGACATTGAAACTATTGGCAATGGAAACTTGAATAGTAAAAGTCATCAAGTGCGTGTATGATCTTTTGAAACTTGTCTCGTAAATTACGTCACTCGCAAACGAGTTTGACTATAATTGTCACATTGCTGAAATATCATCTTGAAGCGTTATAAAAATCTGAAAAAATCAATCACATGTATGGTACTGAAGGCGATGATTTTTAATAATAATTGCATTAAACAGTTGCTTATAAACGATTACAAACAAACAAAATATTCGGAAATCCTCTTTCCCTTCCCTGTCAAATTATATCGTTCACGTTTTGGGGCAATCGAATTTCTTCAAATTTCGTCCGACACTTTGATTTCTTACTGATAATTTTGAAAATAATATGAAAAATAGCGAATTATTCAACGAGCATTTGCGTTTATGCAGTCTTAACGAAATTTTTTCTTAACGAAAAAACTCGAGAGTTTAGAAAAAAGAAGGACAACCTAATTTAATATCGAAGGAACGAAATTTTCTGAATATTTACAGAATATTACAGAATTTAATTTTTTTTTAAACGATTCGTTCATAACATTGTGATGTCGCAATTATCCAATGTTTATATTTTCAGTAGTCTACATATGTCGAAAGGACACTTTTGGACCAATAGCGCGATAAAAAATAAGTTGGTTGATGGTAAGAATCGGGCATGGCCCGAAACTCAGAGTTTCAATGCAGGTAATATGAAAGTACATTTATTTCCTTAGATTTAATACATACGTACAATACGTACATATAATATTGTTTGCTTTAAACAATAGCTTGTTTGCCAGATTCGATTTTACGGCAAGATGAGGGATTTCGTACCCACACAGCTGACAGCAGACGAGAGATTTTAAGGGAAAGAGCGTTCGTTCCCTGCGTGTCTGACTTCTATCGCTTGAACAGCTAGCCACAAACATACACACGAGAGAAATGGGCAATGTGCTCTCCCGTCACCCTATACCGCTTGTTCTCTGTTAAACCAGAATGAGAGTAAAAACACTTCCCGCTAAATTTAACTTCTCGTGGATGACGTCAGTCTTGTGGAGGTTTGGTTTATTCGACGATTGTGCTTTTGCATACATGCGTGCTTCTACGTGGGTACTATCCACTCTATGTGCGTGCATGTCCCACATGGAAATTTATATATGCACTTCATATTTTATAATTATATTACATTTGCAATTTCATTATATGCACCGTATATGCCATATATGGAAAATATATGGCGCATATTCAAGATTTTGGCGCTTTTTTTTATATGAAAAATATATAATGTAATACATGTGCCGTATATGCAGAATATATGCGCCATATATGTGCTATACATGCATCGTATATGTAGGATAACTGTGCCATGTATGCAACATATATGCGGCATATATGCAGAATATATGCGCCATATATGTGCTATACATGCATCGTACATGTAGGATAACTGTGCCATCTATGCAACATATATGCGCAATACATGCGTCATATATGTAAGATATATGCGCCATGTATGCAACATATATTCAACACATATAAATATAAATTTCAAAAACTCTCAAAAACCTTTAAAAAAAAGTTTCCTGATTGGAAGCGAGCATTATTGCGGAAGTATTGTTCATTATGACCTGTCCACCAATCAATTTGACCGGAAAAAACCGAATGAATAAATTGTGCCGACAGTGGGACTTGAACCCACGACCTGCTGGTCTACAAGTCTAACTACACAACCGCGCCTTTAACCACTAGACCAACGATCACTTCACAACTTCATAAGATTTTAAGGACATATCAGTAACAAAGTACACTTACATTTACAGTAGTACAGCAGTACATGGTACAGCAGTAACATGGGTGACTGAATGTATCGATGTTGCAGAGGTACATTTCCGACAAAACCAAGATAATAACAATTTCGAAAAATTATTAACGGAAAATTATCATTGAATAAATTATAAACAATTACAAATTATTCATCAGTCTTTCAACATAAATATGTTTCAGTACTTGTGAAAAATTTTTCAAATGCGATATGTAGCATAGGGCTATATATGGCACATATATGGCGCGATTATATGGAATATATATTATGCATATATGGCACATATATGGTGCACATATATGGCACATGTATGATGCATGTATGAGATATATACGGCTCATGTATTTGACATACATAATCCCATACATGGCAATCACGTACACGCCATATATGCGCCACATATACGCCACATATACGCCACATATATAGCGCATATATGGTGTATATATGGTGCATGTTTGTGCGGTGTATCTGCATGTTTAGCGCCATACATGCACCATCTATGGGGACATTCTAATGTGTACATTGGGCATGTATGCGCTATATACTGAGTGCATATATACGTATTATATTGCCGGTATAGAACTTTTTGGCGCTTTATATGGAAACGATATAAATATATGGCACATATATTTTCTGCGTATATTTTGCATATATAAATTTCCATGTGGGGTATCTGGGTTATAATGTGTGTATACACCCCATATATGAAAAATTTCTCTCATGCCAGCACCTGAAAGTACTTTTCGTGATACTCTCTTCATCAAATTTGTTGAAGATTTTAACTCGCCGATTTTCCTTCACTGACTGAGCAGACAACGTACGATGTTCATTGACTCATGGCGGTGGAGAAGTTAACACGAAAAGAGATCGATTTCTCCGAATAAAACAACTTTTATTCGATCAGTTACAATTATATTAAGATATAACACTATTTTAATCGAATAAAATATATCTGAAATTTATTCAATTAAATTAGAGTAACATTATTATAATGTCTGGAAAACATCTGGGCGATTAAACGAACGGTAAATATGCAGAATCCGGACTGCAGCTTAAAACTAGCAGAAGACTTCCAATATCATAAAAAACATAAAAAACCAATATTTAAAACAGATATCGAAACATGATTACATATCATTCTACGCGATGTACGAGTGGAATCATTGGACAAGTAGAAACAGCATGTGGAAATGTAAACATTGGGCAGCATTGTTAGAAGGAATGATAACATCATGAGATGGAGAAATCTTTGTATTTGTGGATATCGCGACATCCACTCATTACCTGGACTGTAATATCTGTATTGCTTATAACAGTCAGTTTTTTTATTTTTACATGGTGTTACAAGTCGTTCTGCACCATAATATTGCATTTAATAATATAATTGAGTGATAACAAGCGTTGGAAAAAAAATGCCATGCATTTTGAGCTGCAGCCCTGATTCCACATATTTACCTCGTTCCCTTGCTCCAAGTGTCACAATGTTCGGAGTAAGCAACTAAAAATTTCCATAGTTACCTACCTAACAGCTGTATAAATGATCTTCATTCTGTTTTATGTGTTGCCGTAAGGAATCTCTAGGGATTAAATATTTACACAATAATCTCTAATCTTTTTTTATTATTTAGCCTATCGTTGTGGTATTCATACTCTTCAATGAGTAGTCCTCCGTTCCTCAGATTATTTAAATTTCGAATTTAGTATTGCTTTCGCGAATTCCGCTAGCAGGGACCGTAATTTTCCTCTTAATGTTAAAGAGTAATTTCTGCACTGGGTATCCATTTTGAAATAAAATCCAGAACTATTTTGGGATCTCATGTCAAATCATATTTCGGTCTTGATGGGCGCGATTTCGCGACACTTCAACAGAACCTCATATCCGGGTCTTCTATTCCAAGAAGTTCAAGATGTTCAAGAACGAGTGCAATTGCTGATCTCATTGAATTAATAGCTTTGTAGGGGGCCCCATTCTGGATCCCATTCTTTGGTAAGGAATTTTGGTACATTCGATTCTTTCGCCTTGAAAACCGGAGTCCTAGTAAGGTGGCAGAATTTCCACCATTTTTTCAAGGCTGTCTCACATTGACAAACCCAGGAGTCCGCTAACGATGATATGCTTATCTTTACTTTGTTTGGTGCCATGCCCTTTAAGGAAAAGGCCTTCTCGATAATATCCTTTCCACCAGAGAAAGCTGGGCTGTAGGTGTTTAGGGTTCTCTGCGTGAAATCCAACCTGGGCTGAATTAAACATCTTTAAGCACTAGGGAGACCACGCTTGATATAGCCAGTTTGGGGTAACTATTATGCCTCTAGCGCGGTCGCTTTGAATCTTTTTCAAGACTTTCCGGATTATTGCGACAGAGATACGAATTTTTCGCAGTTGGCTTTCGTTCTACTTGCAAAAAGGTCTGTTTCTGGATACCCAAATGAATGGCATAGATGGACAAACGCTTCTTGAGAAGGTCTACACTCCGTTTCCGGCTCTAGTTTTCTTGATCCCCGGTGTGCGACTGCGCTTTCAACTGATGAAATATATGAACTAAAAATGGAAATATGTGTCCATCACGTCACTTCCAGATCTCTTTGGCCATCTTACAAAGGGATTCGTATGCAATCCTACTCTTACGGTATATCTATCAGACGGCTATACAAAAAGAAATGATGACCTCTTTTGAGCACAAAGAAAGGCAACAAAGATCATAACCAAAAACAAACGTGTCTGTCGGGTGGGTAACTAGGAACATTTTGAGTTGATTACTGTGAGAACTGTGACATTAAGAGCAAGGGAGCGGGTAAAACGTACGGTGATCAGAGGAGGTGCGAAGTACGATTCTAGTTTTCCGTATGCAAAAATACAGAATTTCATGATACGGAGTGTAGTTTGTTGAGCGCGATATTTTGGAAAATAATGGATATCTATATGTAATACATATGTGACACCAAATAGTCATCGAGCGTCCTTGTCTTCTGGTGCAGCTGTGGTTCTTTATCGAGCTTTATTTCCAATGCTTTAAAATAACATATGAAAGCGGAAGCACTTTGCCGGGCGTGTATCGTGAGGTCTAAGCTCCTCTCCCAGAAGTTGTCCCTTTTCGACGATCCTCCCCTATTTTTCTGTTTGTAAACAGAAAAGTTTCACTTGTTCCGCTATGGCAATTTTTCATTGCTGGCCTGTATTACTTGAAAGGGAATAGTCGTTATGGCACACCGGAAGTTCCTTAAAAGCTACAATGGAAAAATACTTTTGACCCGACGGTGAATAGGCCAGTTTCACTCTTACATGCTGCTGAATGGACCAAAATCAGAGGCGACGGTAGTAAATTGAATAAAAAAGATGACGAATGACCAATTTGCGATGCATCCGCTATAAAATAATTGATACAGTAATGCAAACTATTCTTGCTAATTCAACAACTTCGTCATGAATTCGAAATCTCGGTATGAAAATGTCATCACTCGGGTAAACTTGCAACCTTGCTAAAAATACTTCCATCGCCATATACAGCGGAAATTCTATGCCTTCATGCGGAGAACATAAAAAGAATTTACCTGCCATCCAAAGAATTTAAGATCGCAAAGAAGCGAGGGAAGAAAAAAGTTGATCATTTCAATCACGATCTGGATAAAAAGAAGAAAAATCCGAAGGATCAAGGACGTCTTTGATGAGAAGACGAATATACATATAGACGTATATTTTTGTCTTCTGATCCGGACGCCGATCGCCTGTTTGTCCGTCGGTATAATCCTGGTCAGAGAGACGAACCGGTTTACATAAAGGGAGAGAACCGAGAGAATTTTTCTTTTTCTTTACTTTTTTTATCTTCTCAACAGACCGGAACAACCGCTACTGTAGTTATACGCAGTAGGATCATTCGCGCGAATGTTCCAATGACTGCGAAAGATCTGCATGTTGCGTTCGTACGAAAATCAATCGAGCCTGCAATGTGCTTCATCGCAGGCTCATCAACGCTCGCTTGTGGTATTACCGAGTTGGCAAAAAATGTTCTCAGTGCCTGTACTCGCTCGGGAACATCGACATTCATAATTTGAGAATCAACGTACGTTCAGGGATATCTTACATGCTCTGATGCGTAATACAAAGCTTGGACACACGGTAATTTAATAATTACAATGAGTTCACCAAAATTTTTGGATTCCTTTTTGACATTTTATGAACTCAATTTTCTTTAAATAATCTTTCAATCTTGCTTCTTCAGTCGTGCTTTATTTTTGACGGTAAATCATTCTCATGGGTGTTTATTTTGCGATATCTCTCAAAAAACATCATACCATATATTCCATGAATGTTTTTGACTACAGCGTAACGGTAGTTTTCGATCTTGTCAAATAGCGAGGACAGGAGATCGAAAAATCTTCATTCTGCACATTTTTTTCCCAGCTGTGGAAAAAATCTCAACATTCGAGTGAACGATTGCTTATCGATCACTTATCGATCAATGAAACGAGCAAAGACTTTGACAAAAGCATCGGGTAATTCGATAGTCGATTGGATAGGCAAAAAAATCTGTGCCGTGAATAAAGAGTGAATAAGATCAAGGATGTCATAGCAGAGAGGAGAATTGAAAGAAACGAAACGGTAGAGAAAGAAGAAAAAGTTGACGTAGTATATTTGAGGGGACGGCGCATGCGCACAAAAATTTCCCCCGTCAATCGTTCGAGCGGCGCTTCGCGAGAGCTCTAAACGCGTGCGTTTCTGAAGCCTCCACCTACAATTCGTAATGTCGCGGGGAAGTAGCCGGCATATCGACGAGCGAGTATTCGAACCAGTCAGCAGGACGACTTCTGCTGACACTGCGCGCATAAACGCGCGGTTTTCTTCACACGTTCAAGCTGGCAAGCAACTCGCTAAATTCTCCAACATATTTTTCCACACTTTTTTCTCCCATGACCAGCGAATAGAATTTTTAATGTCTCGTCGGATAATTTTCGCCACTCTTCTCCAAGCTCCGAGATAAATATGTGATCGTTTGTACCACGTGTGCAAAAAGTGTGATTCAAATGTCGCGTGTCACGCGAAAGTGTGCGAGTTATCAGTGAAAACATCGTAGGGATAAGCATCATAAACGAGAGAGCGGAAGGGAAAACAGTTTGTTCATGCGCTACGAAAAAAGAAAATCGAGTACGTACTTGGTGTAATCATCGTTTATAATCGAATTTACGGTAACCACAATTTATAATCGAAAAAAGGTCTTTTGAAGATATCGATTGGTTGTGAAAAATTCAGTGTCTGATTGAACACGGGTGGGCCAAAATCATACCACCGCTATGATATCGACGGATTTTTGGCGATACCATCAACATCCATGTCCGGTGAGTGCATGCAAATTTTAAGCTTTTAGCTTTCACGTATACACCATATACACTCGTTTTTACACTCGCTTGTACGTGTATAAAATTCCGGAGGCTATTTAAAGCTCGCCTTTTTCACGATCTTCTCTCGCACTGATGAAATTTACGAGATACGTTACGGCCCCAATAAAAACAAAAAATGAAGTAAAATTCCACAGAGAGGTGCGGTCGAGTAACGCGTATATTTCGGAAAACTATTAAATCGTCGAACTTGATACGTGAAAGCATTTTTCTCCCGTCTTATTATAGGCACAAGCTCTTTTTTCTCGTTCTGTAAATGTTTATATCACGTATAATGTTTATCGCAGCTTGAGGAAGTGGCAAGTGTTTAATGTTTTTGATGGAAATCTCGGTACAGTCGCTCACCCATCGCTCTCTTCTCGTTTATTTCTTCTTATCGAGGAACCGTCATTTGGAGAATCATAATTATATTTTCATGATAAATTTTAGAGGAATCTTTAAAAAACGAGTCTCTTTTACACGAGTAAGTGGATAAGCAAATAAAGTTTATCCGCGCTACCTCTATCATGCTTTCCGCAGTATTCCATGACATTATTTTGGTGTTTTTCTACTTAACTTTTCAGAAAACTCTACCCAAATTGAGGTCAGAGCTCAAGAACATTTCCAAGGATCGTCTTTCGTTTGAGACTCTTGCGAACTTCGAATTGATGTAACTTGAAAAATGAAAGAGCCCATATATTTCAATATTTGTCCAAGTCGACGTGTTATCGTAATATTTCGGAATTCCTTATCACTGATTAGTGTATGAGAACTGACGAACAATCCATATCCGCGTCAGACATTGAGGAATAGCGTGAAAACGGAAAACCATCGAATCACATGAGTGAGAATCGCGTCAAGATTGGATAAGCATGAAATGCCCCATACATATTAGAACGAATTTTTTTTTCCTGCCTTTTAACGTTTTTACGTCCTTCATTCTCCACGAAACATCCGGTCTGTATCGCGATATATCATTCCAAATCGAACTGGAAATTTCCGGAATTCCATCTCACTGCGAGTCGTCTTGGCAGGAGTCATGCTCGTAAAGAACAGAAAAAAATCTAGAAAAAAGTAGTTTACGGGGCACTCTGAATAATCGTTGAGCATGACAATGAAGCGCGGAAGCGGAAAAGCTCCGATGCACAATGAATTTCCGTAATTCTTGTTGTTCTCTCCTTTTTGTGAATACTTCTTTATAGCTGCCTGAAAACAAAGACTCACCAGATATTACTAATTCACATTTGCCGAGCCGCGAAATCCTGACTTTTCAGCAGGAAAAAATTGTCTCGTAATTCCTTCGAATACTCACAATTTGACTTCATTATACTTTACTACCAAAACTTTATTTATACAGACGCAAAAGTGTATTATTATAATAAATATCTCAGCATGTTGGGCTTCCGTTTTCGTGCACCTCGGTCGCTTCTTACACGTTTTTCACCTCCATACAAAAGTCCACAAATTTCTACGTGCGGTAGAAGCACAAGCCAGCCTCGTAACCAGTAATTCTTGCCTGCTTCCAGTATCGAACTTGTAGAGTGCGAAACCACCGTATGTGCATCTCGTACGAGAAACGAGAGAACCAAGAAGCACAGTTGGGCTTCTTTCCTTGGCAAGCCATTGAACAAAGCTCCCGAGTACATCGGAGAATCGTGGTAGACGCTAACGCAGAACCAACCGTATATTCGTGTGTTATATGCACGTGAAAAACGTTGCAAAAGTGTGATACACGCTACGTTCACGGAAGCAAATGTACGCCTTCTCTTGGGTCTCGCGGTTAAATTTCAACTGCGCGAGAGAGTCTTGCTACAACGTTCCCGCGGATAGATGCTTTTGTACTTTTACGTTCGATGATCTTCTCCTCATTCGTATTGTAAAATGTAAAATGGCGACCTCGTGTTCGATCTATGAAAAAGACAATGATGGAAAGTTTACGAAATCAGTATAAAACCGAACAAAATTGTCAAATGAATAATCAATTGAATTGAAAGAAAGTATACACACTCCGAATTAGTATACTTGCTGGCGGTGTATCGTAAAGGCAGATTAGAAGTGAGCAGTTGGACGGGATTTAGATGACGATACTAACCCCATGACCGAGTCTGCAACATCAATCTCGGAGATTGGATGAGATGCTGTGTGTTAACTCCGACGATAGATGTATATATATAGACGTATTGACACGATAACCCGACGATATGTGCGTAAAATACCGAAAGGGGTCGAGTGAGTACATGTGTGAGTGCATTGGCAGAACGTTTGTCAGCTATCTCGATTGATTAACAGAAACAGCGATTTGTGCGAGTAACAAGACCATTCGCGACGAGAGCGCGAGACCGCTCGTCGACGTTGCTTTAAAAACCACATTTCGTTCTATTGCGACAGGGGAAAATAAGTAAACAAACGAAATAAACAAATAAAAATATATTAATCATAAATAAATGAAACATTATTGTAAAGTATATTACTCATTTTTTTAAAATCAAAAGTCCCAAATTATTGTATAGTTGAGAGTGCAGTACGTATTTTAAAGCATCAAATTTGTAGTTTTCTCTTTCGACCGCGCAGCACCCTCACAATTGCACAAAGGTCTTTACAGGTATTCCGTTTTGACGAGTCCAACTTTTCCTCTAAATTGACACTTGCTATTTCTTCAAGAACCGAGAAACGTCTGGATTCTCTGCCTCCTACGAGGAGGAATTCGGACGAATTCCAAAGTTGATAAGAAAAGGTAGAGGTCTAGCGGTGAAGGCACGCACAGAGGCGTTGTTCAGCAAAGCTGATTGATTAGAAATCACGATTGGATATCGATGAGTGCTCGTGTGAATGCAAAGCCATATGGGCTTGAATCGCGCTACATCGTGGATGCTTATGATGCAGTGATCATCACACAGTGATACGCCTGTTGATAATCACTCGCGTTTCTTCCCCAGGCCCATGTTTATACGTGACGCGTTTACGCGATACGTACCACACGTTCGGCACATTGCCGACGTGTTATGAGCAAAGGGAGATACAAAAAGGAGGCAGATAGAGAAAGAGATAAATCGAGAGAGTATAAAATGTACTTGGCGAAAGTATCGTTGTAGATATCTTTATCGGTTTTATCAGGTTTCTCGCCTGTTTCGACGAATAATCACCACCAACAATGTTTTTTTATCCTTCGCTGCTGTTAAACCGCTGTTTTATTTAGAAAAATAATCGTTTTCTTATCTTTGAGTATTTTCGTAGATATATGGCAATTCTGGGTGGGGATAATAACGGTTAACATTATTCAATCCGCAAATTACGTCAGGCCGAGCACAACGTCGGTCGATAAAGTCTTTCAAAGTACACTTTTTCCTGCCATGGTCTTTCTACCCTGAAAGTCTTTTACTTTATCACTCCGTCATTTTCCCATCTCTCTTTCGTGCTAAATACCCGAGTATTATTCATAGTCTGCGGCGCATCGTGAATTTTCGGTGCTCCAACTTAAGCCCGCAATTCCGGCAGACGTGAAGGCAATGCAAAAGTTGTACTCCTTTGGGATTGTATACATATACGGTTAATTTATAGCTTTATATGTACAACTTCTTCATGCACGCCTCGAACAAAACCAACGCAATGAACGGTTTCGAGTTGATCTCCTTGATACATCGCTGTGTGCGAAATGTACAAATTTTAGCACCAAATGGGCGGGGCTTAAATTTGGTCGGTCTGTATTATTTCAGTGTTGGATGCAGAAGTGTAAAACACACAAAAAGTAATTGTGGCAATGAATTCGCGCTGAAAATCTAAGAAATAATATCGAAATATCTCTGTGGTCCATAATTAGTAAAATATTCGAAGAGACGACAAAAAAATCAGACTTTTCGGGTACCGTTCGATTCTTCGGAAACCACTGTATAGGGATTGTCATCTCGTACCCTACTGATATGTAGGCTGCTCGATACGTATGCAGGAATATTCTATAGAGCTATCGAGTAAATTCAGTAAATTACTTTTTTAAAGTTTTTTTTAAATTATTGTAGATGCGCAATAATTTCGAGGACAGCGGAAAATAAAAAAAAAAC
Source organism: Heteropelma amictum (assembly GCA_959613375.1). Classification (NCBI taxonomy): domain Eukaryota; kingdom Metazoa; phylum Arthropoda; class Insecta; order Hymenoptera; family Ichneumonidae; genus Heteropelma; species Heteropelma amictum. The sequence continues at coordinate 5,205,634 of OY390724.1, forward strand.
CAAAGGATTTGCAGGGTATTTTTTTTTTCATTACTCTGAAATCATAAATTGAAAAATCTTAAACGAAATCTGAAGCACTTTCAAAGGAAAGGTGTACAAACTGCAGTCGCCACCTTTTGTTGAAAAACAAAGTATAACTAGCGTATATAATAAAAAAACACCGATCCGAAATTGAGATTCAAGCGTCGTGTATAAAAGCGGTATTTCCAAATTTCATGCAAAATGGAAAAAATTCTGCCTCCACAGCGGACTTTTCCCGCGCTCATATCTCTGCTTCTACTTTTCTGCGTTCTTATTTCTAGGTGTAACGAACCGAAATCCCGCGTGAGGAGGTCAGTAAAGCCTTCCTCGACGTGCAGACTAGGGGAAAAAATAAAAATCTGTCTGTCTCGATACATTTTGGAAAATTGCCAAAAGCCGAAACGAAACCACCAACTACGCTGAGTGCCTCGGGGGATGCTGGTTGCCGTCGACGCGACGGACCCATTTGTTCCTTTCTCACTCCCCCATTCTCTACATCTTTTCACTCGTATGTTCACCCAGTTTGAGAGAATGATGCTCTCTCTCTCTCTCTTGTCTCTTTTCCTACTTCTTTCTCTCCCTTCCTCATTTCTATATTTTTCGACAAACACAAAATTGCTCGATTGCTTTGATCTTATTGTTAAACAATTTGTGTATCGAATCTTACGTACATCGCAATAATACATTCGATTTCTACCGAATTCTTCAACTTTCGCAGAATAACACATTGCGCAAACATGCCCCATTTCACTTTCGAGATTGTTTATTTATACTTTCGTTCACCCACAGCAGCGGCAATTCTTTTCATTTAATTATTGACTCGACTCGTCAGAATGTTGTAACTTGTTATCGAAAAATTTGCCAGCTATCGTTAATTCCTGACCCAAAACAAAAATATTTCGGCATTCGATACGCGATCATCAAAATAATAAGTAAAAACGATAAAAAGTGGCTAGAGGCGAAAAATTGGTATTCGAGTGTTGAATAAAGTGTTCACTTTTTATCTTGATGAGCCGCGTGATATTGCGCTTTAATCGACTGTTTAATTAACATTTCTTATCGACAATATACAAGAGACTTTTTGTTCATTACAGCAAAAATTAATGCACCGAACCCTTCGAGCATGAGGCGACATGAGGATCATTGCAGAAATCATCATATACATTTTGACCACTCCTTTCTTTATCCAATTGTAAAAGACACGTAAGCAGATTGACCTTAACCGCAGGCAGCATTTTCTAGCAGTAAACATAACTGTAATGAGCTGCATACACGCGATCGTTAAGTAATAAAATTGACTCACGTTGCAATTAGTATTGCTCAAGCGACGAGAGAAGGGGATCAAGACAGCGCAATTTTGTTGACCGTCATATGACGATAAACATAATTCCGCCAAGGGGAGATAAAATTTTATCTAAATCTCGGGGCAACGAGCACACTTGAGGTGAAATATATTGTCCTCGTTAGTCGCACAGGCTTTTTTTTAATGCCAGTCCGCGAGTGTCGTTTCATCGAGACTTAATATTCACTTTTTATGTAATGAGACTGCACACAGTGATGATAAGACTTGGCTGCTTGATAAGGAAAGCAGAGAGAGGAGGAGAGAAATTCATGTGGCGAAAAATAGAGTCGTTTTCCACTGTACATGTTTATTTTCTCCTGCAATGAAGACAACGTATTTTGCAGTCGCTTCATAAGATCGTTGGAAATTTCGCTGCTTCTCTAAAATTGAATCACCCACGAAATAAGGTGTAACGCATCATTCCCGCATAATCATCCATCGATATTTTATTCATGTAAGAAATAACTGTATTATTTTCAAAAGTATTGACATGTAGCGTATTTTTTCTATCCACATCCGAGTTATTGATGTGTCATTCGTATTTTCGAATCTCCGTTTCTGGGTCCTCCACAGTGTCAACAAAGATAGCTCACGACGCTTCAAAAATAGCTCGATTCAAAGTCTGCCGAGAAAAGATGATCTCCAACGTGCTCGATAAATGCGTAAGAATTTTTTTTCTACACCAAAAAGAATATATATTTTTGATATCGATGCATAATACCTTTTCTATTATTCATTAATTCATGTCGCAAGAAATTATGATTTATTCTGTGGAATGAATGTTGAGAATAATTGTCTTAGAGGATCAATTTTAATGACTTCTACTGCACGAATCGCGAGAATGTCTTGTTCTGTATATAAAGAAGAATAAAAATAGTGTGATATATTGGATCTGTATATATATCGTGTGGGTCGATATTTATGTCGATGATATGATCAGCGTACGTCACTTCCCATGACATCATATCGTATACATATACTTAAATTAGCTTTCTTGTTATTTCATGCACGCTTTTGCGGAAATCTTTTTCCATTGCGCAATTCACCGCAACGAGCCATCGCGGATAATTATATTCCGCGGGAACTCTTGGGTCTCGTTTCTGTCTCATTGTCAGTATTTATTCGTAAACTCATCATACCCGCAAATATTCCACTCTCGATCGATTATGTATTAGGCTCTGCTACATGGTAGTATCAAGTTCTTGCGCTTCCTGATGTCAAGGCCATGTCCCCGACAAACGAGCACTTCCTGTTTAATTATGGAACCAACTTTTACATTAAAGCAAGCACTAGACTATAATTCTCATTGCAGTTGAATTCAACGAAAATAATTTTAAAAAACTGATGCAAGCTAAATTTATTTATATACGATAGTAAATACAGAAAATATACACTACATTTTTGCATTTGAAGTTTTTAAATCTATTTTTAGGTTTCGTTTACTCGAATTTTACAAATGCAGAACTGAACAGCTGTTGGTGACGTTTGATCGAACCTGCCAGTATGAAATGTATGGGGAAATATTACACGGGTGGACTTGAGAATAACAATAGTCAAAATACGACCGATACAGCGCCCACTATCTCATACTGAATAAACTTTCAAGATATCGTCGTTCGACGGGCGAAAAAATGAATGAAAAATTAATATAGCTCAGACGTCTGGGCGTAAAAGGCTCGGGTAAACATGTTCGAGTTTCGCAATCAAATGGCTCGAGTTGAAAAAAAAATATTCGTATTTTCATTTTAACCTGTCAAAGCTGGGTCGAAATCATATTTATGCTGACGTTTCGTATGTTTCTGTCGACGTGATCGTTGAATTACACTGCAGCAAGACATTTGTGAACTTGTCCCACATAATTGTAACATTGTTTAAATTTCGTTTAATTTCAAAATGCAAATTTCCCACAACAAAAATCAATGATGTTTATATAAGGACCTTGATCCACACAATGATGAAACGAAAATTAGCCAACAAGCTAATATATTTTTTATGTATTTTATAAATTCATGCTGATACAAACTCTCAACGAAGATCATTTGCGATGACCAAGCAAATATATGGTATAAGATTTCGTTATTTCATTCGAAGTAATTTTCGTCACGAAAGACGAGAACATGCGGTCCTCCAATGCAATTCGATCGAACCGTTGCCCGTTGAGCATTTATTGCAGTGATTTTTTTATCACAGCTGCAATCGTTCGTCTCGCAATTCGCGTGACAATGAACGAGAAGAGCAAAACGATACGTAAATCAATGCAAATGTGGCAGATTATTGGCTTTCGCAACCTCCCAATTTATGAGAATCCCTGATGGGCCAATTATTTCTCAATATTTGAATATCGTTAAAGTATATGTCGTACTTTGTGCAGATTTTCGACCATTATAAAATGTTTTATCAAATGATTTGTTTCCTAAAAGCTAGCAGTCGAATAGTTATAAATCTACATACATGCTATACTATACACTATATCAGGACGGTTTATTGGCATGAATATCCTCAAAGGGATAGGAATACGAATTCGATACGAATCGATTTCCATGCCCAAATTTGCTTCGGTATTCCTGCATGGAAATGAAAGACATCTCAAAGAAATTTGTTTACTGACTGGAATGAAAAGAGTACCATGAGAAACCTCTTGGATCGTAAATTATTAAGAGGAGCACTTGCTTTTGGCTCGTTTATTTTAATCTCGTTCCCTCCTGCGAGTCATTCCATCTACGAAGTCATTAAGACTCGGTTTTCTTTCTCCGCATACCCTCATGGGTTTCTACGGATTCCTCTCTATTTCTAATTTTGTTCCCATTCAGTCTCCTTTTCGATTTTATTCTCCCGTTTATTGCAGAAGGGTCGCTATTGCTAAACTGCAGGAAACCCGTGGCGATACAGTCGGTCCTCCCATCAGAGCTTGGTGGTTCCCATAGAAATCACCAGCTTCCGGGAGTGTTGAAATGCTCAGCGATTCGGCCCGCTAGCCAACGCACGGCTAAACGCTCACCCATCCCAGTACTGCCCGCTTAACTGGCGTGACCGCCTATTTCGCCCTCATCGTTGTCGGTTGGGTTTGAGCTTCCATACGGTTTCTTGCGTTCTAAAATGTTCCTTATAAATAAATGATTCGAAAATTTCTGCAAGAAAGATGTAATTATTGCAGTCGGGATTTTTAAACGTGTACATTCGCTGGGCAAATGACTTCGTTTCGGGCCATGAGCCGGATCATATAACCACCGAATCACATCAGCAATTCGAAAAGTCAAACGAAATGATGTATCATTATTCGTTTCTAAATCAATCAGAAATTATTCATTTCTAAATCGTTACGAATCATATTTCTGGTTCAGCCTGGCAATTACCAAGTATAGTAATTGAATCAATAAATTAATGAACCACGCAAAACTAACATTCCTCGAAATATTACTCCAATACAAAGACGAGTCTTCAATAATTGTCCTCTTAATAACTGGTACATATAAATCTCTATTTATCTCGTTTCGAAATGCTCGAACTCTTGCAAAAAGAATTTTGAAAAAGACTGATAATTTTGAATTTTCTTCAGGAATTTGTGCATTGGGAGGGTTAAGGTAAAAAATGGTAGAAAAAGAGAGGAGAAAATCACACTGCTGTTCGTTTCCATGAAGGGATGTTTTCTCTCACAAAGAAAGAGAAAGCAGGGAAAGCATGGAAGGGCTGTGCAGGGTTGCGAGCCCTTCGAAGTTTGTGTCATTACTATGTAAAAGACACACATTATGCACATACGTATAAAACTCTCGAGTTTCCTTTCCGCTTTCTTTTCCTTTGGCGAACTCGATCGTCACCATGACTACAAGCTGAAGAACGAAGAGCAGAGATTATTTATCTTTGTCGCTCTCTCCTCACTCTCCCTATTTCCCTCTGCATTTTCTGAACCTCCCACGAATCCTACACCCTTTCGACTATTCGTATACTCACACCAGCCGTCTCTGGCGTACTAGCCTCCTCTTTGTCGGGGTATCTCTCGCGAGAACCCTCTGGGATGCGACGAAGTTTCATCCCTCTATTCGAGCCAGCAGTACCAGAGTCGCAGCGCGCGCCGGGGCGGCTCCCTGTGTGCAGGCATCAGCGCAGTCGTTTGCCCCAGTTGACCCAGGTCGCGACCGAGCTATGCCGAATTTACGTCCGCAAAGAATATCCGGAAGTGTCTGATAAAGACCGGCAGCTTGCGAGCTTTCGTCTTCTCTGTTGTCCAACGTTATAATCGTGCTCAATCTGTTGGAGGAAGACAAAAGAGGTGTTCCAATCGATGACAAAGTTACATCAGTTGATCACCATTTTTGCTTTTGTCGAACGATATAACAACACATCTTCGCCCAAACAGTCTTACGAAGAATTTTTAATAAGTGCTGCTATTATGTCGCGGTAACCGTTAGGCTCTAATTATCGTTGGGGTAGTGTTCACGTGTGAGAATTTCAGGACACTCATTCAGACGTGTCGTTAACCAACTCCCTCGTTCGTAAAATTCGCGAAATTGCTAGGTCCGACGACGACATCTTCGTCGTGATAAAATGATCAAAATAAATCCCTCAATCACGATCGTGTATGCGTTGAATGATGACCGATGGAAGGAATGGTCGTATCATACGATCGGAAAGAATTCATGATGTGATTGGTGATAACGTATAAAAATGAGAATAATGATTCTAATAACGTACGATATGGTGCAGCAACGGATATGATACATTGTGTAATGGTATTTGTCGGTACAATCTCACCACCCAAGAAGTCTGCTGGAATGAGCCTCGTGCTCGAAAAGCTAATGTCATTTATTCTCAATAGCCATAGGTTAAGATATCCCAGATTAGGAATGAGATCTCGAGCGTACAGGAGGTTCGATTGTGAAGGCGAACTTTGAGAAGTGTCATTCGAGAAAGTGCGATAAAGAAACGATCGAGAATCGGTACACATATATAAATACCGTGCGCACATGCAGCCCAGCAACCCAAGACTTCCGTTCGGTTGAGTGTGCCTCGTTGAAATCCGACTCTTTACTCGTGATCACAAAGACTTCAGAGTGACATCAAGGAAATAATATCTCAATGATGACTCGATGAAAACAATAGGAATAAAAACCTCAAGTGCAAAGTCTAAAATACGACGTAAATAAAAAGAATAATTATTAAAACGCAAATGGGAAAAGAGAAGTCTGAAATCGAAAGATGAGTTCTGCAGAAGGCACGAAAAAATGTTTTTAATGTTCCTGAACGGAGCGTCAAATTGGGAACGTGTACCTGCCTGCGTGGCATTAAACTGATCGTCGTTTATCGTGAAACTTACGAGAAAAGAGATTATGTATGAGTTTATATAGGCACATGTCAAGAGACGACAAGTAATTGAAAAGAATTTTTTTGGGAATTTTAATTAAATATATACATAAATATCATCTTCATGACGAATTGTAGCAGTACTTCGTCATTTTCGCGTGCGTGGCTGCGCGCTCGTTGCTGCAGAAGCAATATTTTCTTGCCGAAAACCATCGGTGGAAGTAACAATGCCAGTCATCGTCACCAGCACAACGACGATGCTAATAATAACGCGAAAAAATTTTGGGATCCGAATTTGGGATGGCGCAAGGACCATTATCATGATGATGATGATGATGATGATGACGATGATGATGATGATAATTATCAAGAGGTAGCATCATCGTTTTTTCGTCTGGATACAGAGACACTACTTCATCGTATCGGCTTTACCGTTCGGCGTAGATAGCCTTACACATTAAACGCGAGGTTCGTTGCACGCACGTGCGTGTGACTTCATTTTTCGCCTCGAGCCTTTTATTTTTACGATATGCACGATTAAAAACATCTTTTTGAGATCGAGGATTTTCTAGTAGAATTATTTACTTCGTATCTTGATTCAACGCTTGGTTCACTTTTATGTACGTTATGAGAGATTTTACGAGTCACAATTCGCACAGAAATGTTTTCATTCACGAAACAATTCCATGCCTCATTTGTCGCACCATTCTCGCAACATAAAAATGACAATCTTTTTTTTCGTCCTCGTATAATGAGAGATCGATGTATTCTCATCGTTCGTTTTCTTCCAATTTGTTGCAGCACAATGGGGGCTACGAGGCTCAAACGAATGGGAGAAGCTCAAGAAGCATTGCCGGAAGCAAACATTATCAGGTGAAATGAAAAAACCTTTTATTTCAATTCATCACTGATCGGTTTTTCTGTAATACTCTTCTCATCGCAAAACACTGAGTAAAGCAATAAGGAAACATATTTTTACGATGTATATAAATTACATATATCTCATTATAAAGAGTCTGGAATGGTATTAAAAATCACTGTAGCTTCATTCTCGGTATTGCTAAATTTTATCAGAGTTGATAACAAATCATGATTTATATCGAAATCTTAAGAGTCAGTACACTGTCATCGAAAAAGTAATCAACTTGGGAATTTATTTCCGATCGTTTTGATTTTTATCATATATTTAGAGTATTTTATACCATAGTACAATTCATTGACACAACTCGTTTACTCGTCAATTGTTCTCCCGTAAAAAGGAGTGTTAAATTTACCGGAAGAAAATCCAAATTGGTATTACAAATGCAAAGTTTGCAGGAATATAGCATGGTTCCCTTGGATCTCTGTTTTTGTCAATTCATACATTATTTTTTATAACAGCAATTTATAGTAAACCGTTATTAGATTAGATTAGGCTGGATAGGGAGATATCTATTTTTCCGTACGTTTTTTTGCGACCATTCTTTTTCGTATTGTCATATTTTTTATTCTTTTAATATGCTGCGCAAGCGCGAATTTTAGCAGGTAAAAAGATTACTAATCCGATGCGGACATAGTCATGGATAACTTGGAGATGGAATAATTTTGCCAATCGTTCTATTTAAATTAACGTCTACATATTCTTGTTTGTCATGTCTGCTCTTGAAACGTCATGAATTTCCCAATTCTGCGACAGCGAATTCTCTGTGACAACCAGAAGACAGATATTTACTCTTACATCATTACGTTACATACTCTTACGTTACACGTAAAGTCTCTTGTTTCATTGTCCAGCCCGCTATTCTTATAATTTAATGCTTAATCTTTATTAAGCATTAAATTATAAGAATATATTTGCACAAAGCATTTAACTTTTTAAATGCTTTGTGCAAATATATACGTTTTTATCGACATGCGCGTTGGAACATACAGAAATAAGTTTTCTAGACGAAATTTCGTTCTTTGCGTTAAAAAACAACCTAAATTGCCGTTTCATCGCTTTCAAAAGTTCTCGCGAGAGTTTCAAAGGCATTGTCCAAGAGTAATTCTCATAAGAATTCTCCGTGTTTCTCTTGCCTCTGAATGCGCACATGCATGTACAAAATATCGTTATTGCTTCTTACTTACTCGCTTCCAACATTCTCTGATGGCCAAACTTTTTTCTTTATACCGTTACATCGAATCCCGTGAGTAGAGTTTCTCCAGGCCTCGTCTCTCACCTCATTTTCGAGTGTAAGTTGTGCCATGTTGTTATTAACACTTGAAGCTCGTTTAGCCGTTCTGTCATCGCGAGTTTATGACGCGATGGAATTTCTGATCGAATATTCATACACGTACTTTGAACCTCAACATATACAACAGCATGTATAATGAACATGTGCCGAAGGAACAACGAATCCATTCGAGGGATATCTCAATTTTCGAAATAATTTTTTGAAAAAATTCTTTTCGCAATATTTGCTATTGAAATAAATGTTGCTTATTCTTAATTCCTCATCAATCCTCCATTCCGTGTATCGAACTCTCTTCTGTGTCAGTTTTTCTTTACTAATTAACTGACCTCAATTACGAGAACGAAAAATTAATCGACATCAGCACAGCAGCACTCGCGAACCCCGACGATTTTTTCCGGTTGGTCTCAAACTTCGCGTAGGTATGAATTTCTTCGATCGAAAGTGGATACATGTCGTGAGAAAAATTTCTTCAGTTCGTGTGACGAATTGAGCTAATTGTAAGTTGGAGTAATGAACATACGGAATTCAGTTTTGCTACCTTGAAATTACACCCACCCATGGTTCCGGTGGCCGGAATTCTCGAGTCAAGTTTCTGTGCCTGTATATAAAACACGTTATTGCACGTTGAGCAGCAAATTGAAAATTTAACGATTTCGTGCAGCGAGGCAACGCGGAAAAAAGCCTTCATCGGAACTGTTGTGGGGTACTCTAAAAATATGTTTATGGGCCCACAACCAGATGGAACCGGTGTTTCTGCTGATGCTACTACCGCGCGTAAGCTCCATGACCCAAGAGAAATTCTATAAGAGAATAATACGTAATATCACAGCTCTCTACAAAAATTTCACGAAATACTCGATGTATTCATTCGACACCGAAAATTCGCTTCTAAAAAACGTCTGTAATTAAAAACTGTATTTCGACAGTTACGTGACGCACTGTCTCAATGATTGAAGAATAATTAAAACGACGATTTTCGATGTAAATCGATTCAAAAGTATTGTGTCGACATTAAAAAAAAATTTCGAAAAAATGTAAAAGAAAATACAATTTCAATATTATCATTGGTTATTTTCAATTCATCCCGACTACCTCGAGGGAAAAAAACGAGTGTTATGTGTCTCGAACCAATTAGCTGATTCGAACAACTTTTTTCCAAGCGATATTTAACGCGAAACATACCAAATTTGAACTACACAAAAATTGTAACATTTTTCGGATAAAATGTATATACTTGGAACTATACACAAACGTATTATCAAAAACCCTGACCCTCTAGATTTCTCAAATTTCTATTCTTGTGTTCTGCGATTGGGCTAATTTTTTTTAACCAAAAAAAAAGTGAAATGTGAAAAAAAAGAAAAGAAACGTGTAAATAAATGAAAAGCCTAAGTCTGAATGTTACTTCGCACGATTAATAATCGAATTAATTATATTATTCATTTACTGCCATTAATGACTTTCTTTCGACTCAAGTATTCTTTCAAAATTTAAATCTGCCATTCAAACAGTGAATCTAAATGATCGGATAGTTGTTTGTAGTATTTACTTGAATTTCATTTATACGTTTACAAAATAAGTCATTTTAAATGTAAAAAAACAATAATAAATATCCTCTGACTCGAGTATTTCTTCACAATTCAAATCTAGCATCTAAACAGTGCATCCAGAAAGTCAGATATAGTTATTAGCTTTGAGCTGAATTCCATTAATACGTTCACAAAATGAGTAATTTTTTTGAGCTAAAAGAGGCACTTTTAAATGGAGGTAGGTGGGTGTCGTGGATAGAATTTATTGATCACATTAATTTATTTACACAAGGAACATCTCTTATCTACTGCCTTGAATTATTCCGAATTGCCTGGAGAAATCACGATGTCCCTTTGTTGCTGGCTCGCTGCTCTCAGCTTCTGCGACCCCCCTCGGCGAAATCTAGACTTCCTACGGCCTTTTTTCTCTGATACAGTACCGAGCGAGAACCGACAATCATGAGATTCCGTGCTCTTTTCGCTCGCCACCATAAATCCCTTCTACCGTTACATAGGCTCACGTGTGGAATTGCTTTTACGTCTCACGGAGACGCAGCGGCTGCACCGGCTTCGTTTTGCGCTTTCTACCGGCCTATAGGGACAGGGTGAAAGGGCTGAACAAGCTGTCGAGTTCACGAGATGTATCATGAACCAATATTACACTGGTGTATATATGTATATGCATACATATATGATATATTGAGCATCCGGCCACAAGGATTGGACGATATGTTGGGTGGCCTGTGTAGAGTGGCAACAACAAGAAGAGAAATGAGTCTGGAGCTTTCTTTCTCTCGTATGAGATATATCAGCGTATTTATCTACATGGAATGAAAATCTGATGTTACACCTTTGAAATATGTTGCAACGATTCCAACAGCCAAGCCCTGCTCGGATAACCGACCTTCGTCGTATTTCAAAAATTCCTATATTCTTCATTGCACTATCCAATTTTATCGTCGATGCGCTTTTATTCACAATTAGAATTTTTGTTATAGGACATCTTGAAGCATGTTTATTACGAATGATTATCGGATCATGTGAAAATTTGGTTTTCTATTTCAAAAATTAAGACAGGAGGTTATATATTTAATCAATATAACGTTTTTCTTGATTTCTATCATTTTCCAAAATCATTTGATTATTTTTTTCAAACGTATATTCCTTTATTCTGCCTACAAGCAATTTGATGATCTCACATACTCGCTAAAGTCCCTTCCATGCACTTATCGTTCTACGACTACTTTCCTTCGATCTTTTCATCTATAAAAACTTCCAGGATAGAAATCGCGATAACAATCCACCCGTATACAACCGTGTACTTCCTTTGGGATTTTTATACGGTGCCGTCAGATATCCTTGGATGTTTTGCATCTAGGCTATAAAGTAATAAAAGACAGTCAGATTATCCGTTTGAAACAAACGCGCATCGCACTCGCGACAGCGGGAGAAAAAGACGGAGACGGTGTAGCCGTAGACAAGACGCTGGTCGGAGGCTGACAAAAAAAATAGTGCCGGTAGAGTACAAAGGGCGTTCGGAGCAAGACGAGCAAAGTTGCCTCTTGCCATTTAAATTTTTTTCCATGGTAAAATTGCCCAGCAATATTCCGGCTTTTCTTTAAGCCGCTCAAGTTCTCATAAAGACACTCGACACTCGACAATCGACACTCTATACAAATTTTCAAATATTATGTTGGTAGATTTTTTATAAAAGATAAATTAAATTCGCCTTGGAATATCCTATACCAATGAGGTAAACAAATGGAAGGTCTGTACAAGAATTCTCATGGTAAATTCAATCGGATTTCGCCCGTTGGTGTGCCAGCAGACCAATATATACATGTGTACTATATACAGCCAGCAAGAACTAAATACATATATAGCGAAAATAAGTCTAGTAGAATAGGACGCAAGTAGAAAAGGACGACGTTTGAGCCGACACGACATTTGCCAAGATTTCTCTTCTACTTCTTCGATTTTTATTGCTTCTTCTTCTGCCTCATCTATTCCATCCTCCTTCTCGTTGTAGATATCCTTTCTCTTATTTTTTTTTATTACGTAGCACCTATCAAACTGTAACAGAAAATCGTGTGCAACGATCGCCTGCTGCTTACCCTCGCCCTCGAATTGCCGTCCGCTCACACCGTAACTCGCTCTTTTATTATTCGTTCTTTTTTCCGTCACTCTTGTTATCTATTTTTAATTCGTGGCTTGTAGCTCCGCGACCGATCGTGAAATCACGATATACCGAGCGAACCAGAATTCTACAAGGTCGTATGTAACGTTATCGATACCTCGGGTCGTCTGTAGGCGACTCTGGGAATAAAAATAATTGCGTTTATTTTTCGAATGCTCTTACAAGAAAAGAAGGAAAAAACAGGAACCAAATGAACCCAAAATTTGAAAAAATAAGTGAAGCTCGATCGCGCACAATCCATACTTTTATTACATGACGATATATACACGATGCTGATGACTGAAACAATGACACGATACTCCCTGGCCACAATGCTTGAGACCACATTAAAGAACATCAATCGTTACGAACATTAATGTAATTTTTCCAGTATAATTAAGTTACAAAATTCTTTCTATACCGAACATCGAAAATTACTCGTTAGGCACAGAATCCACCATAAAAAGTGATCGCAGTCAGCCGCGAACAACCCTGAAAAAACCAGCAATTGCGTCCAAGTATCGACGAACATACGCCTAAGATATAATTTTTAAGCGATTGTGTGCGACGGTTTAACCTTGTGTAATTTTTTGTCCTCGACATGAAATACGCGATAACGAATTCCACATTCAAGTTCATGTCTCTTGACGATAGAATCTACATTTGTGGCTGAAACAATGACAGTGCCGGGTGATCGTATGTGAACGCATGACGTAAGAGCACTACCTCGAGAATTGTGGAAGCTATCAGCGCGCGTGCACACACCCAAGCACACACACACACACACATTTATATATAGACACTCGTACAGAATATGTATATAACAGTAAAACTTCATCGCTTTATGTACACACAGTAAAGCTCTTGGTTCTCTCTTCGCGAGACCACGAGATCCGCTTACCAAGTACCTAACCGTACGAATTCAGACCGAATCCATCCTGATCCACGAGCTGTCTCTTCTCCGAGTACTCCTTTATATGGCTGACGCAAGAGTCGCTCCATAGCATACTTGACAGGATCCTAGCATCATCCATTTCTCACTCAAGACACAGCAGCAAAAGCGACCGCAAGACTGTACACTGTATTACGTTCCATTCGCGAGGCTCGAAGGTTCTCACAGAAATAATTTACTCGACCCCCATATACACATATTACATGTATACATTGGACCACAATGTACGAGCTGATGGAAAGTTTCAGCAACGATGAATATTGTAATGGCTACTCTGGGGAATCATTGCAGCAAGGTGCAAAAACATCGTCGCACGAATGATTCTTTCGCAATAGCGGATTTTCGAGGGAATTGCAAATTATTGCGAAATATTTCGTAAAATGATGGGTCAAGAATTCTTACGTACGTTGGATAATTTATCACTGCATACTAAAATTAGTGTGCTGTATATATTACTATTATTGCTATTATAGTATATGTTTTTTAAGAAGAAAAAAGTGTGATTCAACAAGAAATGTTTCGAACCGTGTGTATGCGGTGAAATTTCCATAGATATGCACGTGTAGAAGTATGAATATATATACATAGTTTCGGCTCTTTCCGAGTCGCGAAAAGCCCGAGACTGCCTCGTGTCACGCGCCATCCGCACGAATTCGTTACATCACCTCGATGGGACAGCATAAAAGTTCGTTCGATGCATATATTCATGTGTTTGAATATCTCGATATCACGATGCTCGAAATAGACACGATGATTCTGTTTTACTGTACCGTAGTCCTCATACGGTTACCCGGTTATATATACATACATATGTGTGGAAGCATGTATCTATGTACATATCGTTACATGAGGAATCACATAAACGTACGTCGCCAGATGTACCAGCCCTGCGTATACTGACCAGAGCACCACATTCGTGTGTTCTTGAATCCGCCTCTACAAGCACAAATCTAGCACGAACGGGATTACAGTCGCTACATTATCCGCGTATTATATCCTCCAATTTTCTCGAATCTACGAAATGATAATGCGTAGCATACTGTACATGCTCTGTCAGTTTCGCCGCGTACTTCAAACCAGCCAGTCGTAAACGTCATTTCGTTGAAGAAGGAGCATGAGACGTAGCAGCATTTTTTTTTTAAATTTATGAAACCGTTTTGCAGAAAAATAATATAAATTACATGGTAGTAACATCGTTGCAACCGAGGAGTTCACGTTTAACGAGATTGATCATCGTTGGTCCACTGGACCTTCCGCAAAATGTCGAAAACATTTGTCATTTGGATTCGCTATTTTCCGAAATTCACCAAGGTTTGCTTCGTCCTCGATGTGAAAAATCTAAAAAATCTACATCGTAACTTAATATTTTTCGTGCATTAGAGTAAAAATTTGACTGAAAGATCGATACTAAAGAAACAATGCTCTCATTAAAAATGACGCCGGAAATAAAATCAAATTGAAATATCGAATGACTTGTGAATGAAGTTTTTTTTGGATGTTCCTGCAGCTGCAAAAAACGTCGACGACGACGGCATCAAGGACACCTGGTGTCGGTGCCGATGCATCGTATACCGGAGGAAAATCTGGACGAGTTAGCGAAATAATGGAACTATGCTATGTAACAGAGAGGATTATCGCACTGTGGTACAGAGAAGATGCTCAGGGTGTACTCGAACATGCAACAACACTCTTGCGAGGGAAGCACGCCGACAATTACATGGTAATTCACGTCGTCGCATTAATCAACCTCACCGGATGTAACATTATATACAGTAAAACCCACGTGTCTTCGCGTGAATGGCATTTATTTCGCCTACCGTACAATTGACTCTCGCGGAAGGTCGAGGTGACTCGTATAAACCAACCGAGAGATATATCCTCTCCATTAACTATACAAGTTTACGATGTTCATTTCGCGAAACTTATCCCCCCCCTCCTTGCATCGCTCCCTCCGAAAGTCATTACCAATTTCACCATGTACCATACTCGTCCGAAATAGTTGGCGCTGTTAAAAAAAGTTTCATCTTCTTCCTTGTAACAAAAAATTCGCGTTTTGGGATTATTCTCAATAATGCTGTTTGAAAAGCTCAACAAATCGATGAGTAAACGAAAGAAATTGTCGAATCTAACGCAGCTCCGTGCAAACAGTCAATTTCGACATTCCTCGACCGATAATCGACAAATTGATATTCATAAACGTGTACTTTGTAAAAACGTCGTGTAATGTAACGATACAAGTTTTCTCCATAGCAAAAAAAAACTGAAAATTCTCCACTTTTCAAACCTAGGGGAAATGTCAAAGAGATTTTTACGCGACACACGAAATATCGTTTGAAACACCCAACAGTTGCTATAGAAATAGACGATTGAAGCCAAATGATAGAGAGAAATATACGCGTCATATCGTTTTTCTTGGTTGAAATGTTTTATCAAAAATAGCGAAAAAAGTGTGATTATTTATCAGTACGAAAAAACAGCATCAGACGTCGATTACGATCATTTGTTGTATCACTCAGATCTTCAATTTATCGTCACCGGGACGAAATGGTGAATCCAACACCCGTGAAGTCGGTTGGCCCCAGGGTCTTGCCCCGAGTCTTGAGAGGCTTTGCGCGCTATGCAAGGAACTGGATTCTTGGCTGAACGCAGCACCGAACCGCGTCGTTGTCTTACACGCCAGGTGAGAGCTCATATCTTTTATCTCATAAACCCACAATTTGTTCCGTTTCTATATATATGTTTACCACAGTATACTATTACAACTATATATAATTACATAGCGCGTGCAACACCGCGAGATGAAGAGGTGAAGGAACTAAATGAAGAAGAAGAAGAAGAAAAAGAAGAAAAAAAATGCATGTTTTAATGATCAACCTGAACGCATCTTTTTATTTGTATTTTAGAGGTGGAAAGGAACGTCTCGGAGTAGCGGTAACAGCGTACATGAATTATAGCAGTATATGCGGTGGTCGTGATCAGGCATTGGACAGATTCGCGATGAGAAGATTTCTTGATGACAAGATTGGACATCTCCGTGTTCCATCACATCGCAGGTATAATCGATAAAGAAACAAAACGAAACAAAAAATCGACAAAAAATCCATACATACGCAAATCGATGTGAGGACTCGTAATGAATAATGCAACGAGTTTCGAAAGGCCACGAAACCTTCCTTTATTTCTCTCTATCCAGAACGTGTTTCGAAAAATATTTTCAACGAGGAAACTAATTTATTGGATAAATATTGGCTGTCCTGTAAAAGTATTTGAGGGTGAAAAAAGCCCCCCCGAGACTTTAGCGTTCGCGAATATAATTTAATTTAAAACGTGACAGAAAGAAGAAGAAAAACAAATCTTATTGTGTCAACTTTCGTCTCTCTCAGTGGTGGGTCTCGATATTTTTTCACATCCGATGTTGTTGTAAAAGTCATCACGAGGTTCGTCAAGCTCACTTTCCGGATATACATGTATGTTCATGTATAAATACATATACATGAACATACCGGATTTCGATAATCTTCGATCGTATACCTACATGTAATGACGTTAATAACAAATTAATGACGCGTGATCGAGGATTCCCCGAGGGGACAAATGCGTCAGACGAACTCGCTCGTTTTGTCCTCTCGTTCGAAAGACACTCGGGGTGTAATAATACCGAAACGAGTATCGTACATTAGCATATCATTGCGTTAATTCAGCTCTTATAAGAGTTTTATAACGATGGTAAAGAAAAAAGGGGACAAAAAAAGCATTTGCTCGAGGATTAAACGCGTCGCCGATAAAAATCGGTTTTAAATTGTTCGCGATCGTTCAAGAGTGTCTTACGACTATAAAAATGTACACACATATATGCGAGATGTTAATGATGTAAAAAATTGATTATCCCTTGCAGATACGTCGAGTATTTTAGCGGTCTGCTCGCTGGTTCCTTGAGGATAAGCCCGTCACCGCTTTATCTGACGCACGTGACCGTACTTGGTGTTCCACTCTTTGAACCTACCGGGTGTCGCGCGTTTCTCAAAGTCTACGAGGGCCTTACACCAGTCTATACATCCGATTTGTATTCTGTCACGAATGCCCGCGAATTTACCATTAATCTCGGTGGCCTGCGTCTCCGAGGCGATATTCTTGTCAAATGTTATCACAGGGTCTACTCCAAACAGAGCCGCGAAGTCATGTTTTCGCTTCAGGTAATTGTACATAAAAGTAATTGTACATAAGTTCGACATAAAAAAAACATGCAAAACACAAAATTCGGATTCTTACAAGATACGCATTCCATCGAATCCTACTTTTGTGCATAAAATATCTATTTACCGGGAAAACGATGAAGTTGATTTTGAAAATCTTATTCTTCGTAAACTAAGATTGCACGCTTTTGCCTGAGAAATTAAAGACTTTACGTATTTTTGGTTAGAAACATAGTGATAAATCACGATTAAATAATCGTCAATAACAGAAAGTGTTATCACGAAAATTTCAACCCTTGGCAAGTGACAAAAAAATCCCGATATAAATATATTTCTTCAGGACAATGTTGACTGATTTACAGATTGGAAAATATTTACCATTAGCGAAGATATTCAGCAAGAAAATTGCGTGTTTCCATACCATACTCTAATCTTATCGCGTGCTAAGAACATTTTTCCATACGCTCTGATTTATTTACCTTTTCTCTTTTCAAACATAGTTTCATACTTGCGTCATCACGGAAAATGTCGTGTCCTTTCCACGCTCGGAGCTAGACGTTGCTTGCCAGGATCGTCGTTGTCCAACCGACAGTGTTGTTACTCTTTACTTTGCGACCGATGCTAGACGTCAGGACGGTCCTGTACCAGCTCCAACACCAGCTGTCCCACATGCATCGGCTCATCACGATCCAATTTTGCACTGGGACAGTTACACGAATCTCGAAAACAGCGACGACGGTAAGTTATTTTATTAACGAGATAATTGATGGAATCGATGAAAAATTTGTATCAATTGCATGCTTGTCGAAAAAGGATTGTTTTGAGATTGAACAAGATATTGGGATTTTTGCAAATAACGAAAAATAGTCGAGGGTTTATGGTGTATCAAGCCAGTTCTGAAGGTACAAACCCAACAGAACTAAAATGGTATTGAAATTTCAAATACTCGGCGAAGGTATAAATATCTGAAGTCATATTGGAGGTGAAGGGCCCACCCATTTTAGATAATAACAATATCACAAAGTAATTCGAAAATTGTTTGGAAAAACAGAAATTCGGGAACTGGCGAGTTCATGTTGCGCAAATTCATTAATTTTTCGAAATACTCATTATTTGTCCTATTTCTGCATCGTTTCCAAATTCTTATCGTAAATTTGGAAAATTTTACAAAAAAAATAACAAATGATTAAAGCAAATGATTAATTTCCGATTCATTGAATACACGCCTTCGTTTACCGATAAGTTTTGAACCGATGATCTCTCTCGAAAAAACATGTCCAATTTACAATATAAAAAGAAAATAAATTCTCCAAACTTTTCAATTAGCCCCTATTTCGGTTTTGTTAGAATTGTACTTCCATCCATGGGAGTTCTAAATATCGAAATTTTCTGCAGCCGTTTTATAAAACGAATCTATTATTTTTACCATCAGGCTCTTCATTTACACAGGCTCATCATTGAAGTTTCAGGAAATAAACATTTTGTTTCAAAAAAGATAGAAATTGAAAAAGTATTTAGCCTCAAAAAGTGGTCGTACAAATTAACATGATACCAAAGCTTTCATCCATCGAAAACAGGCACAAAACCAATTTCCTTGATTGATAAAATGAGAATACTCTTGTCGATTGCTCTGTACATTTTACATCCTCGGTGAGAACATGATTTGTCTACTCTGTCGACTAATAAACCGAGACTATTGACCGTAGACCATTGTCCGGTTCGCGTCGGTGCGCGGTCCTCTAAAACCATCCTATGTAAATCGCTATACTTTTGTAAATATTGAGAAGTGTCCTTCCGAGCGCACACTCATAAAAGATACACTAAAAAAAAAGTTTATTTTGAAAAAATGCGACTTTATCGAAAAATGTCCATACAAGTGTTCCCGAACTACGAATTAATATATTAGATAGATATACCAGTACGGATATGTGGCAATCATGACGCCATATGGCGACATGCCAGCTGACGTTTGTAATAGACAATTTCAAATTTTTTTTATCAGAAAAATTGAAAAAAAACCAGTGCAATCTATGCAAATCACGTCTTTTATAGGTTTTTAAGGTCGCAGAATAAAAATCCGAGGTCAGGTGTTGAGTTCCAATATTGCAAAAAAAAACAAATTGGACTGGTGAATTTTTATAAAAAATTCGTTTTTATTCAAGAATAAAAAGTTTTAGGCTCATTTGGACCAAAGAATCGTGTTTAGCCCGTCCAAAATGATACATTTGGTCGAGAATTTACTATTTTAATTTCGTGACGCCAATTAGCGTCATCCTGACTGTGAGAAGGGTAACAAACACCTATACTTTTTCGCATAAAAATAGAAAAAATCGTTTTTTTTATCATTTCTAGACTAGAACGTTCCCTTGATTAACCGATAGTTATCGATGTATCTTCTTCCATTTGCCATCCATGCTGAACCAACACTACGAATTTTTCTCATTCAGACAAGAAACGAATGCGTAAAAGAAATGTATATTTTTCTTTTACTCATCCGTTTCTCGTATATATTTATCGCTACTTAAAATATACTCAATCGTACACCGACTTCTTACATGTATCGACCGTTAAGTCACCGAACAGCTTGTTGTACTTTAGAAATTTTCTAGAATAATCGTACACGAGTAATATCTGTAAATTCTTGTAGCTTTGACTTTTACCACGAGTCGTGGTAAAAGTCGTGGCTTTGGGATTTCGAGAAAGACCCGATGAGGGAAAGTGAGAGGGTACCAAAGCCAAAGGGACTTTGGCAATTGGCCAAAACCTTAATTAGAAGTACCAACGGTCAATGTACAACGATAACATAGGACTACTTTGAAACTCTCGTCCCTGTAACGAGAGGGTTGAAGAAAAAAAATGACGCGAAATGGGGGTAGATAGAACTCGTTTCAATTATTGGGAGGAATCGAAACGCCGATTCCAAATGTAAATTTACTTGGCAGAAAGCCGAGGGCATCATCTGCTTGAGACTTGCCACAAATTGGATGAAAATTAACTGAAAAATGAATTATTTATCGATTTGAAGAATATCAAGAGAGAAGAGAGATGGAAAATGTATAAATTTCGTGATGCAGGATTAATTTCTCGTTCTGATAAAGCTCTGACCCAAATTGCTGACGATGGTAAATCGACGCTGTTCGTCACAACGACGAATCACGCAAAGGGTTGGGCTCGAGCCATATCAGTTGGTATAGAGGGTGAATGAGGTACAAGGAAAAGTTGAGGACGAAGGGTGAAACGACTCCGTTGTGTCTATCGAGCGGCGATTGGCAAGAAGAAGAGGGCAATAAAGTTTAATAGGGATGGGTTGGGCTACATATTGGGCTGCACTTTCTCTCGCGTGTCTGTGCATTTATTTGTGCACATAAGCCGTTACAAAGGCCGAAGGTACCATTTTTTTTCACCCTTGACATTTATAAGGAAATTTCACATTTTGGATCAGAAATAATCGCACGAATTTCGAGAACGCACGAAACTTTTTTTTAAAACAAATTTAACGAGGAACAAAGAATGGAAATGTTTCAAAAATAATTATTTCAAGCAGAAATGACGTTGTTGGAGAGGATTCTTGTTTGAAACTGAATTAACTTCAGCCATGCTGATCAGATTGCTGGGGGAGCTATGAACGACACATTAAGCCATGTAGCTCCGTGCACGCCATGGGTGCAGCTAAAATCGAACTTTGATGACCTTCACGCCCAGAGTAGAGTTTCCTTGACCCAATTGCGATTCAATCATTGTGTACACAAAAAACTAATTTCTTTACTTTTTCTGCTTTCATCTCGATCTCTGACGAATTATTTATTCAATCTATTTTTTGCCTCCACGTCTGTCCATACCGTTTGGCTTGTTTTTTCAATGCCTGTGGTTCTTCTTCGGAATACAAAAAAGCCTCGAAAAGTCTTTCCACTTGTGCAATCTTGTTCGACATAAAAAAAATATGGAAAAAATCTTTTCTGAACACACGAATATTCAAAAGTCGACGATACTTTTTTATCATAACCAATTAATTAATTATCTAGAGACGCGGCAGCGTCTCGATACCAAATAATGAAAAAAAATGTATGACCTAACGTCAAAGACATGTCAACCAAGGATTGAAATCACGTATATTTCCGAAACCGTTCCCTTTATCGAAAATGTAATGACACTTTACCGATAAAATATGATTTTTTTTCTTCCCCTTAAGCCTAGTTAAAGCACGTTTCGGTCTGCCGATATAATTTTGAGCATGTCGTCATGTCGCGAAGTAGGCAAAACGCCGAAAAATCAAAGCGTCAGTGCTGAATGTCAAAGTATTTTAACCTTTTCCGATGTCAAAGTCTTAACGCTTTAAGAAATTTTTTGTTTTTTTTTGTCTTATATGATTAAATTTTGTGGTTTCCGACAAGTGAAATCCACATTAAAAACTTTGAAAAGTAAAAAATGTACACCAAATAATCAAAATAGTAGTTTTCTTCGAAAAGTATTTTTTTCAATCAGTGTGAAGAATAAAAATAACATTTTCCAAAAAAAAAATGAAACTTGGCGTGTATCGAACCTCTTTTTCTTAACCATGCACGCCAAGTTAAATTTTTTAAAAATATATATAGGTATTTCATGTATTGAACGTTTGTTGGTCGACTGATGTGTTTAAGAAAATCATCGATAACCCACAAAATTTGAAACTTTACTTGAAAAATTACTTCTTACACGCGAGAGGCTGAAACGCTCGAGAAAGTTTGAAAAAATAAATGTCTGTATGATGAATTTTCAAATCGCTGAATTAGTACGATTATTATGAAATCTTCGGACGCGATGATTTATCACATCGGCGCCAAGTGCGAGGGAGGAAACGATGCGTAAGTTCGGTGGTTTCTTTCTTGGCTCCGAAAAAACTATATCTCTGTGTTTATCTCAGTCATACACCGATACTTTGATATTTCGTTGCCTCTTTCTCGTAAATACTCCTGAATAGTCGATGGTGGGGCACGACCGAGTTATTCTTGGCAACGAGAGGCGCCTCGTTGATTCAGACTTGGTTGCTACAAGCAAAAGAGTCCGACCGCGCGGAGGGCTTTTGTGCTATTTCGTATAATCCGTCAGTACGTCCCGAAGAAGCTCGTTGGGATGATTCGCGCTCGTGTCGCGCTCTAATTTCTCATTTTTTTCTTCACCCAAGCTTCCTATTGCGTTTTTTCCCCTTTCTTGCTCTAAAAAGTGAAATCTCAATTATCCAATTGACGGATTTTTTGTCATCGACGAGTGAGTAATTCAGTGAAATATTAAAATTAATCATGAAAAGTGGTTAGTTAGTGGTTAATTCCAATAATCTGAGAATGAAAAAAGGTAAAATTCTTTCGTGTACTAAAGCGTTAATAAACTTAATCCTATCAAAAATTGCTCGTTTTTCCGATATTGAAATTACGATCATTGAAATGGTCGTCAACTAACTATAAATCACAATTACCACCTTTGGCATTGTATAATTTCCGCTTTAACTCCAGAATTCAAGAGCAGAGAACGGTATTTTCTTCGGACGGATTTTCAATAAGTCAGTTCGATCTATTGCACTGTGTTACACGTTAACAAATTTGAAATTCCTTCCCACGTTGTTTCGATAGCATTCATTTCGACCTTCTATCTTACAAAAAAAAAACACGTACGGAATCGTCTCACTCACGATTCCTAAAGGGGACAGTTGGCTGAATGACTTTGAAACAATCTCGAATAAAATCCACCTTCTTGCTTCCGTCGTCCGCGTCTACAGCAAAGATCATTTTTAATTTTCCAAGAATACCTTGCGAATGTACAAACTTCCTTTGCGGTTCCAGAAACACTTCACACAGCAATCGAGTCAAGATTGAAGTATATACATGGAATATGAAAAATAAATAAATATATCAACCCAGTCGAAATACATGTACAGGAAAAATAGCAAAATGTACCTGCCACAATTTTCCTTTTACGATGATCTATAATTATAATTTATACTTTTATCATTTTATAATCAATCATTTTGATATTAATGGTACATTAGTGTTTATGAAATAACTCTTCATCGTACAAGAAAAAAAACATTTTTCATGGACAATCGATATTTTCCGTCTTAATCTGAAAATAAGTGACGCCCATTTGGATTTGGATCAGTGTGAGCCTATGTCGAGTTTTTTTTACTTTCAAGAAATTCTCTTCGCTTCCTAAATTCATCGTACACGAAACATACTCAATCATATTTCCCCCTGTCCATTATCATCGCTTATACGCGAAAAAAAACCACATTCCTGGATTAACAATTTGACCCTGTTTATGCGTCCGAACACGTTCGGGTCATATAAGTCGCAAAATATTGGTCGCAGGAAAAAATTGTTTGGAAGAAAAGTTGTAAAGAACATAATTCCCTACAAGTTTGTTTCTTACAGTCGGTGGGTTTGAATTTAAATTAACGAAATATTTCAATAAATCAAAGTCGCTTTATTCTAATGACTCGAAATCCCAAAAAAATCGATCGTAAACGGAAGAGACTACTGAATGACGTTGTAGAGAGTTACAGATTTCCGTATAGTAATTTGAGAAACAAGAATTGTGGTAATACCTAATTGTTGAAATTTCAAATTTAAGTTTCGACTGGCCTCTATAGCTTTTAATTTTAACTCAGCATTTCAGAAATTTCTAGATTCCGATCATTCGTTCAGATTTAATTCAATTCTAATCGTTATGCACGTTAATGGATCAAAAAATACCGCGTGATAAATGTGCAGCCTTACGAATGATTCAATAAACCAAGGGTGGTTGATACAAACGAGTGGTGAGAAAAAAAGACATTTCAATAGGCCAAAAGAGTCGTCTTCTCTATTCACACTTGATAGTAAAGACCCCGAGGCAAAATATCAAGAATGCTCGTATAACTTTCCGGAAGACGTACGATCTCGTGACAAAACAATGAAGGATTCTCTAGCCCATTTTCGCTTCTTCTTTTGAATCTCGTTTCTTTCAGCAGTCAAGGCTTGACAACTTTCGTGTACACCACCTTCATTCCCATTTGTCTTTTTCTTACAAATCTTTCTTTCTCTTTTTAGCTTCCTCACTCTATGTACCTAAAAATCAACAGTTCAAGAAGTGAATCTGAGAAAAAAAAATGAGACCAACGAAAGTTTCATAAATTCAAACCCAACACCCACACGCTTTTGCAATCATTTGGTTAACGAGAGGCGAGATTTTTTTAAACCTTCGATCACGGCATATTCGTTCCGGAAATCATCAATATTCAAAAGCTTCCTTTTCCGTCTGCCAGTTCTGCAACGAAAATTATTGCGGGCTGTTCTCTCCACATCGATGAATGGGTAGAAAATGAGAAAAAAAGAATTTTGTTTGCCTTCTTTTTTTATTGCTGCTAACGATTTACTGATTCATCTGGAATGCATCCATATATCCTTTTTTCGCCCTACTGGTTTTTTTGGGGGGAAAAAACATTCACCAGTTGCCAACATTATTTTATTTTACATTCATGTCATACCGATATTTGTATTTGACTTATTGTCAGTCAAAAATGACTATTATTTTCCACGAAATTTTATTTATTGTAACTACCTTTTCGATGGTTAGTTTCTCCTATGGATTTTCAAACCATTGCTCCAAATTTAATTATCAAACTTAATTTTATCATCGTCATCGTTCTTTATTTTTTCTCGTCATTGCATTTAATGTGAGAATTTCCGATTGATTGAATCAGTTTCACCTTCAAGCACCCACTAAAGTCTCGAAGAGACATCAAAGTCTCGAAGAGCCTCCGTTCCGAAAGCGTATAAAGCATACGTGCATACAATCCACATGCGTTCTACCTCTTGTACGTTAAAACGTGAGTGTGTAAATACGTCCTTGTCCCAGATCAAAAGACTCGAGTGGAGGGGTTAGGAATAAGACTCGGCGATCTGACCAACTTTTCGCGCTGTACTTACGAGTTCACAGAGAGAGCGTGCCGCGTGTCTTTAGTTTTTAAGACTGGCTGAGAATATTCGCTCAAACGAGCTTGACGGAAAACATCAAGAGGCGGGACACAAGTGCGTTGAGTGACAGTGGAAATACCGAACTCATGACTAAATAAGAGCAGCTGCAATAACTAAGTACAAAAAAAAAAACTTTAAACATGAAAAAAAACAACTTTGATGCAACAACGTAATGAAAAAACTCAACTGACAGCGGTGGGTGTGCGGTCGGCGCTTCAGTGGTCACTCGAGTCAAGCAACATTGGGCGCTGCCAATACTCGGATGGGTGACCGCTCGGCCGTGTATCACATCGCTGAGCGGGGGAGGTCATTTTTCCGGAGCTGGGTGATCCCTACGGAAATCACCAGCCTCTGTTGAAAGGGCCGGCTGTATCTGTACGGGTTCCTGCAGTTTCCTCGTGCGCAAATGCGATACAGTAAGAGAGGTAAGGCGGCCGCAGATGCGAGGGGGGAAGTAAGAATGGAAAAATAAAAAAAACAAGTAGTATCGGTTTCAAAACGTAGGAGTACATAAGGGAAAGCGTAAAAACTCAAAAATGGGGGTGTAGAAGTAAAAATAAAAAAAAAACAAATGCAGAAACTCGGTTTTCAGTAAATTTATCATTATTTTGCTCAATAAGTTATTGTTACTTTTGGATAAAGATTCGAAAGATTAAAAAAGAAAAATGGTAACAATAAAGTCTGAAATGATTTTGTTGTTTTTTAAATTGATTTTAATAATCACAGATCACGTGCTCTGATTATACAAGCTTGCATTCTTTGGGAAACAATTAATGGAATATACCTTTAAAAGGAATAATAATATTCGTATACCAAAAGTTTGAATCGCATAATATTAGAGACCAGTAGATACCAAGACGACAGTCTATTGTGTCGTAAAGCTACTGCAGACTGCAGGTACACCGTATAGGAGAAAATGTACAGTAGACCGCGGTCGTGTGAGTTGTATCGTGACATGGCTTTCGTATACGACGTATCGCATCTACACTGCCGCATTTACTACTAAATACCGAAGAGTCCAGTCGCTTCACGGATATATATCTCTTCCCACACTCCACTTAACAATTCCATGATCATCCCAAATACGGTAACGTGCTGCTTGAGGAACGAGGAAGTCTACGGTCCTTTCGACTTGTCTCTAAACCTAAAGAAACGATTAAAATCGAATTATGGACATACGATCGACATATAAACACATTTTTTCTCCTATATTCCAACTGAATTTCTCTCTACGCCCGACAGAAATTATTCCTCCATAAAAAAGAAATCATGAAAATAACTCGAGGCTTCAATGAGATCAGTGATGTTGAAATTGGAAGAATTTCGCCACCTAAGAAGGGTTGCGAATGTAAGACCGTTATAGAATAGCAAATTCGTAAATTTCCACTAATGTCGCTATCTATTCGACTTTATTCTTATTCCTTCGTACACCTTTTGGAGTCTGCACGGTCGATTCTTTCCTATTTTTCCTCTTGCCATTTTTCCCGTTTTTCTATTGGGTCTTACCTGAGAGTCTTACCTCTCACTGTTTTATCGCATTCGCAAGAGGGCTCGGGGGAAACTGCAGAGAACCCGTGCCGGTAGAGTCAACCCTTTCGAAAGAGCCGGTGTTTCTATAGAGACCCCCGAGCTCCGGAAAATTAACTTTCCGTTCAGCTATGCGATATGTACCAGTCCCTATCCAAGTACAGGCAGAGTCCACTACCACTCAGCTTGTGTGACGGCCGGAGTTGCACGCCAAACAGGTACTTATCTCTGTCGGAGCTCGCCAATAAATATTCGCTCGATTATAGCCTTTCAGAATTTTCAAAATTTTTCAAGCAAGGTACGTCACCGTGATCGGCCACGTACGCTAATTGGCGTATGAAAGATTGATTGTCATTTTTTTCCAATCATATACCTCATCAACTAACTGTGGAAACGGAATCCCTTGCACGCACGATACTTTGAAGAAGGAATACATGAGAAAAAGATTGTGCGAAATGTTGTGAAAATGCCTGAAAACGATGATGTTTTACGTCGTAAAGGTGTTGAAACCTTGTGCAGCTACAAAATAGTATATACTGGGCGAAAACTTTGCCCAACATATTCCCATAAACAATGCACATATAAATGTATAAACATTACATAAACCTTGCGTATGTCCAGTACATCAAGTGGGAAATAATGTCAATACGAACTTGGAATTGCGTTGAGAGTAAAAAAACACATAACACTTAGTGTGTGGAGATTTTTGAGATTCTTATGCGAGATTTCTTATTGCGAAAGATCAAATTTAATTACAAAGAAAGCGTTATTCAATTGGAATGTCACAAAATCTAAGAGTTGGGACAAATTTTGTTAAACGGAAATGTTTCTCCCTCAACGAAGATTGTTATATTACACAAAATGAGGAAAAAAAAACATTTTCCGAAAAGATTGAGAACCTTGCACGCTTTTCAAGAGTCTCTCGGTCGAGAATGTCTCCTCCACGCTGTAATTCGATAACCATCGTTTCGGTATCAATTACACGATACTCCCAACGTTTCCACGTTGAAACTCATCCCATTCGAAATCACCATCTAATAATAGCTTCCAGCCAAACGTGTTGCATCGTTGGTCGTGTGGAAAAAGAAACTCACAAGCCGTGCGATTTCTCGATAGCAAGCATTAAACGAAAAATCGTCAAGTTGATTTCTACCGAAATTTTTCCAAAAAAATTACAGCTCGACTAATTCCAAGGGACTCGTGAATTTTATTCCATCTCAGACCTCCAAATATCTTTTTCTTCCAAAATAGTCGTGGAGCCGTGATTGCTCTAATTTTAGTTTCGAACTTCTGCTTTTCTTCACGAGAGATCACGACAGGTCGTTTCTGTTGACGATGTCGAGTCGTTTTCTCCAACTCCAACCAAAGTTCAGTCTCGTGAACAGCGGGAATATGCGGTGGGTGAAAAAGTTTCCGTACAGTACGATTCAACATTTTCAAACGAGTGAGATTTTGAGAGAACGGCGGGTGTCCAATTGTCTTTACAAGAGTTATTAGGACTGGAGAGATTGACGAATAAATTACCGTGGCCCGTAATGTCCTCTGACCCATTGTGTATAGAGTAAAAAAAATTGCATAGGGCCGAAAAGCCTGTCCGAGAAGCCGATTTCTTTTTTGCTAGGTTTTTATCTCCGTGCTCGGAGCGATAGAATTCAAAGTGCGGAGATACCAGTATAGGTGTGTTGGCGATCGTGAAACCCGCGAGAAATCCTCCAAGAGTTGCCGTAGAAGGACCGGCGACTGTCGGCCGGTTAAACGCGCGTTTCCCAATCTATCTGTGTATGGGTATATTTGTACAAATCGTGTAGGGCCAAGGCACACAAACACATCGGACATAGTTTGTCTGTGGATATTCATACTGTCACACACACACACACCAACACTTTCTGAGGTCTTTCCTCGTCCTCGTTTTCTCTCTCTTTTGCTCCCTAGTTTCTACAAGACACTCTTTTGCAATCCGTGACGTTCGACACCCACTCGTCGTAAATGTCTACGAGTCCTCGCGATATGGGTTCTACCGGTGAAAATTGCCATGCAATACCACCGACGGTGAATTACCGCGGCGAGAAATAAACAAAAAAAAAGAATTTTGTCACATAAAACGTAACTTCTGACCGCATTCGATATATATGGCTGACTTTTGAAACGGTGAGTCATTCAAAGGCTGCCGGACGTAAAGATCCATACAATTGTTTAAAGTTTCATTGAAATTTCAAACGATTGGCAGTTTGATTAAAAGTTTAACACACGTATTCTGATGAGCCCAATGATTTTCGTGCAGCTAAATATGAAATCATTGACGACATTCGGGAACATATTTTTTTTTGTCTTTGTTCGTGGTGTAAAAGGTATCTTTATAAAATTGCTAATCAAAACCTCAAAATTATACCGTTTAATTTTCTCTTCTCGGATGTAACCGTACAAGGATGTTGGAAAACGTAGTTGGAGGCGTTGCGGAGAGCAACGATCTTACCACCGGATAACCTGACTAAATGTTCCAAGAAAAATGATCTTCCAAGTATTTTTTTTGCGGTTGTAAAACGCGTGAGGGAACAGACGATGACGATGACGTGGGGCGGAGTCATGCTGCCCCTTCACCCCCTCTTTTTACTCGAGTACGCGTAAGCCCAGTCTCTTCGTGTCTCGACATTATCTACTCTCGCGCATTCCCCACGAATGCGGGATTCGCAATCGTCCCGGCTGCCTTTTTGCCTCTTCTGACTCTCTTTGCCGCCGTTCACAAAACGACAGTGTTGTTTCTGCTCTGCCCAGCGGAAGATCTCTGTCTCTCCACCGTTGCAGTGCTTTTTTAACTCGTTCTCGTAGCAGAAAAATTTTCCTGTGACGTTTATTTTTCCAGTGCTTTTATGCGACCGTCGGCCGACAAGAACATACGCGGGAGCAAAAGTGAGTTGAGAAAGAAAGATCTCTTTAATTCCCGTTTTACCGAGCTGCCGTTGAATGATTTTTGCTGGAGCAGAATTTTCCTCATGGAAAACATTCTAGTTACCCGCTCAGAATCGCGCCTTTCACAGCTTTAATACTATAGTTTGAACCGCATTTTCCTACGAGAATATGCATAAGCAAATATACTTTTCTTTCCGGCACTTGACTCCGACGTTCAATATTTGATTTTCTCATCCGTTGTTTAATTCGCGA
The DNA here is from genome assembly GCA_959613375.1 of Heteropelma amictum. NCBI lineage: Eukaryota > Metazoa > Arthropoda > Insecta > Hymenoptera > Ichneumonidae > Heteropelma > Heteropelma amictum. The sequence goes on from OY390724.1 coordinate 5,236,029, forward strand.
TCAAGCAAGGGAAAAGTCTGTAGAAGAAGAAGAAGATAAAAAAAAATGGGGAGGAAGGGGAGAAATGAATCCACGAGTTCTCGCGCCCACCTTTTCTGTCGCCGTGCATACTTCCACCTCAGCCTCATGAATCTCTATAAGGCTGTCAAACTGGTAATTCGTCTCCGTTTCAGACTTTATTCGTGCCTCCGTTACGATCGCGATTACATGTATATATTTCCACGACGATGTATTCTATCGTCTCACCCATCTCGTCGCCTCAACGTCACACTCGCGAGCTAACAACGAAATCACATGTTTTGCTGGATGGATTTTAAAAAATGTAAGCGAGACTCCATCGAGAGAATGGAAAACTTTGATTGAAACATCGCGGTTTAGCTTCAATCTTTGTTAAATGGCGATCGGGAAAGGTTGACAGGCAAAATTTGACACTTGCTTAATGGACCTGTGCGATATTTAACACGTGTATCGATGAGTGATCGAAACAAAATGCTGAGAAAGCCAATAATACGAATGTTCCTCGGTGATGAACAAGGTTAACGATGACGCAGGCAATGATTTTGTCAAATTTTCGTCTGTTGGCATACGTTTATATTTGCGTCAGGCAAAACCTTTCGAAAAGAAATGTTCGCGATTTAAGAAAAAAATGTAATTAATCCTATCGTTGAATCAGTACGCAAGCAAGAGCTTTGGAGATTTAATGCACGTGTTTATCGATTTACATACGTGTAAATACGTTCATGATATACATATACATATACAAATCATTGCCGTTTTATCCACCGAGCTGCTGGCACTTTGAAACCCGTGTTAAGATATATATCTCCAGAGCACATTTCGCGCTAACGCTCCGTCCACTCTAGGAATCCTTGCAGCTGCAATATTCTTTCGACGACACCGCGAAGAGTCAGATAAGGCCAAGTGGATCCATTAGCGCAGGAAATTTTTCATATATTGTCATTCTCGTCTCAGGATGGAATGCGAAACGATAAACGTTGGTCCAGAAGGAAAAAACAGCGAGCAACAGATCGCACAGCATCCTCGTAGATCGCAAGATCAAGTTTAGAATCGACAAAATGTAACATACTCGAACGAAGTTGATACGTTTCAAATATTCTTCACAACATCTCGCCGTCCGTTTTGCGTGAAAAAAATCATCATATCCGCGGTAATTAATGCAAAACTAAGCGTAGAATTACAGTCGTAGAAGGAAAAACTATATGCAGGTCTAGAATAGGGTGATTTCATCGGTGATTAGTCCGAGAATGAAAAGTATATGTATATGATAAACAACCAAGCACCGCGAAGGGTAATAAGCGGGGATGAGAGTGGATGAGCACGAATAAAAATGATTTATATACATCTATATGTGGAGTAGTCGCGATGCGACGACAAGATTGCCATGATGCGTGGATTGAATTCAAATGAGAGAGCCGACTCGTGCGAATGCCCTGGACCAACGTGCCTTCGAGCTACTTTCTCTCTTCTTCACTCCTACTCTTGTAGACTCGTGAGAGCAGATTTACTGTGCATAAATTGCGCCTCGTGTCATTGACATCACGATGGAAATATTATCGTAATTATCGAGTTTTCCAACGAGGCAAGAACGGAAGGGTACGGGAGAGTAGTGAAATAAAGAAGAAATATCAATCCACGAACCCATTATAGCCTAATACGGGATTGACGAGCATGGCTCGCTAATGTCCAAAAGTTCGTAAAATAGGACACGATGTTTTGTCACTCTCGCGATTTTCCGCAGCTCGCTATTATCCGTGGCTTGAAAGGATTTCTTTTCAAAGTCTCACCCATGTACCAACCGCGGATCTAATGGCTCGAAAGAAAGAGTGAAACAAAAATGTAGTGACAAAATGGTTGGCCACGTAACTAATATATCTGCAATGACACACCATAAAACTGGATCAAAATGCTGTGTAATCATCTCACTTGTACCTTGCCATATTTTGCTGAAGTTTTTCGATCTCTTCCATTATGTTCGTCATACCTTCTCTTTCGTTATTCTTGTTACTCGAGCAGGGGATGGACTATTTTAGTTATAAACAAGGATTACGATCAACGTGTCACTTTTTACAGGATCATGCAGGGTGTGTTGTTTTTAGAAGCGTGGATTATTCATTGTTTCTCCCTAAACAATTGAAGGAAACATGGAATTAAAATATATCATGGAGTTCGCAATGTTAAATGCGATATCGACAGCAAATTTATCGAGAAACGATCATTGTAGAGAGCGTGAGAACGAAAGAAAACGAGAATTGTTCTCTTGTTACGTTAATTACCACACCACACGTGTCTCACCTCAAACTCTTGTTAAAATTCTCTGGCGGCTTTCGTAATTGCTATTAATTAAAGAAGATCACGAACGATTATAAAAGCCTACAAAGACCATAAAGGAGGATACTTGGCGCGTTAACTTTGTCCAACGAGAGAGATAAGTAATTAATTGATTAGTGACGCAATTTTCTCTATTCTCATAATTTTTTCCTTCGCCAATCGACCGACGTCACTCGATTTCAGTTTTTATAGCAAACTGGAACGCGATACTCTGCAAGACGACGAAAAATTATCGCGAGGGCAACACTGGTCGAAAATTACATTACACGACTTTTTCGTAATCTTCTAATAAAAAAATTTGACCGTATATCCAGTACTTAATTTGATGACGAAATCAATATTTTGCAACTGACATAACACGTTTAGTCTCAGCAAAGACTTACAGCGATTACAAGCTTGACTATCCAAAAATCAAGTCTCGCAATTTAGAAATTCTTTTATCAAGCGTCGTCTCATGAAATAATTTTTCGCAACACTCGTAGCGGAGGTTGAATTCTTCAACTTTTGTGTATACAGTAGCGGTGTTACAATTGAAGAGATAGAATCATTTCGAGAGCTTAAAATCTTGAAAAATCGGTCTTGGACATCATTAAATCTCTCTAAAATGCGAGTAAATGCATATACAAAGTTCAACATATTTTCATGCAAGTACCATAAGGGCTTTGCGCAAGGCACGCGTGTGAATTATATCAACCGCGTGCCACGTAACTTGAACGACCGAGTAAATTGGTCTTCAGGTTCGTGAGCTCCAACAGCCACATTTAGAGCCGAAGAAAAAGTTACGTTGCTGTTCGGGAGCTCTCAAGTCTCTACCTCTTAACGACGATCAAAGAGAAAAAAACGTACTAACTTGGGGATGACCGCGTTCTTGTGAAAAATTGGTAAATGCTCTTTCGCAACGTTATTCCTAATTTATCCATCTGAGAAATACAACAAAAAAAACATTATGTATGAATCGGCACAAATTTTACATCACTGCGACAGCATTATAGCGTTCGGTTTGTTTTTCAAATATTTTCTGCTAAACGAGTTATGCTGTGTCATTTTTTATTTTGTATTAATATAGCGAGTACTCGAATAAATATAATTCCCTTCTCTCGGTGAATACATCAATGTGATGAAAATCGTTAACAATTATTTCCGGCGTATTTTAGAGCGATGATTCCGTATTTTCTTGAGTAACGTCTAGAAAATCGAGTTTATTACGATAGAAAAATGGCTTCCCTGATGAAGATATTAATGGAAAAAAGCGTTGAAAAAATTCTCAGGGTATTTTGGAATCCCTATTCAAGTATTTCACATTTATTGTTGTGTATAGAAGGTCGCGAGACACCTCTCTCACCACCGCCACCTTCGAGCTCGTCCGCACATACATCACCTCGTGGATTGGGATACACCTGTGGACCGATCGATGGATCACTCTACGCTGTCGTTAATCAGGGTACCGGAGGTGGTGCTCGTGGCTCACCGTTGACGGTATCTATGGACAGCGGTATAAGCAGTGCACCACCTCAACGACCAAGTCCACCGGAAGTCGAGCCCGAGAGTCAAGCGCATGGCGATCTCGACAAACTTTTGCACGATATGATGCTTACCGTTGAGGTACTATTTTCGAACACACTTATTTCCCTCTAATACATTTTATGCAACCGACGAAAAATAAATATAACTCCTGCGCTGCTAAGCTTCGACTATTTTCGCTTCTACCATGATTAGAGAAGTCAAAGTATGTTCTGGAAGTACGATCGCAACAAAACCAAAAAAGAATACGAATTGCAAAGACTTCAAAAAAAAAGAGAACTTGGGAATATGTGGATTTTTTTTCACCGCTTTGAATCTTTTTGTATAAATTATGAAAAATTTAGTACAAATAATAGAGCGTTTTAATGAATCTCCAATAGGAAGATTCCTCGGTACTCTGGAGAAACTTGTGATCCGTTGGACGAGAGTCTTTGTTGAATTTTTTTTCAGTACTTTATTAATAACATTTCGGTACTCTTGTTCTATGAAATTATTGTGGTGTAGGCAACTTTTGCAGAACTTCTTTTTTCAATAGTTACATTACCATATCTTTACATTATCGCCAAGTATTTCAAATTTGCATGTTTTCTTTTGTTGATATTGAACCTCCAAATCGCCGTTAAACCTCTGAACTATTGAACGTTTATATGAATTAATTTTGCCTTTTAAACTCCTTTCAACGAGCTTCTTTACTAAATTGAAAACGTTTTTTTTTCCAAAAATTTGAGACTTCTCCCTGTCTGTCCAGCAACAATGTCTTGCTCCTCACTGTCTTTCACTCTCCCACGTAATCTTACGTTGAATACTACGAAGAAGCGAACTACGAATAATCAAATTATTCGTATTAAATTGTTAGCATCTTTGAAAACTCGGATGAAACAAAGAATTGTGCTTACTAAATGTACTAATAAAGATATGTTTGTTATAAAAGTACGAATGGAATCTGAAGCAAATGGGCACCTCGACAGTACAATATAGTAGCATTAAAGTAATGAAAGAATCATTTTGACAACGTGCAAGAGACAGTGAGAGAGAGGGAGAAGAAGCAGAAGAAAAAAGAGAAAAAAAGACAGACGCGTAATGATACCGTAATGCCACGCAATAAAGCATGACCTCACGCGTCATTCTTCATTAACGAAAAATACGTGTTTTTATCCTACAGTCGATGCCAGATCCTCCATCGAGCGAAGATTACAACAGAATAAATCGGAGATCCGACAAGATGTATATTCACGAGTCACGTAACTACGGTAGCAGTAATTCGACCGCGAATTACTCCACTATCAAGGATCCTAATTGTCGAAGTTACGGCCCGAGTAAGCGTGAATCGAGTCCACCTTACAGCACGAATAGTTGCAGTAGCAACAATTACGGTACTCTGAAAAGCGAAACGAGAAATGCGGACATCGTTGATTATCGAGTTTCACCGGAGCGCAAAATGTACGAAATGGCTCCAACGTCATCGTCCGCCAAGCAAACCTCATTTTCACCGGGCGGTAATATCGACTTCATCGATGACGATATCCCGTATCACGCGAGACAAACGAGTCAACCGTTCAGTTACGGCGCCACCAGCGATATGATTAAACATCAAAAGCTCTCGTCACCCTCGCTCGTCAGAAAAGCAACGATGAGAGGAGGCGCGCCTCCTGTCGTCGACGTCGATGACATTCTAGCTGATAATTCACGAAGACCCATCAGCCCACTCAGCCCACATACGCCCGATCCACCACCGGAATTCGCCAACGGATCAGCGAAATTAAATTCCGATCACGCCGACGGGTATGTCTTTCGATATTCGACTCTCTCCTTTTTGCCTTTTTTCCCCTTCTCGTGAAAGCTCATTTCGGAATTTCGGTTAAAAAAAAGTGTACCCGAAACATTTTGTTGCAAGTAATGCATATTTTTTCATCAAAACGAAATAACGTGGTGTTTCTCAATGAATCATTCATCTGTTTTCGTTTTCAACTAATTTTCGAATTATCGGAACGTAATCCGAACTTCAAAGTCTATCGACGGATTTTGACAATTAGTTTTTCGGTAATTGTAACTTGTATGTTGTTGTTGAAGGTAAAGTAAAAAAAACGACTGTAAAATAATAGTTCTACAAATAACACGAACGAACGGCATGAAAAACGAGCGGAAGTGGCAGAAGAAGAGACGGAAAAATGGATAAGAAGGCACGTGACGGTTGCCGGAGTATATTTCGAGTTGGCTCTCTCTCTCTCTGTGACATAATTATAAATATAGAACAGTCGAGACTATGTTAAATGGGCCATGGTATAACGTAGCTTTTCATTTCGATCCTCTTCCGCTCTTCTTCTCTCTCCCTTCTCTGTCTTGTCTTCATTATACGCTGCAACATAATTGGATTGAGTATGAAGCGCGAAGAAAATTATAACACGCTGTCTTGTGAAGATTCTCACACTAATCTTTTATGATGCAACGACATTGCAACACGTGAATATTCCATTTGACATGGAAACTTTGACAAAAGATTCCGAGAGAAATGTTTACACAATATTTTTCAAATTTAAATTTTATGGATATTCAATGATTATTTTTGTATTTTGTCCATTGAAAAAAACTCGGCCAATTTCTGGAACGATCATTGTCAAACGGTGAATGAAATATGCCTCGGCCAAACGTTGCACTCAAATCGAAAATGTATTTTTGTAACACGTTCAAAAATATCTTTCTTTCCATTCCAATTTTTAATACACCACAGTGGACTGCCATAATTTTCTATTTGCGGCTTAACAGTTCGAAATATGTTAAGCCGCAAATAGAAAATTATGGCAGCCCGCTGTGGTGTATTAAAAATTTCATCATCAAAGTTCACGAAGGTATTTCCGACGGAACCTCCTTAAGGTGAACTGAACGATGAAGATTTGAGATATAATCACCAAAAGTTTTTTCGGATCAAAGGCTTTGTGTAAAATTAATTATTTCGTAAGAGATTCCATGTCGTCTTGAGAAAGCAAAAAACGTATGGAAAGAAAGATATTTTTGAACGAAATATGCTGCAGCTCTGTGGGATGCTCAGCTTCAAATGTGTGGAATAAAAAAGTAGGATAACCGACTTTGCCAAAAAGCTCCGCGACTTGAAAAAATTGTACCGTCGTGGGTATACACACCGATATTTCATGACGCCGCGACTGCGCCAATCGAATCGTAACTCAGTCCGATTTCGGGATTCAATAGAATGCCCATGGAAACAATACGATGTATTTGAAATTTCTTTTTAATTTTTAATGCAATTTATTAGACTTCGAAAATATTCCGTTCGAACCTCCTTAATCATGATGACTACAACGAAGTCGTAAGAATCTGTATAATGTTAAAAAGAAAATTCATGTATTTTTATTAATCCTTCAAGGCTTTCGTGGCTGAGACAACAACAACTAAAACTCGCAGCCAGGCGGGACGAAAGGAGCCCGGGAAAAATGTGGCGCCAAGAAAGTGGGAATCGAGTAATCAGCGAACTAAGAAGTCTTCAAAGAGGAAGATTAAGGCACGATGGTTACGCGAGCGATTCAGCCGTTCTCGATGACGATGACGATCTGTGGGCGACAAATACGGTCAATTACCAGGTATAATTATTTAAAGTCTCGATTGAACTTTAATAAAGAAAAAAAGGATTTGTTGAAAAAACATCGTAAGAATGAATACCGAACTTTTGCGAGTATAAATTGCAAAGAAAAATTGATTAACATTTGGATTGCCGATGATGTTTTTATTGTTTCGATAATTCAAATAAATTTGTGTGTTTGATACATACATTCACGATGGGACAGACTTGTTAATATTAATATTTTTCAATTTCTAATTCGAAAAAACCGGTAAACTCGTTAAATTCCAACCAAAATCTACCTTTTCATGATTTTTCTGCAGAAAATATCAAAAGGAGCTCCTCACACGTCAGCTCCGGCAAGTCCCCTTCTACCTCAAAGATCGAGTAGTCGAAAGTTTAACGGTGGCGTTATGAATGGAACTCTCGGAAGACCACGAGCTGAAAGTGTCAACGAGAGACCTTTTGTGAGCGTCAAGAGAGCGTACGAATATCGGAAATACAGCGACGGTCAGGTAAGCGAAGGATTGAAGACGAAATCAGATATTTTTTTTAAACCCAATGAAATGTATTCACTTACGCGGCAAGATTTTTTGGCTTTTTAGAAAAACCACATTTCCATAGCTGCAAATAACACCTGGGTTTTTTTCGTCTCGACCTGTTTTACAGTTAATAGACTGAACAAAAATAAACACATTTCAATGATTCAATTACGTTTGTTGTTTCATCCGACTGCTGTCTGTACTCGCATTCAAATGCAGATGACACTCACATAAGCTTTTTCAGTGCCACGTAACTTATTTCACGAATTCAATACCACATTAACACAAAACTTTAACGAATCTTTCTTCAAACGCCATCAATAACTTGACCTTGATTTTTGACACAAAAATGCTCGATACAGCGCCACTAGTTGTTTGAAAATTCCTCGTGTTTTATTCATCGATCGAATTACCGCTTCGCGAAGCACAGGATGTTCGCATCTTTTCTTAAAACGAAAGACTTTGTTACGCTCAACATGCATTGTGACTTATCACTGAATCCACTAAAACAAAATTTGAAAATACCTCCATATAGTAAAATAAAATTTCCGACCAATCTGTGTACCGAGCCCGCATCCACATTTGTCAATAAAGAGATAGAAGGAGGAAGAGCGAAAACATCCGCGATTAGATTAGTTATGCATGTTGCCTGAGGAAAAGAGCTTGGCTTGCGTTCCAGAGCCCTTCGACGTCCCCACATGACGCTCAAACAGCAGCACCGCTATTAGGCCTAGCGCTTCAGCAATCACTAAACAGCAACATGGGCAAGGCTCAAAATTCCAATCAAGCGAAACACCATCAGCCACCGCGTCCAGATTCGAGAAGCGACAGTTACGCTCGTGCCGAGACACTGCTCAGAGAGCATTTCCAGATGTCGAACTCTCAGACAGCATCCTCGAGCAATTTGCAGGATAATTCGATACTCGGACGTTATCCTACACGTCCGGCCTCGAGAAACGGTGGACAAGCCTCTACGACGAGTTCTTACGAATCATCGGAAAATCGTTACTCCTCTTCGATAGTGAATAACGAGACGAAGGACACCGTCGATACCGGCCTTTTGGCCGTCGTTGGTCATGAAACGTCGGACGATTTGAACGATCCTCTTGTGAGCTTAATACGTTCTTTGGCCGAAATGTCACCAGTCGGACATCCATTGTCGACTAACAAGAATGAGAATAATCATCATCATGAACAATATCATCATCACATTCATCATCAACCCATGTCCACATCATCATCGACCACTTACAACAGTGACACCAATACTGACACTAACAGTTCCCCTAATCAGTCACCAAAAGCATGGCAGAGTAGCACCCAGGTTTGTCCATCGCTTCGCACAAACTTAGTCTCTCCTACTTTGTGTTATTTATCGTTTATCCAAATTTCCGTTAGCCACTTTCGAGCGAAAATATACAGCAAGAATTTCAACGATATCGTACAGGGTTACTTTGAAACGTCGCCTAATTGGTACATGATTTTTTTAGAAATAAAAGTTATACGCGTTTTTCACGACAAATTGTTGCACGTAAACTCAAGATTTCGCGCAACTCTCTTGATGTATATTGATTTCCATAGCCGGCATTGCGAAATATAGAACGAAAAATTGCGTTTTCATCGTTTGTTTATGGTAACATCAGTTGACAGCAATAAATGTTGCATGCGCATTGATATAGATGTCAGTAACGTTGAAAAGTATTAAACGTGATAAATGCGTAGAAAACTTTACTGGCTGGAGACCCCGTTGGATACCTCGATCGAAAATGGTTACAAATTTTATTGCTTTTCCCTATTTTTTTGTCAATTTAACGAGCAATTTAATGATACGCCTGGTTGTTCAAACCGAACGGATAACTTTCTCTACTCTGAATAAAAGTGAAGCGTCGTTTATACCGAGAACAATTCATAATTTTCGTCCCGTTTCGTGTTTCGCTTGCAGCAATCTCAGAACGATTCGCCCTCGTCGTGGATCGAGCGAAGTGTCAGTCCCGGAAGTGCAGGGGTTGGCAATGCCTCGAGGCCGCAAACACCAGCTTTTCCAGTTCACCCCCGTACACCTTACGTCAATAATTCATCGCCAACGGTGACTTTTGCGGCTGACCGTAATTATGTCATTTCCAACAATATCAACGATTCGTCGACGTATGGCGTTAATAACAACAGTATTTCAAATACGGAAACGCAAGCTGGTAATAACAATACAAACAATAACAACAATCGTGGCTACGCCTCGGAACGAGCCATATACATCGAAGAGCGACGGGACGTATCAAGGGAGACGGGACTTCCTCCCAAGAGTCCGACGACACAGCGGTGAGTAAAATCGCGATGGTAAAATAATCGATAAACGCATCGTTCTTCGACGATTAAAGATGACAAGTTGTTGAAAAAAAACAAACATTCTCAGTCAATCGTAATTATAATTCGGGCTGGACCACACCGAAAAACGATGAAACTTACCGTGATATCGAAAAATAAAACTTCGTATCAGATACGCTCAGATAGGCGAAATCGACAAATCGACAAAACAGTATCATCTTCGTGATTCTAGACGTTTGAGTTTTCCGGCAAGCGGTACGCTTAAGCAAATTCATAACAAACGATGGCCACTCATTAACCAGTCGGGGTCGTTTGACTATAGGTAATAAAACCATAAAGTTTCAAAGTACATAAAAAAGAACTCATAATTTATCGTGAAAATTACGAAACGCAAAGGCGTGGCACTTGTGAAGAATCCCCAGCATGGATCTGCGGCAACTCGTTCTCGAGAAAACTGACCTTGGAAAATTAATATTTGAAAGATGAGCCAATAAAACCTGAACGTACATACAATCACGTGCGAAGAGAAAACATCAACGTCACACTTAATCATGCGCCACATTTATTTACTTTGACGTGTAACTGAAAATCCCGTTTCCGAGAAAATTTTGTCATTAGACTGTGTACTCCCAAATTTAGCTCGGTCAAGGTTCTGTTCTCAAACTCCAATATTCGAGCCTTGTTCATCCTTTCATGCGTAGCAAGAAAAATAAAACTTCCAAGTTGACATTTCAAGAGAAATTTTCCGAGACCGTTTTTCCAGGGTCAAGTTTTTTAGTCACCCATCGGCATGAAAAGTATCGTTTGCATCTGCGACATCATAATGCACCGTAATTTGTTATGTGGCCTTTTATTCGTCATCAATTAACATTAGTCGTTGTAAGATCGCAAAGTGTCTTCGAATGAGTCTGATAAACATGATAGTTCGATAGTAACGTGAAATTATACGTGAAATACTTCTGAAAATAAAAGGAATGGCAAATCGCAAACTTTCTCAAAAATTATCACGAAGCCTTCGAATTTTTCTTCACGAGAATCAGACTGGACAGCCGTAGATTTCTTTTTTTTTTGCCGATACCTAAAGATTTTGGCATTATAGCACTGCATCGATGTTTTTACATCTCTTCGCGGAAAAAAATCAATACGACAATAGTGAGGAATTCCGCGTGACACTCTACCACGACAACTTCACGAACAAATGAAATTATTCCAAACCATGCCATCTTTAACTGTTCTCATGTTATCCGTAAATGATTATTGAAAAAGAATACTAACATGATATCCTAAGCTTGCCGTCGAATCTCTTATAAATGTCCAATACACTTAATCTGTGTCGTCCGAATGTCAATGTTTGTACTTGTAAAGATGCACAATATTGCACGACCGCAAAAAATGCACCAGTTGTGAAAATTCGTGTTTCAATGGTTTTTTTCATCACGTTTGAAATAATTTTCCCTATTTAATGACAAATGGTAGCAAGGACCGGCCTGTCTCTCCGACGAGTGACTCGACGATTTCGGACACGCATACAGTCATACGTCATACGAGTACACCAACGCAAATGGAGTTTACCCATAGTCCAAAGGTATTACACGTCTATTGGTTACAACCTTAGAGAGTGCAAAAAAAATCGAGATGAGTAATCGCAGGGAGCAGTTTATAAAATTCATCAAATGATTTTCTTCTTTAATTCAGAGTGCAACTTCGTACAATTCCATCAATAGTGGAAGTAATTCATCTCCGCAGGTGCAGCATTACGGCTCGAGACGGTCGAGCGTTCACTCCAATACGGAGACCCAGGAGGTCGCTGACGTGAATGTTAAATTTGTGCGAGATACCAGCAGAATTTGGTACAAGCCTAATATCTCGCGAGAACAAGGTAAATTAATTTTTTTTCTCAAGATTCTCACAATCGAGAGGGATACCAGTTATTTACGCAGGTTGTCAGTACACCGTAATGCCATACATATTTGCGCATCATTGAGAATTTATTCCATGTACGGTTCCCACTTATGAAAAAAATTACAAAAACGCAAGGATAAATTAAAATAAAAATCCATTTTCCTCTAAATACATTACGAAAGCTATAATATATTCAATTTTATAATTATCTTCAACCATAAGCAAATAAGAGCGTTTGTTGTCAAAAATGATTATTTTTTAAACAGCATTTGCGAACGAAATACTCAATGCAATATATCTTTTGATTTTTGAATATTGTTAACGAAATATTCGTTTTTTTGCTTCAACAGCTATATCGATGCTTAAAGACGCAACTCCCGGTACGTTTGTCGTACGTGACAGTAATTCATTTCCGGGAGCTTTTGGTTTGGCATTAAAAGTGGCGACGCCACCTCCGGGTGCACCGAGTAGCCCAAAGGATCCGTCGAGCGAATTAGTTAGGCACTTCCTAATCGAGCCTACCTCACGCGGTGTCCGGCTAAAAGGTTGCGCAAACGAGCCTGTTTTTAGTTCACTATCGGCTCTGGTTTATCAGCACAGCCTTATGGCAATGGCACTGCCTTGTCAATTATTGCTTCCTGAGCCCGAAGCCGCTGCTCGAGCTCTCGACTCTCCGAGCTCGAACAGCACTCAACAGCTTCTTGCGCAAGGAGCCGGTGAGTAACCATCGAGCATTGTAGCTAGAAAAAAAAATGTACAATAGAGCCGAAAAAGTGGCCATAACTACGTTTCAAATTATGATAAATACATTTATCAGGGGTGTTTTGAAAAGCCCTCGAGTAAACTTCAAAAACGGTGAAAGTTAAATGTCGATAGCTTGATTCTTTCTCCGTCGAAATCAACGTCGAAAATCAGCAAAAAAAAGCGAAGGGGTGTGTATGAGAAACTTGGTGAAAATCGATATCCAGACTTTAAAAATCTGCAAAAAATAGAAAAATCAAGATATTTCACTGAAATAAACGGCATTTTGAAGCCTTGAACATTACCAAGAAATAAGCACAAGTTGGAGTATCTATCTCAATCGGGGAAAAAGTGACGAGCATTTTAGTAGATTAAACTCATCGGGGAAAATGTGAAAATAAACGTCTTGGAGGGTTAAAAGTGTTCTATCACCAATTTTTCCCAATGTTCAAGAAGGTGTACATACAAATTTGCTTTATGCCGGATTTACACTTTTCTCAAAAAGTAGAAAGCATATCCGAGGCCTATTACGAAATTTATGCAAAATTTGCAAAATAAATCACAAAGCAGCTACACAAAGTTTAATTTGATGTGGGACCACATGCATATAACGAAAGGGCACATATTGCCATTTTTGTAATTAGCTACAATTTTCATTGTACATTTCGTATATTGACTACAAAGAATGTATATTATCATTGTATATATCGTGTATAGAAAAAATAACAATCATACGAATTTCGAAATAGATCTCTGAAATTCGGTAACGAAACATTGTGGTAACAACGATATTCTTATGGTATTATAAGACTAAACATAACAGCCGCGCGAATTTCTGTTCGCAGCTTGCAACGTGCTTTACCTTTTTACGATCGACACAGAGTCTCTGACTGGACCACAGGCGATAAAAAAATCGATAACTGGGCTTTTTGATCACAAGCCCCTGCCCGTAGCGACCATCGTACATTTCAAGGTATCGACTCAGGGAATTACACTCACCGACAACGCTCGTAAGCTTTTCTTCCGCAGACACTATCCGACGAACAATATAAGCTACTGCGGTTTGGACCCAGAGGAAAGAACATGGGACTTTGTCAGCGATGACACAGGACGACCTCTGAGTGCCCAGTAAGTATATTTCTTACCCTCCCAAATCATCGTCATCACACGCAGGAACTTTGTCGTAATTTCAATAGTTTACTCTTTCAACTCTCGTATTTTATTCCGTTTCTCGTTGCAGCCGATGCTTTGGATTTGTCGCGAGAAAGCCAGCGCACAAGTCGGACAATCAATGTCACGTTTTCGCTGAATTGGAACTCGGACAGCCAGCAACCGCCATTGTAAACTTCGTTAACAAAGTCATGATGGGAAGTGCCGTAATAAAAGCCAATATTGTTTAAGCATTGAGATATTCGTGTGATTAACCAAATCGTTAAGTACAACGACGACAAAAAATCACGTTCGCTCGTTCATTTCGGAAATTAATTGAATCGTCGTTCGTGACAGCAGTGACGAGAATCTCGAACAATAGATCTGCCTACAATTTCTCCTTTAATGTCACTCGGGCGCAATTTAATCGACGTTTGATTTTGCCACGAGGACACCGCGCGTGTATCACGAATTGAACTGTATGAGAAACACTATCGCGCGCTATTAGGCGATTAGATTTTTTTGAAACGTTACCTGTTGTACGTTTTACAAACGATAATACGCATATTTCTCGTTAACGAAAACAACGTCAATGGCACGTACAATGATTAAAAAAAGTAAATCGTACTAAACCCGGGTAGAACTAAAATAGTGAATAAATACACGACACCATCTGTGCATGCTATTCGATCTTCAAGAGGAAAAAAAAAAGAAAATTAAAAAAAACGAAGAGAACGATGCATTATAGACGAAAAAATGTATTATGATTCACGTAGATACGCCGATTATATATATATGCAAATCATATTATCACGGATCTCCTGAAAAAACCCCAATGTATTCACGATGAATCCGATTATCACCATACCCCTATCTTACGTATGAAAGAAAAACATGTTCATAACTGTACATAACACTAAGGCCTTAGAAAGAATGCGAGAGAAAGAGAAACGAGGATGGATCGGAGAGCTCAGTTAAAAAATATAATTAACTGGATAATCGAAAATCTTGTTTCGACGTAAACTACAGATATGCGAAATACGGAATGGGGGAAGGAAGAAATAACAGCGTGTGGCACGAACGAGCAATTTTACCGGCAGTGCATAAGGGGGGAAACAAAAACGGTACTCAAGGAGTTAAATACAACTAGGATGTACGAGATCCAGAAAATATTCGTGAAAAAGTGCCGCGTACAGTTTTATATCATTAAAAATGAATGTTATATCAATTCGAAAAAGAAAGAATATTTTATCGGAAATTGGTGAAAATTTGAGTGAATATCATTCGGAATATACAATACGTTCAGCCGAAAGGGTGAACTGTTTGAGAAAAATGTCTTCTCCGTACGAAACTTGCAGAAAAGTACATGCACAGATTCAGGGCTCGCGGTAATTGATTCGGAAATTATGATTTTCCGAGTAATTTTCGTCATTTTAAATCGAAATTAAAAGGCTGTACGTATGCTTTTCATTTTTCAATCTACAGTGTTTGAACGGCACACTTTTTTAATACTTCTTTGAATAATTCCATTCATTATATTCGCAATTATCAAACGCGAAAGAATCGAGGTTCCTAGATGTATGTAACACCACGATTTCCGTGCCAGAAACGACGAAAAAGTTGATCCAACGATGAAAATCCTTCGTTCTTGCCATTAAAATGATTTTGTACGAAGGGTTCGTTATCTCCCAACCGTTAACGGGTAGCAATGTGAGTCACGTGTGTTTACAACTCGATGAATAAAAGTTGATTGCGCTCGCGAATTCTATAATTATATCCGTGAGATTTCGGTATATAGAATCGCAGAGGCGAAGAGAAGAAAAAGACAATGTTGCCCCATTCTACGCGCGGTCGATTATATAAGCAGTCAATTATTAATCGAAAATCTTTACGAAAAAAACGTCGTTATTATTGGCTGGATTAAAGATATGACTGATAAAAAACATCAGCGATCAGATAAATTTATGATACTTTTTAACCGGAATCGTAATGCTCCAAAGTCTGAACCAATCTGAGCGTTCAGCTGCGAGTTAAATTTTTTTTTTTTTTCTTTTTTTTTAATTTACTGGTTTATTTTTACGTTGAAGAGACAACAGTCACTGAGGTGTTTTTTTGCGGACATGTCACAAACGTACTAGTCAAAATTCGATCTGTTCGGGAGAATGGAATTTGTCGTGAGGGATTTTAAACTTTTTTTCTTCAAATACATTAATTTGTATCCTCCATGTTCTTCGTAAGAATTTCAAAATAACTTCAAAGCTCTCTGTCCCTTGTCTCTTTCTTCGTTTTTTTACAAAATAAGCAAAACTAACAATCGAAAATTGAACACTTATGTTGTAAGTATGTTTATTTAATTATTTGAGTCATTATTCTTACTCATTTATGTTCTATTGCTCTGTACGTTGAAACAATCATTATAAGAAATAATAAAGTATACTTATTGCGTAAAAAGTCTGAACTGACCTTTTATTTACATATACACTTGCCGTACTTTCGGATGAGTTCTTCAGAAATGTTTGTTGGATCGTTTTTCACAAAAAATCGAACAAATTTATTCATTTTACCTTTTCAATTAGTTTTTAAGTCGAAAGCGTAGAATTTCGCAAACATACGTACCAAGCTTTTCTCTTAGCTTCTCCATTTCAATACAGCATTTAAGGGCATTCTGGAGGTACATCCCCAAAAAAATCGAAATAGAATGCAAATTTCACGTACTTGACACTGATATAAAAATGTCAAACAAGCAAAAAACACATTAGGACGAAATTTCGAGAATCTTTTTTTCTTTCATACAAAAGAAAGTCATTCGTGTTTGAGAAGATGCATGATTTTTGTCTGCATTTTAACACCGTTTTGAAAAGTTGTTGGTAATTTTTGTTTTTAATTTATTGAAAAAATACAAATTATTAATATATCTTGCCCATGAAAGCTCCTCATTACTCGAAAAAATGTATAATTCGTTGAACATATTCCGTGGCTTGTACAGCCTTTGAAACGTTTAGATAAGCGGAATGTCAAAACGATGAAAAAATTCATGTGAATTTGGAAAAAAAAATTATTTTACATAGAAACAAAAGAGTTCTCTAATTTCTCTACGATTTTTGCGATTTTGGCTTGTTGTCATGTACATGGCTGATTTTTTCCAGACTTTCATACCATCAATAAATGCTTGAAATTTGCATTCCACATCGATTTCGTTGAGACTGTACCCTCCCAGCATCCACAAATGATCCGTTTGAAAATAAAATATATCATTCTTAATTATTCGAGATTTACAACAATTAAAATTCCAGAACAATGAAAACTTTCTATTTTGCTCAGCAATTGTAGATTTAGTAAATCTTCAATAATAATCAATACGGAGTGTCAAAATGTCAAAACACTCCCAATCATTCGAAATATTTTCTGCTTTTCACATTGCTGTTTTTGTATCGACAAAAGTGTACTTGCATTCTTTACAATGCTTAGAAGAAAAAATGACAATCGAACTAACGGCAAAAAATCCCGTGAAATATTTCTATTTTAGAAAGCTACAAGTAGTTGTCTCGGAAAACAACGTGAACCAGATCTTTCTTATTCGATACAGAGATAAACTCCAAGATCTTTTATCGTTCTTGTAAAACGTTTCTCGTTCGATAGTGGAAAAGCAAGTTTTGCGGGAAACATGACGCAAAGTCACACGCACTTGTACAGAGTGCGTATTCGACGCAAACGGTGAGTGTCTCGCAGACTATAACGGCAGATAAATAAGTGACCTACTGAGGAACTTGGCGAGAGCCTGACGTAGCTCCACCATACTGAACAAGGAACATTGTCCCATCTCTCCCAAAATGATTTTATTTCTCATAAAGATAACAGTTATTCTTCCATCGCAAATACAAACGAGTGGATAACGTTCATCGCACCTGATATTCATGGTGTATAAACACTGTGCAATCTCTGCAGGTGTTCGGCGTCTTAAGCGAGTTAAATATACGTAGATGTGTTGACCTTGAGTTCTTTTTGACCTACCGTTATATCCTCCACGAATACTGTTACCCTGACCATCTTGTTTTTTTTTTTGAGCGAGATCATCACCGTTTCTCGTCTTGTATTTTTCAGGAAGAAATTACTCTTATCTTTCAACGAATTTGCTTCCAAATAGCTACGCTTCGTAAAAGTGTAATTCCGAAATGCCTGCAAAACAACGGGACAAACATCATTTTTTGTCACTGCAGATCAGAAGAACACGTACCTTATTTTTATTTGTGCTTGGAAAAGGTTAAAAGAGAAAAAGAAAAAATGGTACAATCGTGAAAATCTTTTGAATAAAAGTTGATTTACCGTAACGAGAGCAATCTTGTAAGTCCATGATAGCTCCACGACGAATGCCATTGCTCAGATGATAATATCCGTGAAAAATAATCGATTAATGTACCGGGTGAAAGATGGAACCGTATTTACCACGATCTTATGGTGCATGACAGTGAAACTAAGGTTTTTACGTCCTGGTAGTTCCATCGCCGGAAGAAATGCAAGTTTTGCTGAGTGGGGAATATTCGAGAAAGGTCAGCCAGTCATCTCGAAACTTTCGTCACGTTTGTATCGTCCTTCTACGCTGTACGAGGACGAGAATTTATTCTTTGCAATTTTTGGATTTCTTCTTTTTCTTCATTAAAACTATGGCGAAGTTCGTCGGTTCAAATATCTACAGTTGTTTCGTTGCTTTATACGGATTACGACTACTCGCGGACGGCAGTCCATTGATCGAGGAAAATCCGTATAATACAGATGAAATAAGCAAAGTATACAATGATCGCGGACATGGAAATTCTCCAAATTTGGATTATGAGAGGTTTGTATAGAGAAATTTGAATTGAGTTGAACATATATACATGTTAATTGAACTAGAAATTTGAAATTCCGTCCTTCCAATATTGGCTATATTTAATATGTTTCTTCACTGCTAGGAAGGACATTGAAGATAACTCCCCTACTTTTGTATTACTTTTGTATTTTGTATTACCCCCTGTATTACTTTTTTCAAGGGGCTATTGACTGCAACGGCCAGTGCGACAGTGATTGCAAAATAAAGTCGATTCAAGTTATTCAATTCAACGAAGTTATTTCAATGATTTAGCAGGTCCACCGAGTGATTTGAAAACTACGTAATTTCACGGGATTTCATGCGATTCGAATCACTAAACATTGTACGAATTCTGAAATCGGAATATTGACCAATATTTAATCGTGAAAACAATATTGATTTTTTAGAATAATTTAATATTGTTATCACGACTCTTCATTTATAGACTACGAATGTTAATATATTAATATCAATATATAATATATATTTATATTAATATATATTAATATATATATAGCTGACATATGTTAATTATGTCGTCTTTCTGTGCAAAATAAAAAAAAAACCGCATCGATTTTGAAGCTCCGGAACTTGATGTTTTCGACCGTTGTATACCTCGAAAACGTCAAAATGTACGTTATGGGGGGTTGAAAAAATGTTATCCCGCGAATTTAACAAAACGCCATTTTTCTTTTGATCCATTTTAATTATAACGTCTTTCTGTGTATAATAGCAACGATTGAAGTCGGTCGATTTGCGCCGGAGATCCACGAAAATCAGTGTTCCACTCCGAGTGCCGGGCATGATATTGTATTTTTAACGGTTGAATGTGATTTCTGGTGATGGGCTGACTTTACGTGATTTAACAAAACTCGGAGAGATTTCATTCTGATACCACGCGATTTCAACGACATTTTCATGGCATAGATTTCTTCGATTTCAGAAGATTTTCAGCGATTTCTTGAGATTACGATTCTGATTTCGTGGTGAAGTGCAGCGACGATTTCCCAGCCCCTCGACTTTTTTCTTTGAACTTACTATCTTGACTGTCGAGTATTGATTGGAGATAAAGAACGAATCATTATGAGTCATTCGTTAATCTGCATGATTCATGTACCAAAATGAGCAGATGACTAATTTTCGGTTTGATAGTTTTCCCTTATTATGCCACACAAACGTTGCTAAATCTGAATGTATAATTATCGATATGATCAATAAATGGAAATACAGTTATTTTAGAAATTTACTACAACAGAATTGAATCTTACAGTAGAACACCGAAAATATTGCCACGAGGGAACAAAAATTTGATTACCGCGGCAAAGGGATTGAGAAATCCACCAACGCAACATTCCGAACCAACATCTCGGCTGTCGCCATGGTTACCAAGAAATCGTGAATTTTCCTTTACCGGTCTTTTGGAATCGATGTTTGACGTTGTCACTGGAGGTCTCAGTTCCATCGTGAATAACGTTATTGGAAATGACCAAAAGAGCAGAAAAACGCGACCAAATCGTGTTAGCTACAAAGGTCATCAACTAATCAGGATCAATCCTGTTACAAAGGGTCAGATCAAAGATCTCGTAGACCTAAGAGAGTCCGAAGGTGACGAGGTACGATTTTGGACTCCACCATTGAGCAACAGGTGAATCAAGAACTTTTGTACAAGACTGTTTGCGATATCTTATTTTTGCGTAAAACGATGGGAAATAATCACAATTCTTTTCATGAAAACGGAAAATATATTCATAACAACGAAAACTAAATGAAAATGAAAAAACAACATCGTTTCATTCCTGACACAGGTCGACGGATATTCTTGTCTCGCCAGACATTATACCGGACGTCAAAGACTTTTTTCACGAAAAAAATATTGACTTCACAGTCTTGATTCCGGATCTGCAGGTATAAAATTCATCAATGTTCGATATCGTTCCATACACAAGCAGAAGTGTTGATTTATACATAAACACTACCGCTCAAAAGTTTGGATACAGCAGTCGATATTTCTTGGCGCACTTGAAGTTGGATAACTCTGCCAAAAAAAAAGATAATCGAATTTCCAAAGCGGCGTTTTGAAAAGGATAGATCAAGCTTCAGTTTGCTATTTTTAAATATATATATATACATTTTTTTCGGCCCGTTACGCACTTTGGTGCTCGACCGTTTTTAAGCCTATTATCGATCATCGGGAATCGGGCGGATAATTTAAGGCATTTTTTTTTTTACTATGAAAAACTTGAAATGGAATACAGCTCCATCTTTGTCCTTTTAGAAAAATTTGCGATTTTTTTTCATAAAGTTATTCTATTTTCGGCCAAAAAAGATAAATTTTGAAAAATTCAAAATAACCCAAGAACGATGGGTTTTAAGAAAAAATGTTTAAAATGCAAAAAGTTGCGTATTTTTATACTGGATCGCCTGAATTTTTTTTAGAATTTTCCTAAGAAATTTTTGTTTTGAGTATTTTTTCTCAAAACCCTCACGAGTGAAATTTTTATTTTCAGGTCAATAAAATGTTTTAATCCACTCACTTCATCTAGACAAGTTTTGCATCGGAAAAACCACCTTTGGCTTTGAGCACCGCGTTCACGACTCGTGGCATCAGTTAAATTAATTTATGGATTTGGTCTTTGTTGAGACTCGACCATGCAGCTTATCAATTTTTCCAGAGATCCCCCGTAGACGATGGACAATATTTTCTGATTTTCTGTGGGAAGAGCTCGGTGCTCAAAGCCAAAGGGAGCTTTTTCGACGAAAATTTGTGTAAATGACGTGAGTGAAATGAAACATTTTATCGACCTGATAAAAAAAATTTCACTCGTGAGAGTTTCGAGTTAAAATACTCCAAAAACAAATTTCATATAAAAATTCTAAAAAAATTCCAGTCGATTCAGTATAAAAATACGCAACTTTTTGCATTTATAACATTTTCTCTTAAAACCCACGGTTCTTGGGTTATTTTAAATTTTCCAAAATTTATCTTAAAAAAAAAAATAAAGAAACTTTACGAAAAAAAAATTCCTTAAATCATGCGCCTGATTCGCAATGTTCAAAGATAGGCCTGAAAACGATCACGTTCCAAATTGCGTACCGGGTGGAAAAAAAATCGAAAAAAATGTTTAGAAAGACCAAACTAAAGCCTGATCTACCCTTTTTAAAACGCCGCTTTCGAAATGCGAATAATTTTTTTTTTGGCAGAGTTATCCAACTCCAAGTGCGGCAAGAAATATAGACCGGTGTATCCAAACTTTGGAACGGTAATGTATATGTATTTATATGTTAATATTCCCATTTAAGAAAACCATAGCATATCAAAATCCAAAAATGTCGAAAGAGCAGCGGGATGATCTTCTCAATAATCAGGGACACCCAATGACTTGGAAACGTTATCACCGTTTTGGTGGTAAGCGATCTTCACAATCATCGAGATTGTACATTCCTTATCAGCTTCATCGGCATTCTATATGATTTTTTTATATTGCTTCGTTGTTTCAGAGATTCTTAAATACCTCGAATATTTGGCATTTCGATATCCTCAATTGGTCGAACTGTTAACAATAGGCCACAGTTTTGAGGGACAGCCTCTTAAAGTCGTCAAAGTCTCAAGTGGCCCGATGAAAGACGGGACGGTAAAGCCAACACTTTGGATCGACGCAGGTACACGAGTCGGAGATAAAAATTGTTGATACGCGAAATCGCACATACTTGATGAAACTTTGCACATTTATATCATCAACTTTAATCATCGTGTATAACTGTTTCTTGATAACTAATCGAAATATTTGGTTAACTCTTTAACGTCACAAAGACACTTTTCAGGAGTCCTCTTTTCGACGTGATTATTTACCATGAAAATGTCAGCGAAAAAATTCCTGAAGTACCTTGCCAACTATTTTCAAGGGTGCTCTTTCGAATGGCGCAACTCAAATTTCGACAACATTTTTTTTATCATATTTTTACAAAATAAGTTTAAAAGACACGAATTTTTAAGTGACATATCTACTATCGAGGACACCTTTGGAGCACTTTATGGTCCGAAAATAATTCGATAAGACTTCTGAAATTCAAAATGAACAAAAAATGCCACACAAAAATTCGTGTCTTTTCAACTTATTTTGCAAAAATATGATATGAAAAAAAATGTTATCGAAATTTGAGTTGTGCCATTCGAAAGAGCACCCTTGAATATACTTGAAAAGGTAAATAATCACGTCGAAAAGAGGACTTCTGAAAAGTGTCTTGTGACGTTAAAGGGTTAATGCTTGGCTGAAATTGTACTATTTGAAAAAAACTCTTAAAATGATCGTGAATTCATGATAAATCGTTGTAAAATGATTGTACTCGTCTACGGACTTGGGATTGCTGACTCGCATACGAATGTTTCAAAATATATTTTTTTGCGAGCAGGTATGCACGCGCGAGAATGGATTGGTACCGCTGTCGCAACTTATATACTCAGCCAATTGGTAGAGAAAAATAATACCTACTCGAAACTACTCGATACGAGTGATTGGATGATTTTACCGGTGGTTAATCCGGATGGCTATGAATTCAGTCACACGGGCGATCGTCTATGGCGTAAAACTCGAAGCAGCCAAGTTGATAAAGATAACGATTCAAGGTTCAGTTCATGAATTTCCGTCATTGGCCTTTAAAATAGTGTTTATAAATATTTTTCAACAACACTACCATTCAAACTGCGTCTTTTCCAAAATACCGACTTATTTTGACGCAGACGTTCAAATTTTTGCGGGACATTAAAAACTTTCATTTAATTCCCTTCAACAAACGTATACATGAATAACATTCTTACGTTATCACTTATCTCAATGATGCATTAAGAAAAAACTCATGAAACCGTACAAAATCGTTTGAAAAGTACAATTAATTATTCATACAAATTATCATCTTCGCAGGTATACACCCGCGGGGTTATATCATTTGGTATCGCACTACACACAGTGGTTTTGGACTCGCTGCGATGGTGTCGACCCAAATAGAAATTTTGGTTATCACTGGGGAGAAGGTAAAGAGAGTGGTACGATCGGTGATCCCTGTCACGAAACCTATGCAGGGCCCACTGCTTTCTCAGAACCCGAGACAAAAGCAATGGCTGAATTTATCATGTCAAATCGTGAAAATATTAGGTAATTCGACATAAATTTACAAAAAAGCGACAATCTATTGACGACATAAATGCTGAAAAAATTGATCGTGAACCAGGTTGTATTTGACGTTACACTCGTACTCTCAAATGTGGCTTGTACCCTGGGGATATACCAGAAGTCGACCAGACGATTACACGGAACTTGCAAGTGTAGCAAGGAAAGCTGCGAAAGCCATGGCAAAAGTTCACGGTACAAATTACAAAGTTGGACCTTCGGCCGATTTGTTGTATGCTACTGCCGGTAAATATATTTTTTACATGTGTGATTACTCTGTAATCACATAAATACGCGCCTGGTTAAACAGTATATTGTATGACTAGGAACGAAACAAGACGATTTTAATCGAGTGTGAAGGTGTGAATGTTGGCATCACACTCGTCTGAAATCGTGTTCCGTCCGGTGCCCTACACTATACTTTTCATCCCATATGTATTAAAACTGACAGTTTCAATGTCTGGAGCGAGTCGAAACGAGACAATTTTTGACCAATAGCGCAACAAAAAATCATATTAGTACTTCAATATTGCGAGACTTAGAATGAACAAATGCCATTCTAGTAGGAATGAAATGAAGTCAAAACTTAAGTGTCGTCATGTCGTAACATAAGGCGGAAAACACCGATACTCAGCGCTATGGGCAGAAAACTTCGATTTAGTCCAAAAGTCGCTCGTTTCCGCGCGCTAAGCAGGCATTAGAACTCGCATTTTCAATGTAGGATCCGAATTATGTGTGGCGATTGAATTCGAAATCGAGAAAACGGGCGTGAAAATATGCTATCGTAAAATCAGTCTCTTACAAGAGAGCCATGTCTGATCTAGAGAAGCCCAAAAATGTAGTACAGTAGAAACCGCAAAAAAGTCAACTAATCGAATGGGACCGATGCATATGCTTTTTTTGAAGACTTGTCTGATGAAAAACAAGTAATGCCATAGAGAGTGATAGATTATCAATGAAATGTAATTCGATGACGAGGATTCATACGCTTCTAAAAGTAATAATTAATTTACTGTACAATATCCACGGGCGATTAAAAATTCGAAGAATTTTTCATTGGAATCACTTGACGTCGAGACGCTGCTGCGTCTCTAGATAAATCAATATAAATAAAAAATAATAAATTGCGAAGATAATTTTGTCTTAATCATTCTTAGGCGCTTCGGACGATTGGGCGAAGGGTGTCGCAGGCATCAAATACTCTTATACATTGGAGCTTCGGGATCGTGGAACTTATGGATTTTTGCTGCCAGCAACGCAAATAATACCAACAGCAAGGGAAACTTGGGCAGGAATTCGTACGATCGCGCGGTTAATTACCTCCACAACCGATACCTGACAGAGAACTGACTTTATATCCCAAACTCTTGTATAAAAGCAATTTCAGCCAACTGTTGAATCTATACATTATCTGATCCTTTCATGAAGATACTCCTTGTTGTACAATCAACAGGGAATCCACATGGGGCGCATTGAACAAGCAGCGCAAATACCAGACAAAGTGTTTACCGACTCATGTTGAGAGTACAGACTTGGCAACCCATATGGTTAAAATCCGGATGGCTACGAATTCAGTTAGGCAGGCGATCGTGTGATTGAAACGCAACGCAAAGCAAATAACACCAACAGCAATCTTGGGCAGGAATTCGTACGATCGCGCGTTTAATTACCTCCGCAACTGATACCTGACAGAGAACTGACGCGCTTTTTTAATATTTAGTAGCTTTTTATATACCAAACTCTTGTATAAAAGTAGTTTCAGCCAACATGTTAAGGCTATAGATTATGGGGTCCTTTCGTGAAGACCTACCTTGCTGTACAATCAACAGGGAATGTGGGCGCATTGAACAAGCAGTGCAAATACCAGACAAAGTCTTTATCAACTCATGTTGAGAGCACAGACTTCTCAACCCATATCGCAATGTACAAGCAAGGTGGAAGACTTTTTGAGCATAACAACTAGAGACCCATTTTCAAATACTTGAATTAGTTTTGATAAATTCCGAAACGAGAAAGGTAACTCGGCTATCACTGCTCTTGGAAATCTGATAAGACGAAGCAGTTTGATACTACAAATAAGTTGTTCGATTGATTATCGTCGTTATATATACACTTCAAATCTTGTGAGTGACGTTTCACTTAGCGACAATCGTAATATGCTGCAAAACACTAATGTTATCAAGTTATTTCTTTCATTATGTAAATATAAGTATACCAAAATTCAATTGAGACGCGTAGTCACGTTTAAATGACTTCAAATGTGTTGTTCAAATAATATTATAGAGAAATGTTACTCTGACCGCTGATTTTATTTGATTGTATATCACACGTAATGCAGAGTCAATAGGGTGGAATTTTGGAAATTGTTCATACACGTATTTCAATATAATTGAAAGCATCGATGTACGAAATGTTTTTTTATCGCATTGCCATTGTGAATTCAATGACGATTAGATGACTCTGATATTTAATGGTTCATCCGATATTTGTACAGTACCGGATGGTCTTATCAAATTTGAAACATCCATGTCGTTTTGATTGGCGACGATAAAGAGATACGAAAAAATTCTTGCTATATAAAAAGAGGAATGGATTTGCCGGTTCCAAACATTCATTCGAAAATGTTCTTCCAGTACGTTTTGGTTGCTCTGCTTGTTGCTCAGGGTAAGAGATATTTATTCAACAAAATGATTTCCTAACTTACGTACAATATCAATGACTCGAAATTTCAATATTTATCATAGAAAATGAAATTTACTGAAGTTACTTGGCATGCGTTGCGACGCTACTTAAAGAAAAGAAAGTGTTTATGTCTGATCTATTTTTTAAGTGCTGTTTGATAAACAATATTCGTTGTTTTCCCATCTGTTGTAATGAAACGCTTTCCAGTTTTGCTTTCCGTTGCTCGTTTGTTTTGAAAGCTTTCATCCTTGAGGACCGATCGACCGATCAATTTTCATTTTGATAGTATAATTGATTAGACACCGAAAATAATGCTTTTTTCCACATTATTACCCTCTAATCTCGATCCTTAGTTTTTCATCACCAATAATCTCGAGCACTTACTCTCTCGTTTAAAACGTTCTCTTCAACACTAAGGGTGTTCTGGAGATACAATCCCCATGAAAGCAAAATAGAATGCCAATTACAGATACTTAGCGATAGCATAAAAATGTGGTATAGAACGGTCATATAGAAGGTACACCAAGCAATATCAAAGAGTTGTTGACAAATTGTTGAAAAAGACAGGAAAATATTTGCAGTACTGTAGTTTCATTTCATACAAGATACATTCATTTATTTTTCGGGACACACATACATACACTGATTTCGAGGTTTTTCATCGTTTTGAAATTTCGTGTGTTCAAACTTTTCAAAGACCATGTAAGCGAAGGTGATCCCTCAATGCATCAACATTTTTTTCTGCCAGTCAAGAGTCTTCGTATACGAGCCTTATTATAACTATAATCTTTTTCATTTGTACACTTTCCAAATTTTACAATAAAAATTTCAAAACAATGACAACAAGACGAAAATACTGGTGTATATTGTGAAAAATTGATAGATTTACTTCGTATGAATAAAAAATAAAGTCCCGATTATTATTTCTAGTAATTTCTCAACAACTTTTTCATATTGTTGACATCTGACATTAACTGAAATTAATGCCTGACGAATTCAGATTACAGATTTTCATACAATCGCTAAGTTAGATGTTGTAGAGCCGAAATTGTAAAAAGAAAATCTAAAAGTAAATGAAAATGGAGAAAATGATATAAATTGAGCAACGTTTTGAGTCACAAACATGCTTACAGTTAATATATTATTCATTGAAAGATTGATACCGCCAAAATCGATATGTGTGCATAATTTCGGTATACATGATTGTAGCCGTAACGAAATTTACAAATTTAGAAATTAATAATATTCAACGTAACGTAGCATAAGTTCTCAGTTACACGCTTGTGATTTTACCCGGTTCGCTGTAACAACACAGATTTCCCATACCTGTTCGAATGTCTGTAGTGATAGAAAATTCACTTGGCTCAAACCTCAAAAAATCTTTCAGGCTGCTTGGCCCTGGAGGAACGTATCACCGACGGCGAAGAAGCACCTCCGCATCAATTTCCTCATCAGGTTTCCATCGCTTGGGGTATCCCACCGATTTTAAAATACAGACATATATGCGGTGGTACGATTCTCAATAAGCAGTGGATATTGACAGCTGCACACTGCATTAAACATTTTCCTCTGATCGGTAAAATCGGTATTCAGGCTGGCAAGCATATCATTAATGAGCGTGAGAATGGTCAGCAATTTTCGGGTATAGAAACCAAGGTTATACACTGGCAATACAGAGGGTGAGGTTCTGATCGACAAATAATATTTTTTTTAATTCATATTTTTCTAAAGATTCCCTGATGAAAATCTTGTATTTTTTTATACGAAAAAATTATTCTTAATGAGTTTTCGCAGTTCCCTTTAACCTTACGTTATACCTTCTTCCATGTCGAAGGTCAATGGTTATCAGGGTGCAAATTATATTTTCTAATTCAAATTTACGACCGGTCGCGGCTGTCTAATTTATTCACTCTAGTGAACCATGTTCATGTTTAGTCAAAGCCCGTTTTTCATTAGAACGTGTTTTTGCTTGTTGAAAATAGATCTTCCTAGTTAAAACTAGAATTACTGCTAGTCAAAAGTGGATCGGAGTATGTGGGGTGTGCGGGGTATTATGTGTCGTTTATTATCAGTTGTATAATATGTGTGTGTTAATTCCACTTATAACTATATAGGAAGTTCTAGTCTCAACATAAGCTTTCTCTAAAAATTAGTTTTAACTAGGAAAAACGCGTTTTACCAGATTGAGTTGGTTCACTAAAACGTCTGCCATTTTTTGTCCCTTCGAGGTAGATTCTCCACCTATCCTTATTCTCTTATCGATTATTGAGTCTTCAAAATGCCATTTGATTAATCGACATATCTTGATTCTCCGAGTTTTGGCAGTTTTTTAAAGTCGGACCATCGATTTTTGCCAATTTAAGAAAACGCAAAAAAACAGTCAAGTTCGAGCAATAACAGAACATACGCGCGGTTCAAAAAGCAAACGGAATTTTGCCACGAAATTTATTCTTTTTTCATCGACCAATCAGGGGACGAACAAAACAACAACAATCGCGGAATATTTTTTCGATTAAGCATCAACTTCCGGACCCCGTGAACTTTTTTTAGAAGGTTTCCGACAATGTTTTAACGCAAAAATAAAAGTATTCACATTGATAAAATACATTGTAATTTTATGAAAAAATATGTACATTGACATTAAATTTTACTATCCTTACAACCGTTGAGCTGCATATTAATCCAGAAATTTTTAAAAAGATCGTGCGCAAAATAATTCGACACTTCAATGCGGCATTCAACGCATCTTTATATACAAATACAATTGATAAAGAAACAAAAATGAAAATGACAAATTTTTAATTTTTACAGAGGTTCGGGTCAACATGACATTGGTTTATTAAAGCTCAAGACTCCGTTGCAATTTAATAATATCGTAGCACCAATCAGATTACCACCGGCAGGAAAAGTTCATACCGGAGAAACCGTGGTTGCCGGTTGGGGATCAACTTCGCAGAAATTTTGGCCTCAGTTCCCACACATTCTTCAAACTGCGACTGTCCCTATTATCAGTAACCAGGAATGCTTTGACATATTGCACGAGCATCCCGGCGACCTAAAGATCTTTAAAACTCAACTCTGTACGGGTCCCTCACATGGCACCATTTCCGTTTGTGCCGTAAGTGTTATATACGTTGATTCATGCGGTTATGAAATGCGAAAAAAATGGTATGTTTTAGAAATAAAACTCTCCCGCAACGTAAAAAAAAATATGTTCGATCATTTGTGGATTGGATGGAAATTGAAGTTCTATAGGTACAATTACGGCGATTAATCTAGAAGTCTAGACGACTGCAGTGATGCAGACATACCCCTTTTACAATTATATATGATAATTTGTTTGATGAATGTTGTAGTTGCTACTGTTTTAATCTTTTTAGGGTGATTCCGGTGGCCCCCTCATACAGTACAACGGTAATGTCGCTGTGCCTGAGCTCGTAGGAATCATCTCTTGGGGGATGTATCCGTGTGGTTCTTCCCGTGCGCCGTCGGTCTACACACGTGTTTCTTCGTACATTGACTGGATTGACGATAAAATCAATAAATAAATTCAACGCTGTTTCCACGAATGAACGTTCCTTTTCATGAGCTGTCATGTTTTTTTTTACATTTTTTTCTTATTTATCTACATTTTCGGCAACACGCGCGAACATCATAATCAAAAAACGTATATTTTACAACATTTTTCGTCAAGTCAATGAACCCTGATGTGATAAGAATTTTACTAATAAAATGTTTCTTTTATTGGAAATATGATTCATTGTTATTCTAGAGATTTTTCTTTGCGAAATATCAATATTTAGTTATTGAAGTGTTAATTCGAAGATAAATCGATTGCAAACATCCTTTTCGTAACTTTTTCGTCGATTAAATTAATTATTTCAAACAAATTTTATTGATTTACCGAATGGATAAAATACTAGGGTTGTGATGCACTAGAAGAGTTTCAATGTATTGCCAAGAGGTAATCGATTATTACATTTTCGTTGCATTATTAAAGTAATGAATTGTTGTGCCAAAAGTTAGTGCAATCTATGTTCAAACTTGAAAACCCAAAAATAGGTAAAAAATATAGTTGGTGATAAAATTTTGAACTTCGTTTTCCAAAGTTTATATTTGGAATATCTCATGATTATTACCGACAAAACGTCGACAGAAAGAGATGAAAAAGATGGAAAAAGGTGTAGCCAGCTCACATGAGAATCTCTCAAGTGTGGGTTGGTGCGTTTTAGAGATTCTCATGTGAGTTTGTACGAAGCAGAGTTGAACAAATGTGAGTTGAGACCCTGTCGTTTCGTAATTTTATCATGTAAGGATTTTCCTATACTAAACGTATCAATTACGATCACCAGGTTGGATACCAGAGTACTACGTGACATTTTTAAAGTATTGTCGAAATGACATTTCGACTTTTTCTAATGCATTACCTGAACAGTACATAATTACTTCTCGAAGGATTATCCATTACTCATGTAATTAACGTATAATGTTACGCAATTACGTTGATCATTGCAATGGTCACACTGTTCATTACACGCGTAATACTAATTGGTTCATCTTCAATTATTCAACAATGAAGTGATAACAAGTATTGTTATTTTTCAACTAGTTAACTTTTATATAATTATTCATTGAATTGACAATGCATTACTGTAATAACGCAATTTTTTCTTCTCTGGTGCTACCTGAAACCCTCTTGCTTGCGTATGCCAAACATTTGCCCTATATTATCGAACCGTCGAAGCAAAAGCTAGTTGCGTATAATAAGTATTGTGATTGTGGTATGATCTCGAATGTTACTACTTTATGCTAAAACATTGCAGGGTAGCTCTTTTTAATCATTACTAGGGATTGAAGACGCGCGCTCGCGCGCGCGACCAGCTGCATTGTCGCACTGCAGCGCTCCATCTTGAATTGAGTATAGAACCCTACAAAACACATTATAATTCGGCAAAAGTAGCAAGTAGCAAGAAATTTTTAGATTCAAAAATGAAGTACAAACAATAATAATTCGTAAATCATAAATAATCTTCATAGAATGCATTGCCCAAAATACTCAAAATTTTGTTTCAATAACCCATCTTTGTCTCACAAATATGTAGTTAAATAAACAATTGCAATTTTACACAAAAAATTTGCTTTGAAAGAAAACGCTTCTCGCGAGATCGTCTCATCGAAAAGTTATTTCTTGTTAATTTTATAAAACATTTTGAAAAAAATTTCCGAAAACAAACCATGAAGCAACTTGTTTAGAGTTGTTTTCTCTATTCGTGGTTTATTTTTAATGCAGTTGTGGGTTGTTCTTTTCATCTAGCACCACATTAAAGTACAACTCTTTCCGCGAGAATGTGTCATCGAAGAGTCATTACTTGTAAATTCTATACAAAAAACTGAAGAAAAATTTCCGAAAACCGGAAATCAAGCAAGTTGCTCAGAGTCGCTTCCTCTGCGGGTGGTTAAATTTTCATCGAGTTGTCCATCGTTTCTCTCATCCGCCGATCGAACGCTGGACCGGAAGCTGTGCCAAAAAATCTGAAACAAAATTTCTGAAAACCGGAATAGAAGCAACTTGCTCAGAGTCGCTTCCTCCGGGCGTGGTTAAATTTTCACTGAGTTGTCGATCGTTCCTCTCATCCGCCGATCGAAAGCAGGACCGGAAGCTGTGCTAAAAAATCTGAAACAAAATTTCCGAAAACCGGAAACGAAGCAACTTGCTCAGAGTCGCTTCCTCCGCGCGTGGTTAAATTTCCATTCAGTTGTCGATCGTTCCTCTCATTCGCCGATCGAACGCTGGACCGGAAGTTGCCTCTCAAAAGTCTGGAACGAAATTTCCGAAAACCGGAATAGAAGCAGCTTGCTCAGAGTCGCTTCCTCCGCGCGTGGTTAAATTTTCATTGAGTTGTCGATCGTCCTTCGTCTCGTGCGACAAACGAACGCTGGACCGGAAGTTGCCTCTCAAAAGTCTGAAACAAAATTTCCGAAAACTGGGAATGAAGCAACTTGCTCAGCGTCGCTTTCTCCGCGCGTGGTTAAAATTTCATTGAGTTGTCGATCGTCATTTGCCTCGTACGCCGTACGAATGCTGTACCGGAAGTTGCCTCTGAAACACGTGAAACTTAAAAACCGAAAACCGGAAACGAATCAACTTGCTCAGAGTCGCTTCCTCTGAGCGTGGTTAAATTTTCATCGAGTTGTCGATCGTCGTTTCCCTCGTACGGCGTACGAACGCTGTACTGGAAGTTGCCTCTGAAACGCGTGAAACTTAAAAACCGAAAACCGGATATGGAGCAAACTGCTCAGAGTCGCTTCCTCTGTGCGTGGTTAAATTTTCATCGAGTTGTCGATCGTCGTTTGCCTCGTACGGCGTACGAACGCTGTACCGGAAGTTGCCTCTTAAACGCGTGAAACTTAAGGCATCTTCTCACTTTAAGCGCCTCAAAAATAGGCTGTTTTTGCGATTTTTTTTCGAGGATTTTTGCTTAAAATTATGGGATAAAACGGATCCTATGTAATAAACACATCTTTCAAGTACATGAAAAAATTTTTTTTTTATTTTTTTAAACAATTATTATAATACATCAGTAGCATCGAAAAACCCGTGTAAAAATGTTATGGTCGTGGCTTGTTGATGGTATCTCCGAGACGGGTCGTCTGAAACAAAAAAATAAAACTGTTTTAGATTCAGTATGTCAGTGGCTACAGCGCATATCATCAGATTTTTGATATTCGCGAAAATAACAAAATGGAGCACGTTTTTCGAAAAAGTAAAAAAAAACCACGATTTTTTTGCAGTTTTTTGTAAAAAAAAAATTCTTAAAATCAAAATTTCAAAAATCTGATGATATGCGCTATAGCCATAACTATGAAGCATATGTCATTCAAATTTCATGACAATCGGCCGGATAGTTTCCGAAATTTCATCAACAAAGCACCGAAAAACCTTGTTTTGAGATAACTGCGTTTAAAGTTTTGGTTGCAGAAAAATCATGAAAAAACCTTACCTCGGGTTAATCAGCGATGCCTGCTCCATACAATGGACCTTCCGATTCTTCGTAGAAGGTGTGTTCGTCCAAAATAGCTTCCCTTCGTCTCGACCTAGTCTCTTTTGAAGCGTTAGAGCTGCGGCGGTTCCCTACGCGTACGCGATCACTGTCGCGTTTCTCGGCGTATTGAACGGCGATAGGGCCTAGTTTGACACCCATCACCTCCAAAATTTTTAAAACAGGTTGTAGCCCTTCGTTATAAGTGCATGCCGCTGTTTGGCAAGCAATTTCCACGGTTTTTCTTCCCGTAAAAACGTGTTTCGGCGCCATTGCCCAGACACAGCTGTTGAAACACTCGTTGTTATTTTGCCTATTTCCTCCGAGGCATCGTTCCAGTAACTCGTCCTTCGTCAGTTCTTCATAGATCGGTTTCAAAACCTCTTGAACATCATCAGCTAGAGCAGGAGGATGTTTAAAAGTTTCTATCTGATTGTTTTTCACTGCTTTCTTGTACTTGCACCATGAGTCTGAACAATACGTATGCTGTGGGTTGCTGTCGGTTGAAATTTTATGATAGTATCCTGCCCAGATCTCCCTGCGCATATCTTCGACAGAATTCAGGTTTCTTCGAATTGCCAATGAGTAATTTGTTGATAATTCTGTCATCAATTTTATTGTTAAATCTTGGGTTTTTACGACCAGTTTAGCATCGTTGCCGAGTGATTTTCTTTTGAAAAATGCACGTGTTAAGGTCTTATTACATGAGTATAGACCCGAAAACAGAATATACCTAAGCAAGGGGTACTACATTAACAAAAGAACACGGCTATTCAATTGTATAGAGTCAGATATACAGGGACCGTCCGAGCGGCGTGAAAGGGATCGCCGGGTACTCTCAGGTAGTCACCTAACGGTCGCCAAAAAATGTAGTTAGACTCGTCCGATCTTTATGAAATTTCGAGATGACATTTTTGAAGATATGTACTTTCAAAATTAAAAAAAAAAAAAAAATCGATTTTTTTAAATTTCCAAAGTGAGAAGACGCCTTAAAAACCGAAAACCGGATATGGAGCAAACTGCTCAGAGTCGCTTCCTCTGTGCGTGGTTAAATTTTCATCGAGTTGTCGATCGTCGTTTGCCTCGTACGGCGTACGAACGCTGTACCGGAAGTTGCCTCTGAAACGCGTGAAACTTAAAAACCGAAAACCGGAAACGAATCAACTTGCTCAGAGTCGCTTCCTCTGAGCGTGGTTAAATTTTCATCGAGTTGTCGATCGTCGTTTGCCTCGTACGGCGTACGAACGCTGTACCGGAAGTAGCCTCTTAAACGCGTGAAACTTAAAAACCGAAAACCGGAAACGCATCAACTTGCTCAGAGTCGCTTCCTCTGAGCGTGGTTAAATTTTCATCGAGTTGTCGATCGTCGTTTCCCTCGTACGGCGTACGAACGCTGTACCGAAAGTTGCCTCTGAATCGCCTGAAACTAATAAACCGAATACCGGATATGAAGCAAATTGGTCAGAGTTGCTTCCTCTGTGCGCGGTTAAATTTTCATCGAGTTGTCGATCGTCGTTTCTCTAATACGCCGCGCGAATGCTGGACCGGAAGTCGCCTCTGAATCGCCTGAAACTAATAAACCGAAAACCGGATATGAAGCAAATTGCTCAGGGTCGCTTCCTCTGTGCGCGGTTAAATTTTCATCGAGTTGTCGATCGTCGTTTCTCTAATACGCCGCGCGAATGCTGGACCGGAAGTCGCCTCTGAATCGCCTGAAACTAATAAACCGAAAACCGGATATGAAGCAAATTGCTCAGAGTCGCTTCCTCTGGGCGTGGTTAAATTTTCATTGAGTTGTCGATCGTCGTTTGCCTCGTACGGCGTACGAACGCTGTACCGGAAGTTGCCTCTGAAACGCGTGAAACTTAAAAACCGAAAACCGGATGTGGAGCAAACTGCTCAGAGTCGCTTCCTCTGAGCGTGGTTAAATTTTCATCGAGTTGTCGATCGTCGTTTGCCTCGTACGGCGTACGAACGCTGTACCGGAAGTTGCCTCTGAAACGCGTGAAACTTAAAAACCGAAAACCGGATGTGGAGCAAACTGCTCAGAGTCGCTTCCTCTGTGCGTGGTTAAATTTTCGTCGAGTTGTCGATCGTCGTTTGCCTCGTACGGCGTAAGAACGCTGTACCGGAAGTTGCCTCTGAAACGCGTGAAACTTAAAAACCGAAAACCGGAAACGAATCAACTTGCTCAGAGTCGCTTCCTCTGAGCGTGGTTAAATTTTCATCGAGTTGTCGATCGTCGTTTGCCTCGTACGGCGTACGAACGCTGTACCGGAAGTAGCCTCTTAAACGCGTGAAACTTAAAAACCGAAAACCGGAAACGCATCAACTTGCTCAGAGTCGCTTCCTCTGAGCGTGGTTAAATTTTCATCGAGTTGTCGATCGTCGTTTCCCTCGTACGGCGTACGAACGCTGTACCGAAAGTTGCCTCTGAATCGCCTGAAACTAATAAACCGAATACCGGATATGAAGCAAATTGGTCAGAGTTGCTTCCTCTGTGCGCGGTTAAATTTTCATCGAGTTGTCGATCGTCGTTTCTCTAATACGCCGCGCGAATGCTGGACCGGAAGTCGCCTCTGAATCGCCTGAAACTAATAAACCGAAAACCGGATATGAAGCAAATTGCTCAGGGTCGCTTCCTCTGTGCGCGGTTAAATTTTCATCGAGTTGTCGATCGTCGTTTCTCTAATACGCCGCGCGAATGCTGGACCGGAAGTCGCCTCTGAATCGCCTGAAACTAATAAACCGAAAACCGGATATGAAGCAAATTGCTCAGAGTCGCTTCCTCTGGGCGTGGTTAAATTTTCATTGAGTTGTCGATCGTCGTTTGCCTCGTACGGCGTACGAACGCTGTACCGGAAGTTGCCTCTGAAACGCGTGAAACTTAAAAACCGAAAACCGGATGTGGAGCAAACTGCTCAGAGTCGCTTCCTCTGAGCGTGGTTAAATTTTCATCGAGTTGTCGATCGTCGTTTGCCTCGTACGGCGTACGAACGCTGTACCGGAAGTTGCCTCTGAAACGCGTGAAACTTAAAAACCGAAAACCGGATGTGGAGCAAACTGCTCAGAGTCGCTTCCTCTGTGCGTGGTTAAATTTTCGTCGAGTTGTCGATCGTCGTTTGCCTCGTACGGCGTAAGAACGCTGTACCGGAAGTTGCCTCTGAAACGCGTGAAACTTAAAAACCGAAAACCGGAAACGAATCAACTTGCTCAGAGTCGCTTCCTCTGAGCGTGGTTAAATTTTCATCGAGTTGTCGATCGTCGTTTCCCTCGTACGGCGTACGAACGCTGTACCGGAAGTTGCCTCTGAAACGCGTGAAACTTAAAAACCGAAAACCGGATATGGAGCAAACTGCTCAGAGTCGCTTCCTCTGTGCGTGGTTAAATTTTCATCGAGTTGTCGATCGTCGTTTCCCTCGTACGGCGTACGAACGCTGTACCGGAAGTTGCCTCTGAAACGCGTGAAACTTAAAAACCGAAAACCGGAAACCAATCAACTTGCTCAGAGTCGCTTCCTCTGAGCGTGGTTAAATTTTCATCGAGTTGTCGATCGTCGTTTGCCTCGTACGGCGTACGAACGCTGTACCGGAAGTTGCCTCTGAAACACGTGAAACTTAAAAACCGAAAACCGGATATGGAGCAAACTGCTCCGAGTCGCTTCCTTTGTGCGTGGTTAAATTTTCATCGAGTTGTCGATCGTCGTTTGCCTCGTACGGCGTACGAACGCTGTACCGGAAGTTGCCTCTGAAACGCGTGAAACTTAAAAACCGAAAACCGGATGTGGAGCAAACTGCTCAGAGTCGCTTCCTCTGTGCGTGGTTAAATTTTCGTCGAGTTGTCGATCGTCGTTTGCCTCGTACGGCGTACGAACGCTGTACCGGAAGTTGCCTCTGAAACGCGTGAAACTTAAAAACCGAAAACCGGAAACGAATCAACTTGCTCAGAGTCGCTTCCTCTGAGCGTGGTTAAATTTTCATCGAGTTGTCGATCGTCGTTTCCCTCGTACGGCGTACGAACGCTGTACCGGAAGTTGCCTCTGAAACGCGTGAAACTTAAAAACCGAAAACCGGATATGGAGCAAACTGCTCAGAGTCGCTTCCTCTGTGCGTGGTTAAATTTTCATCGAGTTCTCGATCGTGGTTTGCCTCGTACGGCGTACGAACGCTGTACCGGAAGTTGCCTCTGAAACGCGTGAAACTTAAAAACCGAAAACCGGATATGGAGCAAACTGCTCAGAGTCGCTTCCTCTGAGCGTGGTTAAATTTTCATCGAGTTGTCGATCGTCGTTTGCCTCGTACGGCGTACGAACGCTGTACCGGAAGTTGCCTCTGAAACGCGTGAAACTTAAAAACCGAAAACCGGATGTGGAGCAAACTGCTCAGAGTCGCTTCCTCTGTGCGTGGTTAAATTTTCGTCGAGTTGTCGATCGTCGTTTGCCTCGTACGGCGTACGAACGCTGTACCGGAAGTTGCCTCTGAAACGCGTCAAACTTAAAAACCGAAAACCGGAAACGAATCAACTTGCTCAGAGTCGCTTCCTCTGAGCGTGGTTAAATTTTCATCAAGTTGTCGATCGTCGTTTGCCTCGTACGGCGTACGAACGCTGTACCGGAAGTTGCCTCTGAAACGCGTGAAACTTAAAAACCGAAAACCGGATATGGAGCAAACTGCTCAGAGTCGCTTCCTCTGTGCATGGTTAAATTTTCATCGAGTTGTCGATCGTCGTTTGCCTCGTACGGCGTACGAACGCTGTACCGGAAGTTGCCTCTGAAACGCGTGAAACTTAAAAACCGAAAACCGGATATGGAGCAAACTGCTCAGAGTCGCTTCCTCTGTGCGTGGTTAAATTTTCATCGAGTTGTCGATCGTCGTTTGCCTCGTACGGCGTACGAACGCTGTACCGGAAGTTGCCTCTGAAACGCGTGAAACTTAAAAACCGAAAACCGGAAACGAATCAACTTGCTCAGAGTCGCTTCCTCTGAGCGTGGTTAAATTTTCATCGAGTTGTCGATCGTCGTTTGCCTCGTACGGCGTACGAACGCTGTACCGGAAGTTGTCTCTGAAACACGTGAAACTTAAAAACCGAAAGCCGGATATGGAGCAAACTGCTCAGAGTCGCTTCCTCTGTGCGTGGTTAAATTTTCATCGAGTTGTCGATCGTCGTTTGCCTCGTACGGCGTACGAACGCTGTACCGGAAGTTGCCGCTGAAACGCGTGAAACTTAAAAACCGAAAACCGGATATGGAGCAAACTGCTCAGAGTCGCTTCCTCTGTGCGTGGTTAAATTTTCATCGAGTTGTCGATCGTCGTTTGCCTCGTACGGCGTACGAACGCTGTACCGGAAGTTGCCTCTGAAACGCGTGAAACTTAAAAACCGAAAACCGGAAACGAATCAACTTGCTCAGAGTCGCTTCCTCTGAGCGTGGTTAAATTTTCATCGAGTTGTCGATCGTCGTTTGCCTCGTACGGCGTACGAACGCTGTACCGGAAGTTGTCTCTGAAACACGTGAAACTTAAAAACCGAAAGCCGGATATGGAGCAAACTGCTCAGAGTCGCTTCCTCTGTGCGTGGTTAAATTTTCATCGAGTTGTCGATCGTCGTTTGCCTCGTACGGCGTACGAACGCTGTACCGGAAGTTGCCGCTGAAACGCGTGAAACTTAAAAACCGAAAACCGGATATGGAGCAAACTGCTCAGAGTCGCTTCCTCTGTGCGTGGTTAAATTTTCGTCGAGTTGTCGATCGTCGTTTGCCTCGTACGGCGTACGAACGCTGTACCGGAAGTTGCCTCTGAAACGCGTGAAACTTAAAAACCGAAAACCGGAAACGAATCAACTTGCTCAGAGTCGCTTCCTCTGAGCGTGGTTAAATTTTCATCGAGTTGTCGATCGTCGTTTGCCTCGTACGGCGTACGAACGCTGTACCGGAAGTTGCCTCTGAAACGCGTGAAACCTAAAAACCGAAAACCAGAAACGAATCAACTTGCTCAGAGTCGCTTCCTCTGAGCGTGGTACGAACGCTGTACCGGAAGTTGTCTCTGAAACACGTGAAACTTAAAAACCGAAAACCGGATATGGAGCAAACTGCTCAGAGTCGCTTCCTCTGTGCGTGGTTAAATTTTCATCGAGTTGTCGATCGTCGTTTGCCTCGTACGGCGTACGAACGCTGTACCGGAAGTTGCCTCTGAAAGGCGTGAAACTTAAAAACCGAAAACCGGATATGGAGCAAACTGCTCAGAGTCGCTTCCTCTGTGCGTGGTTAAATTTGCGTCGAGTTGTCGATCGTCGTTTGCCTCGTACGGCGTACGAACGCTGTACCGGAAGTTGCCTCTGAAACGCGTGAAACTTAAAAACCGAAAACCGGAAACGATCCAACTTGCTCAGAGTCGCTTCCTCTGAGCGTGGTTAAATTTTCATCGAGTTGTCGATCGTCGTTTCCCTCGTACGGCGTACGAACGCTGTACCGGAAGTTGCCTCTGAAATGCGTGAAACTTAAAAAACGAAAACCGGAAACGAATCAACTTGCTCAGAGTCGCTTCCTCTGAGCGTGGTTAAATTTTCATCGAGTTGTCGAACGTTCTTTCCATCTGCCGCTTCTCTTAAGGGGAAAAACTGAAACTAAATTTCCGACAACCAGAAATGAAGCATCTTGTTCAGAGTCGTTTCCTCTATGCGTAGTTAAATTTTGATCGAGTTGTCGATCGTTCCTCTTATCCGCCGATCGAACGCTGGATCGGAAGCCGTGCTAAAAAATCTGCATCAAAATTTCCGAAAACCGGAAATGAAGCAACTTGCTCAGAGTCGCTTCCTCTGCTCGTGGTTCAATTTTGATGGAGTTGTCGATCGTCGTTTGCCTCGTACGGCGTACGAACGCTGTACCGGAAGTTGCCTCTGAAACGCGTGAAACTTAAAAACCGAAAACCAGAAACGAATCAACTTGCTCAGAGTCGCTTCCTCTGAGCGTGGTTAAATTTTCATCGAGTTGTCGATCGTCGTTTGCCTCGTACGGCGTACGAACGCTGTACCGGAAGTTGCCTCTGAAACACGTGAAACTTAAAAACCGAAAACCGGATATGGAGCAAACTGCTCAGAGTCGCTTCCTCTGTGCGTGGTTAAATTTTCATCGAGTTGTCGATCGTCGTTTGCCTCGTATGGCGTACGAACGCTGTACCGGAAGTTGCCTCTGAAACGCGTGAAACTTAAAAACCGAAAACCGGAAACGAATCAACTTGCTCAGAGTCGCTTCCTCTGAGCGTGGTTAAATTTTCATCGAGTTGTCGATCGTCGTTTCCCTCGTACGGCGTACGAACGCTGTACCGGAAGTTGCCTCTGAAACGCGTGAAACTTAAAAACCGAAAACCGGATATGGAGCAAACTGCTCAGAGTCGCTTCCTCTGTGCGTGGTTAAATTTTCGTCGAGTTGTCGATCGTCGTTTGCCTCGTACGGCGTACGAACGCTGTACCGGAAGTTGCCTCTGAAACGCGTGAAACTTAAAAACCGAAAACCGGAAACGAATCAACTTGCTCAGAGTCGCTTCCTCTGAGCGTGGTTAAATTTTCATCGAGTTGTCGATCGTCGTTTCCCTCGTACGGCGTACGAACGCTGTACCGGAAGTTGCCTCTGAAATGCGTGAAACTTAAAAAACGAAAACCGGAAACGAATCAACTTGCTCAGAGTCGCTTCCTCTGAGCGTGGTTAAATTTTCATCGAGTTGTCGAACGTTCTTTCCATCTGCCGCTTCTCTTACGGGGAAAAACTGAAACTAAATTTCCGACAACCAGAAATGAAGCATCTTGTTCAGAGTCGTTTCCTCTATGCGTAGTTAAATTTTGATCGAGTTGTCGATCGTTCCTCTTATCCGCCGATCGAACGCTGGATCGGAAGCCGTGCTAAAAAATCTGCATCAAAATTTCCGAAAACCGGAAATGAAGCAACTTGCTCAGAGTCGCTTCCTCTGCTCGTGGTTCAATTTTGATGGAGTTGTCGATCGTTCTTTTCATCTACCACTACTTTCGAGTACTACAGCGTCGAGCGTTAGTACTGCGCCTGCGAGACTGTTTACCCGCCCGACATTGCTGTGGAGCGGAAAGATAGCCTCTCCGGGCCAGCGTCGAGCGGTAGTACTGCGCCTGCGAGACTGCTTACCCGCCCGACATTGCTGTGGAGCGGAAAGATAGCCTCTCCGGGCCAACGACGAGCGGTAGTGCTGCGCCTGCGAGACTACGTACCCGCCCGACATTGCTGTAGAGCGGAAAAATAGCCTCTCCGGGCCAGCGTCGAGCGGTAGTACTGCGCCTGCGAGACTGTTTACCAGCCCGACATTGCTGTAGAACAAAAATTTCCGGAAACCGGACATGAAGCATCTTGTTTGGAGTTGTTTCCTCTATGCGTGGTTCAATTTTCATGGGGTTGTGGATCGTTATTTTCATCTGCCACTACAGTGAAGGAAAACGCTTCTCGGGAGATCGTCTGATCGAGGAATCATTTCTTGTAAATTTTATAAAACATGAATGTGCAAGGGAGAAAGAAGGGAGAAAAATTTTCGCTTGAAAAAATGTGCAGGAGAAGCTAGTTTAGTTTATTCACTCTCCTTCTCCCGGACTATCTCTCATTTTCTCTCAGTACAATATAAATTCAATTGTGAAATATAGCACTCTTGCTTACTCGATATGGATGATTTCTTTTTCACAGAATGAATTATCGTAGAACAGTAACCTTTGCTAACCGCGATTAATGTCACAAGTCGACAACTGTCAAAAACAGCATAAAAAACCGCGCGAATACGGTGTCGCATGAATCATGCCGCGGCTGTGTTCTCACTAACGTTGCGACCAATCAGGGGACGAATAAAATGGCAACAATCACGCGATATAATTTCGATAAAGGATCAACTTCGGGACCTCATCAACTTTTTACAGAGGAACTTCCCGGGACGATTTTGATGATCCTCGTCTCTATGAAAAATGCTCGGAGTGTTGCGAAATTACTCGGTATTGCGCTTAAGAATTTAGTGTACACTATTGTTGCCATAATAATCCAGTAAATTAGTGATAAATAAAATAATTATTTCAAACACAGAAGCTATGAATGAACATTTCTTCCATGCATTTCTACTTGGTTTTTCTCTATTTATCTACGTTATCGAAAACTATTCTAGATTCAGTTTTCTGGCTACAGAAGAGTGTTTTCCGTTTAAATAAACATCTTAACATTTAAAAGCTAAATATTGCACGTTTTATAACACACTTTAAAGTGAAGAAATACATCAACATAGCAATTATTCTCGTCTGACATCGTTGAAGACCAGCCGTCTGCAGAGTACCAATTAACTGAGTATCTGGAGTTTTCCACCTTTGATTTATATTGCCATTTTTATAATATTAACATTAAAAATTGGGGCATTGTCGGGCACATTTATAAAATAATATTATTCTGAAACATGTTCAGTGACTGTGTATGGAAATCTGCCCAATTCTCTCGTCGAATTATCGTTAAAGCAATTTCAGCAGATTAAATCGGTCATTTAAAAATATCACGAAATACCTACTGCTTGATAAAACTGTAATCAATCAAAGACGCTAGTTATCGTACCGACAATACGTTCATAGATACGTATGTGCATTAATGTGATAACCCCCTGATTTTTCTCATCCAAGATCCATTGGAAAGTCCCAATTCGTGCGATTATTGTATTTCGTCAGATTCTTAAGAGAGATATATATATGCCTATCTGTGATACGTGCATGTGCGTAGTATTGAAAAAATTATTATGAACTTTTTGTTTTTATGCAAAGATTCGAAAAATTAGTAGACCAAGATTGAAGAAAACAAATTGTTTTTACAAAAAAAGTATAAATTAGCACAAACCTCCAAGAAAAAAAAATGGTTATAAAAGCCAGCATTGTAAAAACGGGCATAAGATTTTTTTCATCGACGATCTTTT
Source organism: Heteropelma amictum (assembly GCA_959613375.1). Classification (NCBI taxonomy): domain Eukaryota; kingdom Metazoa; phylum Arthropoda; class Insecta; order Hymenoptera; family Ichneumonidae; genus Heteropelma; species Heteropelma amictum. The sequence goes on from OY390724.1 coordinate 5,279,803, forward strand.
TAAAAATTATCAATTCATGCGATTATCGTATTTCATCAAATTCTCAAGAGGTTACCTATTATATGTTCTTATACGTCGTACTAACATTGGAATGAAAAAAAGTTACATACACGAAGCATTCTAACAAGGTTGACGTTTAATATCGAAATTCACAATCGGATAATAATGCAAAATAATCAAGATGTCTTCGACTCACACAACGTAAATGTGTCGCGTAGACTGTTTTATCATTAATCAATGATTATCGCGGAAGATTTTATACGGAAAATATTGATTGTAAAGGTATTTTGTGCAAGATTTAATTTAAGCCATCTCCCGAACGATTCACATAACGCGTATAAAAAAGGCAGAACCGAGGTAAAAAGTCATCAAACACGAGCACCATGTCTCTGAAATTCGTCGTCGCGTTTGGAATTCTCTTCGTTGCTACACAAGCCGGTGAGTTGGGATTAGGAAAGCAACGATTCATTAGAGGCAACGTTTCGGTGAATTGTACGTAAATTTTGCTCTCACATTGAAAATACAATTTCAATTTCATAGCCCAATCGCGTCTTGGTTACAATATACCGAATTTCGGTGGAGACTTTGGTCGTATCGTTGATGGTGAGGACGCCAAAAAGGGTGAATTTCCTCACCAAGTGTCACTTCAATGGGGCCTTCCACCTATTGTTCCCTACAAACATTTCTGCGGTGGTAGCATCATTAACAGTCAATGGGTCGTTACTGCTGGACATTGCGTTCGAGGTGTACCATCATTCGGACGTGTTGCCGTAAAGGCTGGTAAATACAATATAAAGATCACAGAGGCCGACGAACAGGTTGTCCAAGTGGCACGTAGTATCGTTCACGATAAGTACAAAGGGTAAGTTTTCCTCGATTTAATTCATACTTGCATTACCATATGTCGCCGATAACCAACATTGTGATGTCATAAATTTGTAATAACCATGCAGAAAATGGGTTCATCAGCTTTTGTGTTTTTCATTCGTTTTATATTTGCAATGTATATACAATGAATTATTCGATGAACAGCGATAGAATCTTCTTCTTGTCATAAATAAAATCTTGAAGAAAAAAATCTCAGCAAAAAGACCTTAATCAATAAACACTTTGAATAACAACATCCCGGGAGAAAAATCTTTTGGGTTGAAAAATATTGATACACACATTTCTCAATTGTTGAAACGTCACTGAATAAGGAATAACACACTTACACACGATGCTAATAGTTACATTAAGCAGCGCCTAATATTTATTACATCACAATCATACACTTTACACATACACTTTTCATACACAAGTATTCTGCAGCAACAATTGCATACTGAGATATGTGATTAATATTACTAGAAGACTTTTTTCCAGATATATTTCAGCTGAGATATTCTTGGCAATGATACTTTGATTAAGAGATATGTTTAACCCTAGACACTGTTGCTTAAGGTTTTCACCAGAGATATTCATGTCATTCAAGTTTCGACTATTCCGAAACAATTTCAACTTTTCCACCCTTCGTTGTGATCCTCTCAACATCACAGAACATAACAAAAAATCCTATTTTAAAAATGAACGAAGTTTGAACGGAAGATCTGCTGTCTAAAAACGACCAGTTAAGAACTGTTGATTTGGGAATTACAGGCAATCAAAGTTAAAGATGCGATATTTCACTCATCAGGTGATATCAGCTGATATCGGCGAAAAATGACCGTATGGGGACTCATACAAGATGAAATTGTGAAAAATAGTTTAAGCCTAAAGACGTAGTTGCTTGCTTTGTAAAAAAAAATTATCTCGACGTGGTCAACGCTTAACGGATATTCAACAATGCTGTCAAAGTTTGAGAAGCATTAACCCCGTGAAAAATTTTAAACACGTTGATTTGAAGTGATGATAATGTCAAAAAGTTTATGACAAATTGTCAAAAAACGAAAATTGTTCGGTAAACACTTAAACACCTATTTTTCTTTTCGTAAGAAATAAGTTTATCAATTTTTCTGATTCAACATGAATTTTTCAGATAACTTTTATTTTACGAAAAATTGTCGCAGGTAGTGAAATATGCTTGAAAGATTTTAAATTTTTCTTATATATTTTTCTCACTTCAATTCCAACTCGAAAGGAACAATTCGTTATTACTATGTTTATCGATGCTTTTATATTATCTTCTAATCAGGGATGTCGCACCCTACGACATTGCTCTGCTGAAACTGAAAAAACCTCTGAAGCTAAACAAGGCAGTCGCGGCCATAGATCTACCGGAAGTTGGAGTGACACCACCTGGAAACAGCGTCCTCTCCGGATGGGGTTCGGTGGCACCAAATGGTCGACAATTGCCCAATATATTGCAAAAAGCTGACCTACCAGTTGTCGACATTGACACCTGCAAAGCTAAATTAGAAAGCCTAGTTGGACCTTCGCCCTTGCATTCGACAAATGTCTGCACGCAAACATCAAGCCGGCATACTGCCGCATGCAGTGTAAGTACTAACTAAATGAACAGTAAAAATTAATCGTCTAAGTACAGTTGGAGGGAGGCCTGGAAACGATAACGTTACTCGGGTCTACATTTAATTAGACAGATACCTATTGGGTAATTAATTTTTGTATGTATATGAAATTGCACATACTGGGTAATTGAACACTTTTACAGATTACCAAACATAATAAATATACAGCGTGAGGCACTAAATGTTGTCACCTCAAATATCTCGGTAATCATCGACGTCACAAAAAAATGTTCCAGACAAAAGATGTACGGTGCGAAAGGGGTCATCAAATGCGACCATTTTTTTTTTATTTCGGCGGAGGCGCTTCCGCACAATGACGATCACATCCACTTTTTTAATACATAGAACATGGAATGTAATACTGAAAAAGTTTCAAATGAAATGCGAGGAATCCAACGAAAGTTTTCCTCCCATGCGCGATTAACGTTTATTTAGATTTCATAATACAAACAAAGATGAGGGAGGGGCCGGAATATCGAAAAAACCTTACTTCGAATTCTCGTAACTCGGGATATACGTGAATGTAATAAAAAAAATCATTCGATCTACTTGACACATGAATGCTGCCGCGATTTCAAATAATTGGTGATCCATTATAAAGAGATTTGATTGAACTCAAATTCGATTATCATTGTTTTTGTTTACAGGGTGACTCTGGCGGCCCTCTTATCCGCAAAGATGCTTCCGGTGATGCCAAATTAATAGGAATTGTATCTTGGGGTGTAATGCCTTGCGGCACAGATGGTGCTCCCTCTGTGTTCGTTGATGTTGGACAATTCGTTGACTGGATCCAGGATAAAATACAAAATAATTGATTACCTCGGCATTTGACGATGTACAGGCTTTTAATTTTAATAAATTTATAAGTAAAAACTTGAACTACGATTTTTTTCAAATTCATCCTGTTTTTCGAATTCCTGTTTATCCTGTTCATCCATGACTTTACATGCGCAGTAATTAATCATTATTACGATTTAATGTCTTATCGGTGCATCAGCATATGTTTCGAGAAATTTTGCTGAATCAATAAATGCTGGACATTACAATCTCATTCAGATTTATCGTCGATAGGAAAACAGGAGTACGGAGTAGGATCGATGACCTGAGATAACTATGAATCTAAACCAATGAGCGCGTCTCTTTGGGCAGCTTCGACATGATTGAATCTTTCAATCGCAGTTCAATCCGGTAGATTGTATTCAATAAACTAGAAAGGGAAATGACTTTACATAAACGGAAGAGCGATCAGCAGAAACGGTTATTTCTTGCTCTTAATTTAAACGCTAACGTCTGGCATTTTTTTTTACCACAGAAATAATAATGTTAACAATATAATAACGAAATATGTTCGTCCTATAATTAAATATCGTCTACAATTATCTCAATTCCGATGATTTTTCATAAATAATGTGAATAATAAAAAGATTGAACGAACTTTATTACGATCGTAATTGTATGAAGCGCCTCTTCCGAGATGAACAACTGTGTGGTACCTTTACTTTGTACCGATGTCGCCACAGTTTTATAGCATAAATTAATAAATAAACAAAAGCCAGGGCCAGGAACTACTTCTTCATATAGGCTCACTGACGTGTCATTGCCGAAATTCCACCATTTTTTAACGCTATTATTTTTTTATTATACACTGAAAAAAAGGATTGGTAAATTCAATTTAATATTGTTCAAATCAACCAAATTTCGCGGTCACGGGTGGCGAAATAAATATGTAGTTGATTTAAACAAATAATTACGTTGAATTGAAAGTATGAATTCTGTTATGACAACCAAATCGTGATTTGGTTTAACGAAATTTTCAGTAGACCCAACCAAATATACAGTTTTTCTGATCCTGTGGATTACTTAATTTGATCGTATGTTAATTTGCAGAACACAAATTACTGAAATAAATTGACCATACATATGCTGAATTTTAATTCAATTTTATTATCAAGCTACGTATTAATTATATATGAGTATATAAATATTTACTTTTTAACAGTGAAGTAAACATATATTTATATACAAATATGTATTTTTCATATATATAAATATATATGTATAGCGTATCCGCTATGAATCAAAACCCGCTTTTTGGCCACCCTCCGAACGAGAGACCGTTCGGTTTTCGAGCAAGCGCATCGGACGTCAAATCCGGTATATAAAAATCGTCCTCAAATTGAGAACGATAATAATCGTTGCTATGTTTCTATATATGTTTTCCCTGGCTCGAGGTCGCTTGGGAGCGAAACGGTGGCCATGCGCCGCACTGCGGCCAATGTACGAACTTCTCGCTGCTATCGCAATCATGAATTGAACCAACTAATTTTAAAGAGTATATTCAAACAAATGTTGAATAGAGCTCAACGCATAATTTACTCAAACTAACGACGAGAATCATTCTAATGTATATCGTTTGACTAGATTTGGTGAACTAAATAATTGTTACTAATTATTTTGTTGAAACAACCATTACACGTCAAATGATAGTCATACTGAACTTTTCGTACAGTACCTCAATTTCCATTTCGCCACGTGTCAGGAGTAATTATCTTAAAAATAATTCTAATATAAAAACACATTATATCGTTTTTTTTTTCAAACAGGCCATAGCTGATGACTAAGTTCAATTTGAAAAAATATGTAGTTAATGGAAACAAAATATAGTCAAATGTACCAAATGTGCTACTAACCAAATAGCACGGTTGAAATAGCTAAATCGATTTAGTCGATCTAACCATTCTGCGATTGATTCAACCAAAATATGATCCATTCTATCAAATTTCAGGTTGACCAAATTTGTAAGGTTGAATTTACGAAACCTTTTTTTCAGTGTAGTATTATTTAGTATTATTTTCATGAGGAGTGTGATAACGGCTATAAAACGATGTACAAAGATTTTCCAGGTTCATCTCGAAGGCTGCCCTGACAAGATCCTATAGGACTACGTTGCTGTAAAACTGATTGATTTTCCTAACACAGGAAATTGCACTGCATAGGTCAACCTCAACATGCATGACTGCTGATAGGAGCATAGATTGGAATACAGGGAACCCTGGTTACGCCGGCCATTCAGGAACTACCAGAATTCCCTGTGGTTCTTCCTTGTTAATATTTAGCAAAATCTTCAAAATTAGTAAGACGGTGGGAAGGCATAGAAAAAATAGAGTTTCCAACATATAGTGAACGCATCGACAGTGATAGCATCTGGATCTCTATACCGGGAAATATAAGTTTTGCATTTCGCATTCAATCGTGTAGCGAATAAATAAATATAAATAAATCGGCCTATTGCCGGTGTTTACGTCAAGATCAAGTTGCCTTTAAGTAACGCATAGAAGGAAAAAAAAACTATGTAATTTGATATGCCGGCAATAAAATACATTTTATTACTACTACAACACATAGTTCCACAAGCAATGGCTCAAGTCCGCTGTAACGTGGACCTAACATGCGCATAACAGAATCTTATACAATAAGTCCGACCATGAATACGGGCCTACGGGCTAAAATATCAGAATATAATTCGACGTCTTAATGTTACTATAATAAATACGGTTATTTAATGGAATTCCACCTGCACTTGACAGAATTTATTTTTTATGTTTCTTTCTAACACTTTACCGACCGGTAGCGGTTCGAGAATCCACTCAGCCGCAGATTGTCCGAGGCACCTGCTCGGTTTCGGCTTAGACTGTCGCGCGGGAATATACCTATGCGCTTTCTTATGCTCTGGTAAAATTGTACGCTTTGTCTTATTATAGGATAACCAAATTTAATGAAATCTTTTATTTTAATGATATTAGTGCTAAACAACATGTATTTTATCTATTACAATCGTTTTCAGTTTAATATTTACATAAAATATACCATAATCCATATAAACTGTATAAAAATATGGATGCTTTCAGAGCAAAGCAACGAGTATCCGAATACAAAATAAGAAATGCTCGTTGCTTGCTACTTGCCAGTCTAACCTAATCGAATCTAACGGAAAATAGAAAAGTCGAGTAATTGACTACCGGTCGGTAAGCGCTGTGGAATACAAGTCGATTAATTGGCTACCGTCGGTAAAGTGTTAATACCCACTTTTTATCCTCAGAAAATGAAAGATGACTACGATATTGCTTAACCGAAATTAGAAGCCACTTTAAAACTAAACAAAGTGATTAGATGAGTGATAAATATACGAAAATTCGAAGGAAAAACATCGGCCATATGGCCTTTTTGTGACTGTTCCCTCAATCGAATTAATTATTTCAATCAAATTTTATTGCTTTATCGAATGGATAGAATACAAGAAAACAAAGGTTCCAATGCATTCGACGAGTTTTAGTGCATTGCCAAGAAGTAATTCATGATTACTGTTTCGTTGTATTATCAAATAAATGTATATTGTTGCAGTGCTATAACGCAATTGTCCCGTTTAAAAGTTAGTGCCATCTATTTTCAGACTTTGAAATCGGAAAATAGAAAAAAAAGGTAGATGATAAAATGTTAAGTTTCGTTTTCGTTAAAGTGTATAGTAGGAATATCTCATGATTGTTACCGAAAAAACTTAACAAAAGAAAAAAAAAGAATAAAGTCCATGTGTAGCACGGCCGCACTGTTTCTTTTTTTGATGATTTTGGAACTTGTGGCGTTCGTATCTCAGGAAATTTATCGTAGAACATGATAAATCATTTTTTACTATTATTGTAAATTGCTCATGTATCCAACCATTAATTGCGTCATTAATTGGAGCTTTCCACCTTTCATTCATACTGGCATTTCTGTGATATTAACATTAAAAATTGCAGCATCACTGGGTATATTTGTAAAATATATATTATGTTCAAATATGTTTAGTGACTGTGTATGGAACCCTGCTAAATCTTTTTTCGAATGATCGTTACAGCAATTCCAACAGATTAAATCGGTGAATTTGAGGTATCCTGCGGAATTCCTACTGTTTGATAAAACTGTAATCAATCAAGTGAGCCAGTATCGTACCAACAATACATTCATAAATGTGTCTGTGTCATAATGTGATAACCACTCGATGTACACGAAGCATTCTAACAAAGTTGACGTTTAATATCGAAATTCGGAATTGGACAACACTGCAAATGAATCAAAATTTTTTCGAATCACAATAACGTAAGTGTGTCGTGCAGACTATTTTATCATTAATCAATGATTATCAAGGAAGATTTTATACGGGAAATATGGATCGTAAAGATATTTTGTGCAAGATTTCATTCACGCTACCTCCAACGATATAGATAGCACATATAAAAGTGAATGATTCGCAGTAAAAATCAACAGACACGAGCACCATGTTTCTGAAACTTGTCGTCGCGTGTGGAGTTCTGATCGTTGCGACAGAAGCCGGTGAGTTGAAATTAGAAACACTACGATTTATCAGAACTAACAATTACGAGTATTTATGTATTTGAATTTTTCTCTCCCATCGAAAATATAATTTCATAGCACATTTTGGTTACAACCTACCAAATTTCGGTGGAGACTTTGGTCGTATCGTTGATGGTGAGGACGCCAAAAAGGGTGAATTTCCTCACCAAGTGTCACTTCAATGGGGCCTTCCACCTGTTGTTCCCTACAAACATTTCTGCGGTGGTAGCATCATTAACAGTCAATGGGTCGTTACTGCTGGTCATTGCGTTAAAGGTGTACCATCATACGGAAGTGTTACCGTAAAGGCTGGTAAATACAATATAAAGATCACGGAGGTCGACGAACAGGTTGTCGAGGTGGCACGTAGTATCGTTCACGATAAGTACAAAGGGTAAGTTTTCCTCGATTTAATTCATACTTGCATTAACTCCATATGTCACCGATATGCAACATTGTGATGTCATAAATTTGTAATAACAATGCAGAAAAAAGCTTTGTCAGCTTTTTTGACTCATTACTCATTACTTGAGGTTTTTTCCCTGAGATTTTCATGTCGGAGATGGAAAGAGGGTTCTTTATTCAATTATCGGATCATGAGTTTATTTTTTTATCATTTTTATGTCAAAATCAATGTAATGGGGTATTCAAGTTTCAACTATTCCATGCTTTGTTGTAATTCTTTCATGTTCACAGAACATAAAAACTTGAGCACTCCGACCAATAACGCGAAAGCCTTGACAGAGTTGATGAAAAGTTGGAATAATTAATTTATTTACATGTTTATAAAGAGACTATGAAAATATGAAAAAAGAATCCTATTTTGAAAATGAATGAAGTTTCAACAGAAGACATTCTCTGCTGCCTAAAAACTGTCCATCTGTCTCTGTGTAATATCGACGAAAAATGACCGTATGAGGACTGGTATAAAGTGCAATTGTAAAAAAAATAGTTCAAGCTCAAAGACCCAATTGCTTCATTTGTTAGAAAAAAATTGTCCCGATATATATCACAAAATTCGAAGACAATTTCAAAAAATTGAACCGCAAATATCAAAAAATTATTGACAAATTGACGAAAAGAGAAAATTGTTCGGTCAAAACTTACAAGACTATTTTTCTTTTCATATGAAATAAGATTATTAATTTTTCTGATGTGACATAAAATCTTCAGATAATTTTTATTTTACCAAATATTGTCGCAAATAGTGAAAGATTGTATGAAAAATTTGTAATTTTCCCTATAAACTTTTCCTGCTTCAGTTCCAACTTGAAAAAAACAATTCATCATTACTATGTTTATCGACGCCTTTATATTATCTTCTAATCAGGAATGTCGCACCCTACGACATTGCTCTCCTAAAACTGAAAAATCCTCTGAAGCTAAACAAGGCAGTCGCGGCCATAGGTCTACCGGAAGTTGGGGTGACACCGCCCGGAAACAGTGTCCTCTCCGGATGGGGTTCGGTGGCACCAAATGGTCGAAAATTGCCTAATATATTGCAAAAAGCTGAGCTACCAGTTGTCGACATTGACAGTTGCAAAGCTCAATTGGAAAGCCTAATTGGACCTTCGCGCTTGCATTCGACAAACGTTTGCACGCAAGCATCAAGCGGGTATACATCCGCATGCAGCGTAAGTACTAACTAAATGAACAGTGAAAATGAATCTTATTGCAAAAAAAATGCGGGTAGGGATGGAGTTTAGGAAAAACGTTACCTCGAATTCTCGTAACTCAGGGTGTATGTGACCGGAATAAAAAAAAATTCATTTACTTGACACGTAAATGCTGCCGCGACTTCAAATAATTTTTCCATGGTAATGACACGTCATTGAATTCAAATTTAATTATTATTATTTTTGTTTACAGGGTGACTCTGGCGGACCTCTCATCCGCAAAGATGCTTCCGGTGATGTCAAATTAATAGGCATTGTATCTTGGGGTATAATGCCTTGCGGCATAAGTGGTGCTCCCTCTGTGTTCGTTGATGTTGGACAATTCGTTGACTGGATCCAGGACAAAATACAAAATAACTGATAACCTGGGCGTTTGTCGATTTGCAGGCATTCGTTGCAATTTTTATTCATCAACATCATGTTTCTTGTTTATCATTACCATCAATAAATTTATACGTATAAACTGGAACAACGATAATGTTTTTTAAATATAACCTGTTTTTCGATGCGAACAGTTTTTTTAATTCTCCAATGATTAATTATGAGTACGATTTAATATCTTATCGGTGCATCAGCATATGTTTCGATAAATTTTGGTGAATCAGTAACTGCTGGACAATACAATGCTATCCAGATTCATCGTCGACAGAAGTATAAAGTGTGGAATACGATCGATGACCCGAGATAACTATAAATCAAGACGAATGGACGCGTCCCTTTTGATAGCTTCGACATGATTGAATCTCTTTATCGCGGTTCGAACCGGTCGATTTTGTTCAATAAACTAGAAAGGGAAATGACTTACGTAAACGGAAGAGCAATAAGCACAACAAGGTTATTTCTTACTCTTAATTCAAACGCTAATGCCTGGCATTTTTTTACCACAGTAATCATAATAATAATAATAATAATATAATAAAGAAATATTTTCGTTTTACAATTCAAATTCTATAATTATCTCGGTTCTGATGATTTTTCATGAATAATTTACGAATAATATCCAGAAATGTTCACGCTGATACAATTATATTACAATGTGCAAAGAGAACAAAAATGTGAAAAATGAGTAATTTGGATTTTTCAAAATGATACTCGAACTGGACGGTACTCTCAAATTAAATACATTCTTATCGTGTACTTAACGGTGAAAATATAAATCCTTGAACAATACTAAATGACATGAACTATTTGCGAAAGTGCTTTCGAAACGGCTGTTGTCCAAGGCGTTCCGATAAGAGTTATATTATGCGTGCGAAGACAATTTAACATTCTGAACGGTCGGGAAAAAAAAATTATGTATGACTATACAGCATGTCCCAAAAGGGTCGTCCGACCTCTGCAGGGTGGGTAGATCTCGAAATTCTGGATCGAAAAGTCCTCGGCGGTTTTTCGAGCGGAAACTCCACTGAACGAGTACACATTTGGTTTGTTTATTTAGTTAAACTCAAAATAAAATAAATGAATAATGATAATAAAGGTTCAATTTTACACATCCTGATTGATTGACTAACATTGTTCTCGAATGAACTTAATTGACAAGTGATATAATCAACTCGATAAATTACTATTTTTCCTTAGTTTTCCAACGAATCGTCTTAAAAAAACGAAATGAGCGTTTTTTCAAGACATAAATTGTGAAAATTCTGAGTGGTCAATATTTTCAAAACTCTTGACACCAATAAATGAAAATTTGAAAACTGCACGTTTCAGTCTGTGAATGTTTCACAGAATGTGTGTATTTAGTGTCAATAAAAGTCGTTTGCGCGGATTATCAGTATTGTTAATAATGCGAATCAAAAAATTGAAGAATCGCTGAAAACGATGGATGAAAGGGACAGATCGACAAAGATGAATTCCTTAGGAATTCCTTACAGGATTCATATATTTGCATATATTGATCATATATGATTATATCTTGTTACATATGATCACATATAACCGTTTTTCCTATTAACGATAGTATATTCAACTAATTGATAGACTGGATATATATAAATGGTATAATCTTCATTGGATATCCAAGAATCAAGATAATGCGACGTGTACTGTAGCAAACTATTGGATTGATTGCTTAGAGATTTATGCACATGACGAGTGAGTCTATGAAGCGGGAAATAAATAACTTTCGTATCAACCAAATGTGTTTACTCAATTTATTCGTAAAATAGAGAAAGCGAATTTATGATTCTCTCGTGAAAAAAATGATTCTTATGGACCTTGATATAAGTAAGAATTACAATTATTTCCTCGCGATTTCGCTTCACTTTTTCTTCCGTGTTGAATAAATGTTTTACCTTACCATGTCCAAATACGTACAATGACGCTTTTCTCTCGAAATCATATTTCCAATTCATGAACTCACAAACAGGGTTAGAAGAAAAAGTAGTTTAGCTTTCACCATGTGAATAGGAAAATTCTTACTCGGTTTTCGTGTTTGGTTATACGTTTCAATTCAAGCGCAAACTGACTCATCCGGATCAACGTTTAATCAGGTTTTTTCTTTCGAGTCGAGGACCTCGACTTCAAGTTCCTCGTGTCTGAGGGACTCTCTCACCTTGGTGGTCGTTGATCGGTGGAAATGATTCCACATCGTCTTTTCATTCACTGTACCGAGATCCGTGACACCTCAAGTTCCTCCGTTTCTTTTTTTCCACTCTACAATTAGCTGGCTTTTTCGATCGAAAAGTAATTAAATACGATGTACAGGACAATAACTGTGATTCCTATCGTTGGTGTTGTGTTGTGCGTTGTCGAAGTACGTTTGGGAATTGAACTTCTGGCGAGTAGACCAACGAGAATAGTCGGTGGTCAAAATGCGGAGAAAGGTACCCATCCTTGGCAAGTTTCGATACACTGGGCCGATGATAAACGTGGATTATTACCGCGTCACGTATGCGGTGGTAGTTTGCTCAAGGCTGAATGGATTCTAACAGCTGGGCATTGTAAAACTCTCGCACCAGCAAGAACACCGGGATACTACATTATTTTAGCGGGCAAGCATAAACTCGGTGTAAAAGAGGAAACTGAACAGAGTCGTCTGGTCATGAGAACTTTTGTTTATCCGGAATATTCGGGGTAATTACTCAATTTTTGTTTGTTTTACGGCCGCTAAGAAAATAATAACACTGTCTATCATTCAATAACGTTTGACGTTGGAACGAGACGTAATATAACCAAGGCTCTCGTTACGTTACAAGAAATAAACATCGCTCGATGATTTCGCCGCATTTAAAAATAACGAAATATCTACAATTTTTTGTATCTAAACGTAATTAATTTCGTGTTCGAAATATGCTTTTTTTCGACGATTAATTGTTGATCTTAGACAAGTTGCACCTTACGATATAGCGTTGATGAAACTCGATGAACCTTTCGAGTTGAATCCGTTCGTTGCAACGATCGCATTGCCGTACCCGGAAAGCGTACCTGAAGGTAATGCTATGCTTACCGGATGGGGAAGCATCGGAAGAACTCGAGCACCTCACAATCCTGAAATACTTCAATATGCTCTTCTTCCTATATTGGATTATGACGTTTGCCGACGAGCCCTCAATAAAGTGCTTCGTCGCGAAGGTCGAAACCCGCTTCACCCTACGAATGTTTGTACAGGTCCTTTGAACGGTACATTGTCTGCGTGCAAGGTGGGTTTTGTTTTTATTAATGGAGCAAACATATGTGAACTACTCTTTTTTTTTTCAATATTTTACACACGTATGATATTTTTCTGATCCCAAGTATACTTTTTATATTTGCCAAGATTTTACGCATAAACACAATATTTTCTTGATAATTTTGGCAAAAGAGTGTGCAAATGTTGTCTCGGTTCATCGGTTTGATCGGAAAAGTTATCGAACCATTGATAAAATTGCATTAACGAAAAATGATAAAGTTTGCATTTTTACGTTTTATATTCAAATATCTTTATATCGGGCAAATTTCGAGGCGTACTCACCAGTTTTTGTGGCACAGTCTTTTGAAAATGCGAAATATTTTCATCTCGACAATATTGTGAAAGATTTTTTTATCTCACGTTGACAAAATTGTCTTCTATTTGACATTTCACGCTGAAACGTGATAAATTTACCTGAGCCGATAGGAAAATCTTCGTAGGAGGCTCACATAATCTTCTACAGAATTCTAATACAAATAAGCGACCCCAACGTACAATTGATGGACACTTTTTAAACAATGAAAGAAGCCAAAAAAACAACTCTTATTGAAATAGTAGTATTGGAGTATATTCAGGATTCAATGTTATTTTAATAATTATTAAGGGGCACCTCTAGTGTGACCGCCTGAAAACAGGTGATTTTTCGGAATTTTTTAAAAGAAAACTACTGCATAGAATGTTTGAATGTTTTACGGATATATTTCTAGAGATATAATATATACATGATAACATTTTTGGACCAAAAAATTGAAAATTTAGCGAGTTATTCGCAATCTCCTAAGCTTCCAAAACTCCCCCCTCCCCTACTGCAGTGCTAGCGACCTTCACATCCCCCGAAATAAAAAAAAACCAAAAAGTTTGTTAAACTAAAAGATATTGCCCGTATCATGACACTCTATCGAAAAAAAATTGAAAAATTATTCGATCGGAAAACTGGAGGTTCACGGTACGGAGAAACATAAAAGAAGCTGCAACAAGAATCGAATCGATCGGGTGAGTTGTCTCCGAGGTATAACTGCAACAAATTTGAAAAATGTAGTTTCGAGAAAAACGCGCTCATATCTCAAAAACCATTTGAGATATGCACTTGAAGTTTGAGTATGTTATTTTTAAAGGTATAGCCTATATCTATACGAAATATGCAAAAAGAAATCGATTTTTTCAAAATTTTACGCCAGCGGTGCCCCTTAAGATCGTAATATGAACTGTTGCACGATGATTAACATTTTTCAATCCAAAAATGTACCAACGAAATAAATCACCATTGATACTTTCGTTCAAATAATCTCAACGATTCGATAATTTTCAGGGTGACTCGGGTGGACCATTAGTTATGTTAAACAGTTTTGATCAAGCTGAAGTAATCGGGATCGTGTCCTGGGGGCTCTTTCCATGCGGAGGTAGAAACGCACCGTCTGTTTACACTCGTGTATCTGCTTTTGTACCGTGGATTCTCAAAATCATGTTGAATTACTGACTTACCCGAAAAACTTGCGAATTGCAATGGAAATAATAATGTATAAATAAAAATAAAAGAATAAAATTATTCAAACATTTGAATTCGATAAGTTTAGGACGCAGCAATACTTTATTCTCTCAGGATCACATATTCGTACAGCATTGAAATGTCTTTTTTGTGCCTATCTAAAACTTTGCCACACAACGACAAATGCAATTACCCAGTACATGTATATAAATATTTATCTGTTACAAGCAGTTTGCACTAAATATGTTTACATATTTTTGCGCCGATACATTAAACACAAATACTGAACGACGAAATTATTCGACGTTTTCCTGAAGCAAACTAAAGAGCTTTCCTGAAATTTGTTTCTTGTGTAATTTTTATATGACCCTCGTAGAATAAACATCCTGATTGACCAATAATCCTCAACGATTTTAAATGGTCACAAAGCAATTGGAATAAATATTCCCATCGGAGATCAATACAACCCTCGATACTCTGATTTCAATAAGTTTTAATATTGAAGCCATTATTGATAAAAAAAAAACAATCGTATGCCAATGATTGTTATTTATTGTTCTTGTCATTCTTTAGTTACGAAAATAAATTTGTATCATTAGGCTCCCAATTTCCGTTTTGTTGGGACTTTAATTTCATTATTAGAGAGCAAAAACAAATAATTCGTACGAGAATATTTAGATTCTGAAAAATTCGATGTTAACGTCATGAGATTACAAAATTAGTCAAATTAAAAAAAATTTCATTGCACTTTGTTTTCCACAATCCCAAAAAATTAAATCCATAAGGCTGTACACGGATTTTTAATGATTATCAGACTGAAATGGCATGATCGGTTCGGACGTCAAAGAAGGAACGATTGTATAAAAAAGAAAATGCAACAAATCGAGATACACTTTTAAACGATTTTCCAGTAACCGTATATGAGGGTCAAGACGATAGTAACGATACTATCGAATCGATCGATCGAACGAATCTCAACTTGCAAAAAGAAATAAATAAACTTCCGTCTTATCCTAACTTTCTGTTATAAAATTCAGAGAGTAGAAAGACAATGAAATACCAACATTATGCACATGAAGAAAATATCTAAATAAACATCTAATGGCTACACGACAAACACGCAAGATCATTTTACTTTCAACATCTATACTTGATGGCGCAAATTTAATGCATTTTTTTCATCGCCAAGCGAACGCTCTATTATGCTGCGTTAATAAATAAATAAATCATTAAATGTTCAATCAACGAGAAAAGAATGAACGTGACTCGTTGTCCTAACAAATTTTCCTGATAATGATGCATCACAAATACAAAAAATATACATGTATCGTTACTGATGCGACAGTTCGTGAAAGAAAAATGTTCTTTTTTCTTTCCGTATTTCTCGATACAGGAGCGTTAGGATTGATAAATTCATCCTCCATTGGACTGAACTTGAGTGATCATCTTATCCTATGGTTTTCAATTCATGATAGCGCAGAAAGGCCATTCTTTGAAATCACTTTACTTCGCTTAGTCTATAAAGAAAATTTTTCAGGCAACCTTAAGTGAGACCGTGATGCACGGTATCAGATACGCGCAAGTTGCGTAAAACAGATCTTGTAGTCATCACCACCCTAATGACTAGCAAAGCGTATTTTTTTTTGCATCTCCCAATGAATTCAATATATATATATATATATATGTATATATATTTATTCATCTATTTTCAGTTCTTTTTATCTTTTTCGTTTCATCTATACGTTTAGTACAGACATCCGATCTCGCTTTCCTAGAGGTGGGTCTGAAAGGGTTGAAATGAAAAATAAATAAACAGGATGAGAAAGAATATTTTTCATAAAGTTGCATGAAAAAGAAAATAAATCAAGAAAAGAAACACGAGGTAAGTCATTGCAGTTGGCGAGTTATGAAAAAATGGTGACACTTGAGGATCTTCTTGTTGAGCGCCAGCACGCACGACAAAACCGAAATAGCGTGCGAATTAAAAAAAAAAAACTCTCCCGTTTTGATGGTACCAAGCATAATAATTTCACATGATTGCAAAATTAAGAAGTTATTAGCGAATGGTTTTAAAAAAAATTGGAGATAAATATAGAAGACTCGTCTTCTTTTCGCGTGGAAAAAATTCCTTCATTTTTTCGAATACACATGAATATTTTCATCGCGCCGAATTTTTTTCGTTAATGTCAAAGAAATAATAAAATATTACAAATTATTAATAATTATCTTATGCAAAGGTACTCGGAAGAATTTCGCGACTTCTCGGAAAACTGAATAAATTTATTTGAGATGAAAAAATGGTCTCTTTTTTTTCCGACTATCTTTTCTAACAATTTGTTAATAACTGTTCGATATTGCCATTGTGCGAAATCAATATGCTCGGTACGTTCTATAGTTGATTTTTTTTTAGATTCTTATATCATCGTTAAGTACTTGAAATTCGCATCTTACTTCAGTTTTGTTGGGAGTGTACCTCCAGAATATTCAGAAATTGTGATGCAAATTGATATTCAAAATATTGCAATTTTGTGTCATAATAAAAAGAAAATTTAGAAAAGCGGTACTCGAAAAACGGAAGTCTCGTGAAATTGTAGTGATTTACACGATGGATTCCTTCTTTAGTGAATAAATTCAATAAATTGTCGTTGAATCGTACGTAAAAGCACATGTATAAACGGAATTATTTGCAATGTATTAATCTTCCGCAAAACGATTTTTAATAAACTTCTATGCGGAGTTTACGATTTTTTTTAAGAAAAATAAAATGTTCAGGATCTACTTTGGTGCATTAGTGCAGTTTGACAACGTTGTTAGAAGTGAAAATATTGTACACATTCTTCGTATTTCACCAAAGCATCCAGTAGCAATCGAACGAATTCGCTTGACAGAAAAATCGCATTATTGCAATATTTTTCGAGCTGTGTTTGTTATTTTCCTTAAATAACAATCCCGAGATGCAAAACATGCAATAACATCATAGTTTTATTTCACAGTTTTTTTTTTGCTGGTTCGATCCGCTATATCGTGCGTGGCAAGTATCGAAACAAGTTCATTCATTTGACATTACATTGTGGAAGAATCAAGAATTATATCATTCCGCGTGCTTGCTGCGTGATATTGGAGAAGGAACTTCAGTACGCTGAATTTCCTAAGTGTGGGAAAGAAGGAGAAATGGTTGGAACTGCAGGATATGGCTCTACTCTCTTTTTCTTTAATTAATCTCAACCAAGTTTGATCTTAAATATTTCCATCCCAAAAGATCCAAGGTGGAATTCTAAAATATTACTACGACTTACTGCTTTTATTTTTAGCTCACACGAAATATGATGGACTTTTGAGATATTTTGGAACAGAGATGTCTAAGAGCAAGGAAAAGGAAAAATAGAGCCGTTCCTGTCGTTGGAATACATGAAAACTCGGTACCACCACAACGCCAATTGACACCAAAACAGAAAAAGAAGAACATCACTCATTTATTCTAATAATGATAATAATGCTTTATTTAAATAATATCATTACTTCGTATTGCCAAATGTTTTCTTCGTCTCTTGTTTGTTCGCTCAAGCTACAATTTGCACAATTTGCTCGTTAATGATGCTCCATCGTTCCACTTAATTGAGTAAAACAGTTAATCAAATATCATTATGCGATATAATGCCATTTCATAAAGCCACGCCGAGGAATCGTACGATCTGCTCGTACAATTTTCTTGCGCAAGACCGTACTTCTCCTTCCGGAATATATATATATATATATATATATATATATAAGTTCTTCGTCAATCGAACGAGTGCAAGCGCCTCAAATATATCGCAAGCAAAGATGAGGGTATTCGTGAGTTGTACATATATACATGATTAATATACGTATACGCTTGCTTTACCTCGATATTTAAGAACCTGCGATTGTCACGGAAAATAAAAACGAATACAGGTGTTTTTCTTCTTTCGTATTTACAAAAGAATCGAATGGAAACATAACTCGTTGGGAAAAACAGAATTTATTAGGCCGCTTAGAAAACTAAATGTCCATAGCTTTAACGCATTTTTTCTCTTGCTGCGCCCAAACGAGATTTAAAAATACAATTACAAATAAAAACCAGATCTTCGGCGTTAACATTAGTGAGAATAGAAAAAGGCGAATAAAAAACGTACGATCTTAGCAAATACTCTTTCCTCGAAAATGTCGCTATAAAACTAAGAAAAAAGCTCTCTGCGAGTATTACTTAATTGATTAATTGATTTTCTTCATTGATTTTCTTTCTCGTGCTCTTGCTATCCTACTACTAAACGTGTGGCTGAATAGGGTTACAAGTGATCGGACGCTTTGCTATTTAGTGTAATTACATCGATTGTGATGTACTGATTATTCGTAAAAAATAGATCATATTTTTGCTCATCGCTAGATCAATTCCATTTGTAAATTGATGGAAGAAAAAAGGGGGAGGGAAAATAAAACATCGAGAAAGCAAATATTTTAAGTGACAGGATATGTTCGAGAATTACCGGGCTAAAATTCATTCAACTGACGATACAGATCGTTTCTTCTATTTTCGATTTTGCTTTATCTTTCCTTTTTCACAATTATCAATTACAAGCAGTCGCAACTTGCCATGAATCCTTCGCACAAAAATCGTGATTGGAGTGTACACAAAGTTTATTCCTCTAAGGTCGAAGAAATCGTATTCTCAGAATTTTTTGACTTCTCCTTGTCATTGCTACACGATCGGATGTCCCACCTCTCGTTAAACCATTCTCAATTCGATGACTTGACAATGATGTCGTTAAAGTTCGGTCCATACGATTGGCCGATTGGCAGCTTCCGCCTATCTGCGTATCACGTTTGTGATTTTTTTCGTCCATTATTGCAAATAAATTTACCAACTCTCAACCATCGTTTTTAAAACACGTAATTGTAGCATGAATTTCGACAAAGTCGCTTCAACGAAATGATCGACAGATTTCAACGTGGAGAATATTTTTCTTATTCATAGATCAGCAAGTAACGTAATTCTTGAATACTTTGAACAATCAAAGACTTGTTAATGCGAGCTCCATTTATTGTCGCAAGACACTCAACATTTTTTCGTTGCTCACAACACAATTTAGCGAAATAAATTGTGCCTCTGAGAGATTTTATTGGTCAATTTTTTTCTGGACATCAGACGTTATGTTTAATCAAGGGATACGTTCAATGTTCCACGTTGGTTTCATTTGCTAAATTGCTCTCACAACTTTCGACCCGGAGAATCTTTCAGAGACGAAGACAATTTTTCTAGAATTTGACCAAAATAATTTTCTTCCTTCAACGGAAGTACGAAAGAGGGCGAGAAAAATCACACAATATGTAGTGACCATTTACAGTGACAAAGTACAACGAGTACGCGATAAAATTGTTCGAGAAAATAATACGTTACGAGAAACAATGATCGTCTACTATTTCGTTGAAGAAACGTTGCTAATCTCTGTGTAATTTATGAGTTACACATTAATGCATGATGGAGCGTGTACATACGAGCGTGTTAGTTGAAACAACTATCACGCGCGACGGTCGGATAAGCTCGAAAGGGACGATCGAAGCGCGACACAGAGAAGATGATGGATAAAAAACAAAATGAGCAACAAACGAAAATCTTTCGGAAGCTCGAAGAGATTCGGGAAAAGGATTCATGCCAAGGATTTTAACGCAACATCTTCCAAATGACTCGACTAAAAGACAAAAATCCTCAATTTTTCATATAATTACGAAAATAATAATCACATCGTTTATTCTCAATTATCACGGGAATAAATTATTGTCAAATTAATTAAATATTATTGAAATTATTCCGAAAATGAAGAAAAATTAGTGACGTTGTTCTCGCGTCTTGTTCATCACAAGCAAGCTGATTCTTCCTATTTTACGTATCCGCTATTTTACGACCACAAGCTTTGATAATTCAACAATATTTATGTATACTCGTACATATATACACATATGTAAGTGTATATGTAATTATGCACTTTTACGGTTTTAATTATTGAACAACATTTTGGCCCTTCAAAACGTTTCGCGTTACAAACTTCCCCGTGTCTAAATTTCGTACGACGTTTCTCTTTTCACGACTAGCAATTTTATATCTTTTTCTTCACTTCAATCTGCACATTCTTATGACAAACGTTTCGAGTATAAGGTATGACCTAACACTTAGCTGTCCATCACTGAATGATTCAATTTCAAATAGATATTTGTATATATGTATATATATATATATATATATATAATATATAATATATAATTAGAGTTCAAGAGAACGGGAGATAGAGTAGAACACATTTACATACACGAGCTAATTTCATTATTTTTTCGTAATAAAAGATACTCAAGTTTGCAAGACCTTTCGCCCTTGCTAGTCGAACTAATTATTTACACCTCCTTTATTTTGTATTTTTTCAATGTCACTTTCCATCGCGATTTCAATCGAACATCCTCCGATACAGAATAATTCTTTTTTCTTAACGCTTCGTTTACGTTTGGCGAAATTTGTATTCCATTTTATTCTGCACAATGACCGACAGCTGAAGCCGAATCTGTATTGCCCAAATTCCAGGATAACACGACGCTTTTAATTCAAATTTTCACTTGTAGAAACCGAAAATTCTTGTTTACTCGACTGGAGTAGCACTCGAAATTAAGCAACCCAAGTTGTACTCTGCGTCAGACCGATATTCCGGCAGAGTACATTTTTATCGTCATTAGCAATCGCTGAAGTGTCTACCGTTACACGTTTTTTTTTGTCATCGAAATTCTTGTACAAATTGCACATTTGAAATTTCGGAATTGCATAAATTTTAACAGTATACGAAGAAAACGAAAAAGAGTTTACCGTCGTGTATTTTCGAAAAAAAAAGAAATACAAAATCATTTTTTGAGCAACCCGATAGAATAGTGAAAAATTGGTACGTACGTACAATTTTTGCGCCGTACTTTTGTTCGATAAAAGAGACTCTTCTGCGTCAATTATCGAAAAATTTTAAAGCCATCGAGTATTATTTCTTTATTTTTGCAACCTCTGCCTGAAAAATCAGATCGTCGATGACCATTTTTCGTACCATTTTGCGAAATATCGCACTGGTACAGTAAAGTGGAAAAATGCCCATCAGATATTGCCTACATTGCGTGATATTTAATTTATGCCATACGAAACACGAAATCACGTCAACCATCGGCGGAGAAAATGAATGTACTTTGCACACTCACATTGAATTTTCCAGGCAGAAATCGCAAAAAATATTGCGCGCAACGTGTGTCGGGAACGAGAATTGCCACGCGTAAAGTTGGAAAAATCGCCTCTGCTTTTGATGCAACTTCTCACTCGTGCTCTTACAAAGTTACACGCCATAAGCTGTCGACTCATGCGGCAACTTTACACGCGACGTTATTCGTTGCTTTCCGCGCTTGCACAAAATACAATTGTGCAGCAAAGTCTCAAATTTTCAAATTTACCCTACATTTCAATCATTGCAGTACAATTTTGATCATTTCGTAATAGACACTGAGATAGTTTCCGTTCCGAGGAATAATCCTAAAATCACCTCATTGAAAAATGATAACCGATAATAATTTGACTTTCCTCGCTTCATCATAAATTTCGAACTTATTTTTAAACCTCGTTAGTATAACAATAATTCGCGTGCAGATCGTTCAAACCCTTGAAGGTCACAATTACGACGTAACCGAAGCTCAAGATCTCTGGTTAGTTTCACAAAAGTGGATACAATGTGAGATTGAGTATGTGTATGAAAGAGAGAGAGAGAGAGAGTGAGAGACATACACACACATACGGAAATAGCAGAGAGACTGTTTATCAGTATTTAGTTTTGCTGCAATATCTTCTGATTTTTTCTCGTCCATTTTCATTTTTTTACGGAGAAACAAGAAGCTGTTCTGTTAAACGGTGGTACCGGTTAAAATGACATAGATATATAGAACAAGTGTGAGGCATAAGACAGATCTTAAAACGCACAGAGGCATAAAGCGTTGAGTATTGCAGTGGAGGTATGTTATATCAGACTTTTTTGAGCCGTCATTTGCAGTCCGATCGAAGACATTGGACAGACGTCATCATGGCCAACTTACCATTTCGGTTGTTAGACTTGCAAGTGCTTCCTCGACGGTCGCAGCCATTTTTCCTTCTCCATCGTTTCGTTCGCTTCCTCGTAGAGGGGTGCTCGGATAACCTAAAATCATTTTTGAATTATTTGTATATTTCTTTTATTATTTCGACAGTAATCAGCTTCTTCTTCGTATAATTGGCGAACATCGAGGCTGTGAAGAAATTTTTCCTTGATGTGCAAGTGTTTTTCGTACACGCACACATACACACACATGTATATGGGTGATTCTTTACCAAATCGTGCGCAACGGATATAGATTTCCATGAAATTCAAGGAATATGTTTCACATGATGCGACATGGGCTTTTCAATTTTTTTTAGATTTTTCGAAAGTCATCTCAGTGAGCTACGCGACCTCAAAGTAGTGACTTTTTATATTTTTTGCGATTTAATGAGCTTTTCAGCTCTTATTTTATTTCTAGAACATCAAGTTATTTGTAAAAATGGTGAATACATAGAAAATCGGAAATTTTCTGAATTTTCAGAAATAGTTGTTCTCGAGGTTCAAAAATAATATCTCAATTTCCAAAATGGGAAAATAAACTTTAAAAACTGAAAAAAGGCCATTCGATCGAAGCTTTTAACTTAAAAAAATTCATGACTTTAGTTTTGCATGTTAGCAACATGCTCCCAAACGTCCGGTAAGGGTAGTTATTAGAGTTTAGCACACAAAAAAATGATACAGTTGTCAGTCAAAATTTACGTAAATCGCGATTTTTTGATGTTTCATCAATTATGACACCCTCAAAAGTTACGTATTGTATTTTCTTTATCTATTCATATAAAAAAAACTTGTAATTTATAATCTTAAATAGGGTAATATCCATTTTTTGCCTATACACATGCGTTGCAGTGACTGAAAACAACGTTTATATCAACTCCATAATTATTAATAAAATTAATTCATTTTTAATTTATATATTATATAGATTTTCGCGATGTATTTACTATTTCCGTTACAAAATAATACTGTAAAGTATCATATACATTTTTTAGGTAAACTTTCATTCTGTAACAACTGTTTACAAATAATTACAAGTGATTTTTATGCGAATAGATAAAAAAATTATAAGACGTATCCTCAGATGGTGTCGTAATTGATAAAATATCGAAAAATCGCGATTTACGCACATTTTGACCGATAACTCGGTTATAATTTTTTTTTTTTTGACTAAACCCCAATGAGTACCATTACCGGACTCATGGGAGTATATTTCTAACATGCAAAGCTGCAATCATGAATTTTTGTAGATCAAAAGCTTGCATCGAATGCTCTTTTTTTTCGATTTTAAAAGTTTATCTTCCGATTTTTTATGTATTCACCGTTTTTACGAAAAACTCGATCTTCCAGAAACGAAATAGAGCTGAAAAACTCATTAAATCGCGAAGAATATAAAAAATCTCAACTTTGAGCAACTGTAGCTCTCTGGGTTGAGTTCCGAAAAATCTGAAAAAATTAAAAAGCACTTGTCGCATTGTTTGGAACATATTCCCTGCGTTTCATAGGAATCTATATTTTTTGCGCACGATTTGGTATAGAATCACCCATATATAAACATACACACACGTATTATATACATATGTACATAATTTTCATTCAATCCAGCTGAATAATGCATTTTTGTAAAACTTTTGTCTATTATCGCGAAAATTATAGAGACCATTCACTTTTAGTGTCACTGTTAAAGAAGTGTGAGTCAAATGGAAAGAAAAATAATAATCAACCGGGTATACTGTATTTCGTTCGAATAAAGTGTTATTAACGTGCGATTTAAAAAGCCGATATTTTTTATAACGGAGAATTTTCCCATTTCCGAAAAATACACGAAATATCTCATCATTTTTTTCATTCTGATCGTTCGTCAATTTAATCGTTCATGAACTAAAGTTACAGCAATTATGTCACTTGACAAAATTCGACTCGAACATTTTACTGAATAACTGCCATTTATTTGTTTATCTTTCGCCAATAGATCCTCGTGACAAGCAATCTTGAAACTATTTCTCAGCTCGAAACAAAATACAGCATTGATAGTTTGAGAATAAATTTCAAACTTTGAAAAATCGATACTGATTTGGCGCAATATCGTTGAACTTCTTTAACCGGAGAAAAAAAAGCAGAGCAGGCTCATACGAGGTTGATGACTCAACTAAAGCGTAAGAGACTGACAACTCCTGAAGAATCGAGGATATTAAAAAAAAACATGGCAGTCAGAAATTCCGTCATTTGGAATTTTCAGAATGATCGATAATCTTGTGTTTTCATCCTTGGATCTGTCAGAAGATATTCAGTCTAGGAAACATAAAATTGACTCAACCCCTAGTGAGCTAATGACGATCCGTGCTAATGTGTGAGTATAAGCGTGTCAAAGCTCTTATGAGTGAAAGAATATATGTTGACGGAAGAATAAATAGAAAAAAGTGATTGAGACACGAACTTATCTCCAGGCTCGACGGTCCTAAACGACTGTAGACTTGGGAGATTCGTTTGCATATGGACGAGATCATTATAAAAAGTGTTCAACAGGATATTCAATGACGAGTGAACAAAAAGTGTTTTATTCTTTAGTGTACGCAATTTATGATTCTTTATTATCCCAACAGCAAATTGGACGTGACATTTCCGTTTTTCCCTTTCCTAGACAGAGCTAAAATGTAGGAGAACATGGTTCGTTTTGTTTTTTTATCCAGTATAAGTTGTCACTGTGACGTACGTTAAAGCATGAGAAGAAAATAAACAACCGATGCATATGTTGCGTCGTTTCTGAGTTGGGTAAATCTTCCAGCCAATTCAACGAGAGTAAAAATTCTTCGAAAGATTATTTGATGCAGACCAACAAATCTATAGTTATCATCGGGATGAAAACTTTCATTTGCGAAAACTTTGATTATACATTAAAATGAAAATGAAACAACGCT
Organism: Heteropelma amictum; assembly: GCA_959613375.1. Classification (NCBI taxonomy): domain Eukaryota; kingdom Metazoa; phylum Arthropoda; class Insecta; order Hymenoptera; family Ichneumonidae; genus Heteropelma; species Heteropelma amictum. The sequence continues at coordinate 5,305,607 of OY390724.1, forward strand.
GATGTTCCGTCGTTCGAGTAATCATCAGTCGATATTTATATCACTACATTAATCCATAGATTAGTTAGCATTGGATGAATTATTCGCCACTTTGGGTTGACAACTCGGAAATCGCAAGGTCAGTTTCTAAATTACGATTGCAGGATTTTCGTGCTGTCAAATCGCGATAAATCTTTCGCGCGAATCATGAATTTTTCGTCAGCCGGACGTACGATTGAAAAGTTATAAGGCCATACACCGAACACTTTTGAAACTCCTGCAGAGTTTTAACAGTCTCTTTTTCATTATTTATTATCAACCTTTTACAAAGCTCACCGAAAATGATTGTTCGAAGATAATTTGAAAAAAAGTATCCGAGATATCTTATGCAAATTGTGCTGCAACCCTTGTGTCATTTTACAATCGAAAAACATTAATCAAACAATAAAATTTCTATCTGAGTAAATTGGAGAAGAGGATTTTAACCGATTTTAATGACCTTGAAAATATTTTGCCAAAGTAAACTGATAAAAGTGAAGAGCTCATCATTAAATTACCGTTAAATAAAATCCAATCCAAAGTTTAATAAATACAAACATTAATATTCAGATGCATGTATAAAAATTTATATTTCGTTTAACGTCGCATCATCATCGTTTGAGGCGAGGTGAATCAAAAATCGTGCGCGCGTGTTCTACTCCTGTCACTAACACGCAGGCATACCTTACGTCTTTCTCGACTCTTGACATTTGTGTTGTAATTACTTTCGAAAGTACTTTGGAAAATTTTCGGAAAAAATATTTCAAGGGACGGCGCGGACCCGATTTAAGTTTCTTCATACTTTAAGCTCGTTTTTTTTCGGATATCGCAAGTGTTTTTCACGTTTTTAGATGTTTTACGTTACTGCTGCGGTAACGACGAATGTATTCGTAGAACAGCAATCGTTGAATAGCCAATACCACTTTGAAGTCTTCTATGATTGGTACTCATTTTATGAATTTTTTGTATTACAATGAAGAAACGTGGCGGTATTTTCATACGTCAACTTTTTAATTCAATTTTATCGAACTAAAACTTGATGGCGATTCGTAACGTTTGGAAAAAAATGAAATCTGAAGCAGATGCATTAATTTAGGGTCGACAGGGCTCCAGAAATATTTGGACAATTTCGATGCGAGCGACGAATAGATGAAATACGATTCGATTTTTAGGAAAAAATAACATTGAAAACACGGAATTCCGCAAAGAATTCATCAACACCGCCTCGTTTGTTTTTGCTTTACACTATATTGGCAACAAATGATATTACAAGCTACATCAACACTGCGTGGAAAAATTGCGAAGGCGAGTCGTTTATTCGTACGATTTTGGGATTAAATTGATCATCAATAACGAAAATTGGCATTGTCATTGCTGTCGTCTCGTCGCTAGATTTTCCTAGACGTATTTTTCGAGCGTGACGCTGTCACATTGCGTCCGTTGTTTACATTATGGAAATAAACTTGTATAGCAATAAACTTATCAAGAATGCAAATGAAGTGTACTTGAATAAATGTGTAGCCTCCTTTGCTGTAATCCTCGCTATCGCGTTTTTCATCCCTTATAATTTAATTTCGTAAAATTCTATTTCGCACATTTTTGACGTGAAGAAACGTCGATGAACAAATGTAAGACAAAATAAATACGATCGATGAGTAATACATCGATTTGGCCTCTGAAGGTATTCCAGGCTACAGGTATCGTTATTGCATTCTCGCTTGCATAGTTTGACAAATATTTCTACTTTATTCCAATATCCGTTGAAGGATTCTCTTTATGGATTGAAGTAGAGATTCAGCGCGTACAGAAACTTACCGATATCACCGCTGCTGGAACTCTCGGTGAACGAAGGGGTTCCTTCCGTCCACGTTGGCGTGGAACCTTCGGCGCTACCCGTTGGTGGGGTCCACGTCAATCCACCACCCCCACGGCTACTACCCCCGCTTTCGACGCTCAACGACGATTTCGTTTCTCTTCCACCACTACCGCTGCCACTTCCACTACTCTCCAAGTGAACGTCCGATATACTGCTAAAACGATTAATACTTCATTCGATTAATCACCTAAAATCTAAATTATCTTCCTCGACAGATATATTTTGCGCATGTATGTATGTATATGTTTATTAGGGTGTCCGTTATTTCCCAAAATGCTTCGAATCGTTAGTTAGCAGCCTAAAGACAACGTTGGAAAGAATAGTTAAAAATTCCAATGTCATTAAGCCTTGTCTAAATGAAGATGCTTCTGCCATTGAATTAACGCAGATTTCTTGCACTTTTTAGATTTCGAGTTCTTTTCTCGGTTATTATATCCATTAACCTATCAAAAATTGCTGATGCTGCTCCGACTTTGATCCTTTTACATGAACATATTTTTATGCGCGTGACGAAAATATTTTCAAAAGTTTTGAAAAGGCGAATATTTGTTTTTCCGATACCTTTCAACGTTTAACGCATTTTGCTTATTTGTAGGTTAATCTCGTATGAAATTTTTACTTTTTCCAATATTGTTTTTAGGCTGTAAACGAATGATTTAGAGCGTACGTAAGAGAATGAAGTCAACTTGCGAAGGAAGGCACACCCTAATGTATGCATGCAAGGAATACGAGAAACGTGGAACCCCTTAATCTTTGGGTTATAGCGGCGTTCCATAACACCGCCTTCTTTAAAACAATTTTTGCAATTGTAAAGTAGTTTTGATTCTAGTTAATCGATTTTCAAATTTAACATCTCAGTATGGTAAAATATCGAAGCTTATGTACAAATTGCTTTAAAGTTTTTTAAATTTGTTTTCACGAGTCAAAAAATTCGAAATCGTTCGTTACGAATGCGTTTTCAGATTTCAAAAATTACAAATCGCGCAACCAACGTGATGTACGAAAATTGAAATCAGTTTTTACATTTTATGAGAATATTATTAATATTGATGCACAATACGTACAACAACATGTGAGAACTACAAGCAAATTTTCGATGCCAGATATTTTGGTGGAGAATGGTCGAATTGGCCATATGCGGGTGACAATTCTCAGGTGGACACCACTCTTTTTCGGCGCGTGATAAAGTTAATCAGATGGATTTGAGCGATACTTTAAACGAGGTCTTTAATTGAAAAAAATACGACGTTTATCTGAAAATAATAGGTTCTGCAGCAAAAAAGGGGCAGCATTGAAAAATCTGACAAACGCATTTTGATTGTAAGAAGGTGACTTTGAGAGTATTCTGAATGCACTAAATATTGAAAGAAATACTGATGATTCATATAATCGAGACAAATCAAATGAAATAAGCGAAACTAAATAAGTCGGGATGTAGTACGCAGCTGTAATATTTTGTCGAGATGTCTACGACGTGGCTTCCACGCTCACCAAATGCTAAAAGGGACACTCATAAACGGCAGATTATCGAAAAACATGGTCGTGAAAAAACAGACGTCGCGACGATACAAGACACGCTCGTTCATTGGATACTATCGCTTTGCTCATTGAAGTTTAAATTGATTCGATAAATACGCAGTTTCGGCCTCATTTTTTCCATCGATAAAGAAAATTTCCAGACAACGCGTATTTAAAATACGATCAATATCACTTTGATAAGATTAAAATGCCTGCTTCATTTCCTTTTATCGTGATTGACTCTTTTTAGCCAAACCTATCATTTCACGACGAACGCCATAAATTTTGTCAGAATTTATAAAATCCCGTTTAAAAAACAATCCCAATCCACCTGATTATTTTCGCGGGCAGCCTTGCAGGAAACGTTACCCAGCCGACAAGTGTTTCCTTATATATACAAATCGTGTGCTATACCAATTTAAACTGATCCTACAGATATTTAAAAAATTATTTTATTTCGATTTTTTTATTATTATGTGTAATTATGTATGTATTTACATATAAATATGTATATACATACATAACTAACACTGATATTAAGACTGAGAAAAAGATTACTTAAAAATCTATTTTTCATTGTTCGGAATCTGAATAAAAATGAAACGTGTTTTTAATATTTACCTAACAGAGTCTTGATAAGTCTTGGTGAGAGTGACGTGGTGAACGACCCTGTTGTGTTTAGATTGGCCAGTTGATAGTATGGAAGTAGTGCCTTGATGATGACCACCACCAGTCGCTAACGTTTGATCATTGGATCGGACTGCGTCATCAAAGGGCGGGGGCGGAGTGGAGCAGGTTGAAGGAAGGGTGCCACCTACAAAAAGCGCACTACTATCAGCCCTAAAGTCCAGTAAATGTCATTGTTTCGTCCAACTTCTCTTCTTTCGGTACTAGAACACCGATTTTATATTTAGGATATACATATTCTTTTTGTTCAATTTATGGATGTTTTTATGATCCTGAACAACGATGAGAGAACCTGCAAAAAATGATACATATATCCTTCTTATTTTATCTCTATAATTATACCGAAAGAATCGAAGATACAGTTGATAAGTGAATGAAATATTATTACGGGCGTCGTACCTAAAAAAAATCATCGAAAGGAAGCACAATCAGAGTAAATATATCGCCTAGCGACAGGAGAATAGGAGCACAATTTCTACGAGTGATCTTCATTTGTCAAAATCCAACGGACAATTGCATTTCTTTCTTTATCAACGCACACGAGGATATTCAAAATTTGGGGTACATTCGAAAATACATGTAAAAAAACCTAATTCACGTGCAGGTCGTAACGAATTTCAACTCGAACACATACGATATTGCAGGAATACAATTTCCGGTTCTTCCGTGAGTCTCGTACGAATGTCAATAACTACACAACAAAACTATACGACGAAGTACTTATTAATCGAGCACACAAATCCTTCAATATGGCCCGTTACTGCCAATGGACAAACAAGAAATGGAGAATGCAAAAAACCAACACGAATCTGAATAAACAAGAATGACAACGGAAAACCTGTTTCAACCTCATAGTGAAAAACGTATGCAAGATTTGTCATAAAGATACTTGGTTTCATTTTCAAAAATGGTGTATAGCTCGGATAAATCTCGAAATATCCACAAAGTGCAATCGAAACTCAAGGAGACTTTGAAAAATCGGTCACAAAAATTCTTTTTCCAAAATAATGAATAAAGACAAGAATTTTGAGTACGGCAAACAGCGATGGAATAAAAATCTGAAACAAGATTCACTTTGATTTCGAATGATACCATTGTGAAGTTGTTGAAAGAAGTTGGAAAAAAAAATCCCGGAAAAATTTAGGAGAATTTTTTTATATCGAATACTGTCATTCATTTTTCCGAATACACGTGATTTTTCTGAAATTGTTCATTGTTTAAAAATGTCACATACTTGAACTTCTTTTTTATATACATTTTTGCAATATATATCATGTACTTTTTTTATATAAAGAGTTTTCTATATTTCATCAAAAGCTTGTCATTTTTATCATTTTTTAATAACACGTTCATAACTTTTTGATATCGTCGTTATCTGAAATCAATATGATTCGTACATGTGCTTCCGTTGCATGGCGAATTTGTAGCAGATACTTTTACCACCTCCAAGTGACGGAACAATCAATTTACTTTGTTCGAGGTACTCGACAAATATATCTCTCGTGTTTAAATGAATGAAAATTGATGTATCTTGAATAAGTTTTGCTTCCATGAGTTTGAAAAATGAAAGAAATAATGAATCAACGAAAATGAAAATATGAGAGACAACAATTGATGAACAAGTGAGAACGATTAATCGTACGGGCGAGCGCGTGCATAGCCATGCAAAAAGGAAAGATTGGGAGCTTTATCCAAGTCTTCGCAACCCGATGCATCATCGAGATAATCTCTGTACTCTCTATCAGAAAGATACATCTTCAAAGTTTCCGGATGTATTTTATCATCAATGCGTATATTAGGTGTGGAAAGTTTCATTCTTGAATTTCTTCTGGTCGCACATTTATTGTCGCGTTTCCTTATTCGTTCAACCGACAATCTCGTCGTATGTTTACACCGTGGGGCTGTCAGAGAAGAATCCGAAATGGCTCTATTGACCTCGTGATTGTCGGAATGAAACTCTTTTCTTGCCACGATTCGTCGATCGTTGATATTAGAGACGATGAGATTTTTGTCAGTTCGACACAGATAATCAATCTTTTGCTCGTGCTTTCGCAAGGTCCCACGTTTCTCATGTTTCAAGTACAAACCACGAGTAACTCTGGAGCTTCTATCGTATATCTCATTGCTCAATGTTTTTCTCTCAGTGTTTTTCTTATTTTCCGTTTCGTCACGTTTTTTCGGAAATTTCGTCACTGAATCAACGAAACTCGACGGTTCAATAAATATTTCCGGATTTTTCTTTATAACGTTAATCTTCATGTTTCCATCGGATATTTCCGACGATTCATCCTGTAGCCTTCTCATCCTTTCTGCATAAGTTTCCGAATGTTTCTTGTCTTTTCTCGACATTTTTCCGTAAACGTTACCACCTGGGTTAATGAAATACGTAAATTTATTCAGTGTCTCGTTCTTCTGGCAAGGGGAACTTCGATACGACGGTATTTGAAGAATTTTTTTGCCATCACCGTCGATCATTTTATCGTGAACATTGCCATCTCGAAATATCTCGGATTTAACGAAACGATATCTCCCTCTCTCTGGCCTGAACGGACTCGGACTTGTGCGGATGATATAATTGTCATCGTATTTCTCAACGCTAACGAACTCGTCGTTCGCCTCGTATTCTCTGTACCCAAGATCGTCATAAGCCTCTCTTTGAAAATCCTGCGTTTGTTCTCGATAAATAATGGGCAGAGTGTCCGTCGTCATTCTTCGCGATTGAATCATTCCAATCTCGGTGATCTTGACATTGCTCTCCATTGTTGCAGTTGTATCTCGCAAATTGATTGAATTAACTACGCGTGTATCACACTCATCATGATCATCGAATTTCTTCAATGAACATTTCTCGGGACGTACGGGACGTTGGGATAAAATCTCATGCAACGGCGTAAGAGCATTTATTTCACGACGAGAAGATAAGCCAATGGAGTTTTTTAAAGCAACATTTTCACTCCAAATGGGCGATAAATTGTTCATTTTTGTTTCATGCAATTTAAAGCCATCTTTGGCATCACCTCGACCGGAAGTCATTGATGACGATGACGATGCATTACCGCGCTGCTCATCGAGCCTCGATCTACCGGTTGCCGCGTTGCCTCTAGGTGGCACGGGTGGTGGAATTTTTCCCGATGGTATGAGATTTGGATTTGGCGGACTGGCACCACCACCACCGCGGCCTTTCAGGACAGCCGGATAACTCGTTGCTCGTAGAGGGCCGTCGGCTGTTATGATACCAGCTGAGATTGGTGGCGGTGCTACGGAAACGCCGATACCACCGGAAGTCGGAAGATTAATCGGCGTCGATGTTGCTATGGGCACGGAACTCGTGGAATTTCCATCGACGTTAGCACCACCACTGCTGCTCACCACCGTCTCAATGCCGGTTGGGCTCGCTACATCGGTGTTTGCGTCACGCACGCGTGTTAGTCGAGATACGGTTTCCCTCTCACTCTCTCCCTCTCTTTCTCCCTCACGTTTTTTTTTTTTGGTAAATTTGTTCTCCTCGAATCACGGAGGACATTTTTATGGAGGTTTTTTTTCGGAGGAGAATAGAGGACCGTTATGAGAGGGTGAAAAAGATAAAGAGAGAGCAAGAGAGAGAGAAAGGAGAATACCAAGCATGAGAAAACAGTGAGCTGTGTCTTTGTGTGTTTGTGCTTTTGTCATATAATTCGATGCGATAAATAATCGTTATTTATACAAAAGTTGGAGTTTTATTTAATTGTCATTGTACGTTGAATGTTACTGACTTTTCTTTCGTACTGAAACGTCCTGGATGAGTTCGATTGGGTTTTTTCGGAACAGAATTTTATTCAAATGTAAAAATAACTTTGTTTTTCATACAGAAACTTTAGCGCGTTAATAAACTTGCCAATTATCACAAATTTATCGAAAACAAGTAATGAAACTAAGACGCAGCTCGCTTTCCCGGATTCGCTACTTCAACAATATATCGAGCTTTGTCAAAGGGTTTCTGGAATATCGATCATTCACCGAAAGAAAATGCATGCTTTTTTCCCTGAATAATCAGCAGGCGATCGTTGAAAAAACGAATCCGCAAAAAAATAACGATAATTCAGAGGATAACTCGATAGCGAAAGACTGTAATTCTTTTGGATTTTCGTGAGCACGAATGAAAGTTGCTCTTCTCACGAGGAAAAATGATCAAATCATTATGCATTTATATTCGAAATATTTCGAATGATTTACGAAATCGTGGCGTTTGTTCATTATGCTGTTTTTGAGTATAATTTTTCAAGTTTCTCACTCTATTTTTATCATCGTTTGAGATCAAAGCTAATTTAATTAGCCGCTTAATAAATAAAATTGTCGAGCAAACAATAAACTTGATAGGAGAGGATAAAGATGAGGATAAATGAAATGTAAGGAAGTGACTCACCAAGTTTTGTGGGTGACGTAGCATGCATTGCAGTACTTCCGGTTGCCGCCACCGCTAAACCATCATACAACACCATGTTCATAATAAAGATCATTTGTACGCACACATATTATTGTTAATTAAGCCGGACATATGCACGTTTATGAAAAGAAAGAAAGAAGAAATGGTGGAAGAAAACTTGGACAAACGAAAACGAAGCTAAAAATTGTTGCTCTTTGCGCAATGATGAAAAGTGACAACGATAACGAGAATTTAACGATGAAAAAGTCAGAAATACGTATGTATACATAAAGATGAGATGTTACTGAGATTTTTTTTCGGAACATTTCATCATCGATGACGCGAAGACCTATTCAAGCGGGGCTCTTCGTCTTGTCACACAGAGGAGGAGAAACGACAGCCATGTTCGTGGCGGGTATAACAGTTACGTGACATTTGCGCCTGCAACTTTTTTCACCGCGGTTGCCTTCGATAAAAATTTTTACCAAAAATAAAAACCTCGGTGCTTTATGAAAAGAAACAACAACATCTTTTACACCGTCGATATTGTAATCCTACGATCGGTCAATCAATTGGACGATGAAAGTATTTTTATCAGGTACGACGGAGGGAAAAATCTCTTCGCAAAAGTTCTTATTGAACTGAAAGGATTACTAATCATTTCGCGTAATTTTTCTTGTTCAAGGCAGCATTGGAAAAGTTTCTAGTTGGTAGTTAGTGAAAAAAGGTGTATTTCGCTAACGTTATTGAATTTCGATATTCATCGGAGAGTTGTCGTAATAATGATGAAAACCGATAAAGAAAAGACTATTGCTGAAAAATAATGAACCAATTGACATGTTTTTTTTCTCCCCAATCGGCGATAATTGACATTTTCTACAGGTCTCATGAATTTTCTCGAAGTGTTTTCTTTTGTTTAAAAAAAACTTCGTACGATAGGTCCTCCCGATAGTATTTTTGATAGGTTCTCATATAAAGTAATACTCTTATTTTTAACATTAAACATTTTTTTAAATCACTAAATAAAGATGCGACAGTCCAGCGTCTCCCGCCTGCGGCAACATATCCTCAATTTTACGGGCGAAATCAAAATAAGGATTTTCTTTCATAAAATTGTTGGATACTGCTTTTGATAAAATGAATGTTACGCAAGAGAATGGAAAAAAAGAACTTACCAGTCGAATCAAAGTCACCCTCGAGAGGCCTCAGTGGGCGAGATATGCTTTTTCTCTTCGACGGGGAATGTTTCAAAGCTGCAACACAAATTTGACATTGCGATAGTTTTCACGTGGAGAATGTCGGTGACTCTGTCCCTTATTGGAACGAATCGCTAATCGATTAATCGATCTTATCTATCAGACCCTAATGATTTTTAAAGAGATAACGATATTTTCCTTTTATCATTCCAACATTGGACGAAGCAGACAAAACACACAAACCACTCTAGTGACAAAAAAAAAGATACAATATCAAGTCATCAATACATAAATTATATCAATAATATTTGGGAAAAAAAAACGGTTTTAGGGGTTTCCATTTTCGTGAGAAAACTTTGCGATATTCAACGAGACTTTCATCAGTGAGCGTGTATTTTTTTCATATCTTTTGTCGACTGGGGAAAAACCATCTTATCTAGGAAAACGTGCGACGAATATCGACGGGAATTCGTAGCTGAATTATTTACAATCATAAATTGGCGGTGTAAGGAAGAAAAGAGAAAACGGAAAATTAGTGACCAAACGGCTCTAGCTGCTGGAAAAAACCACACGTATATACGTACAACCGTCTTGTTCTGTCGTATTTCGACGAGAAACGTTGAGTAAAACGGAACGCAAGCCTATGAAAATACGAAAAAGTACAAAACAAGAGAGAACAATATGTCGATGAGATTGACCGGCAAAACGATTAAAAAAAAAAGAAAAAAAAATACAACAACAACAACCACAAAGCAAACAGTTATTTTACCTATGTAGCTGGTGACGAGGTTACGGAATTTTCGATGATTCCCCTTAATCTCGGGCAGGTCCACTTTTGGCATTCGTTAATCGTGATAAAACGATTACGGTAGCGTAGGTCAGGTTCAGAGGAAGTTCGACACGCAAGAGGTGCACGGACACAGAAACATTTACATTTCACTAACGCAATGTTATATAAATATACCCAACATTTTGTTACATAGATTGGAAACAGAGAAAAATGACAGTTTTCGACCCGAAATGGCACATAAAAGTGTTATGTCGAGTTATGAAAATCGTTTTGATGCTTCGTTACGATCGTTAATTCGTCTCTTTCTTTTTCTTCGTACTCGAACTCGAACGATTGAATTACGGTCAATTAGTTAGCCAATGACACTGATCCCGATTGACCAAAGTTTTTTATCTTGTGTGAGTGAGAAAAAATTAATAATTCTAGCGAGACTAAATCTGGGAGAGATGGGATGGTCGAGTAAACTTTGAACGGTTATGAATGATCAATACCGCGACGACCCTTTTCTTATTTGTAAGGAAATCGTATTTCAACAATTTGAGCTTTATCTCACTCCTCCACTGTTTTCACTTTTACTTTCTACGAGAAGTGGAAAAAGTTTTTGAGCGTGTAACGCGTATCAAAGAGAACTGACGACATTCCGCGAATGTAGTTGTCGACGATCCCGGAAATTGTGCCGAGTATCGAGAGCGTAGGTTGTTCGGGAAAAAAAATTATTTGAAAAAGCAATCAAACTCTACGAAAGTACGCGCGTGTGACTGAAAATTACGCACTCGGCGGCATCAAATGAAGAATTTGAAAGAACAAAAGACATCAAGATACCATTTGCGGGATGAAAGCGGATAAAGGCACGGGAAAATGCATACATACAAGTGAGCTCGCCGGAAAAAATGCACCGGAAATATAGTATGTTTATGAACGGATTGTCTAGTCTTGCGATGGAAAATATTCGATAGAAGATTTATCATTATTGCCAATTATTTATTATTATTATTATTATTGTTCGTCGGAAAAGAAAGTTCATGTGGTAGAGAATTAATAACTATTTCCTGAATGACCCAAAGTAGGTAATGAGCGTGTTTGGGGTGAATAATGAAATCGGTGAAAACTTTATAGAAATTGGATCGTGGACGGGCTTATAAATGAAATGAGTTTGTAAATAGCGAAAGTGTTTATTTTAAAATATTAAAATATGTACATTGGTGTCCACATTCAGTCGGTATAGCTGAATATTTGCACAATAAGAAAATATATTTATTTCTACCGCTAACTGTCTCTTATCAATCTCTCTCTCTCTCTCTCTCTCTTTCTTTCTTTCTCTCGTACATTCGCTTTACCCACTGATTATTCATTTCCTCGAGATTCTCTTCACCTTGACTTTTTATCAAGCAACGAAGCACAAAAAGAGACGAAAAAAAGTGATTAAAATGGAAATCAATGAAAAATACTTCAAACTAGCATAAATCTCGTTGACGAATCAAAAATTTCTCATCGCTCACTGCTCACGAATCTTCGTCCATTGTGTCTTGTAATATGCGTAGATCGCACAAAATAAACAACAGCAAAACTCGAAGAAAATTCTGTTAATACCACCGTCAGTATCACCCGGTTAAAAATTCAGCGTATAAAAAACGGTAAAACATATTTTGTGCGTTCCGTCGATATCTCATGGTCGTCTTTGTAAATAAGAACGAAAAAAAACGAAAAGTAAAAATAAAATTTGTGATATCGATCGGTAATTATACATTATGCAAAGAATGCAACAAAAAAACATATCGACTATATTTACATATCCTATGATAAATTGATTGTTTTTAATTTTCGTTTCTTCGATACGATCGCCCGTTTTTCGAACGATTTTCAATGAATAATACCCAAGTTCGTGTTAATCGATTTGTCATCAGTTTCTTTGATTCGTTTGCTACAAAGAAATACCCAGCTACTTCCTGTGGACACCAATAGAACGATTACGCACTTTTGCATCGCAAAACTTCATTTCGACAAAAGATCAGAAGGTGTAGTTTTCATTGATTCGTAGACGGGGGGGAGGGGGGGGGGGGGAGAAATGAAAATTGTAAAAAGATCATTGAATGACAGCGGGTGTTTAAATAAATAAAGGATATCATCAACAATAACAACTTGTGAGTATGTCGTGTGAGATTGGCCGAAAAAGTAACGATGACTCACAATCAGTCGTTTCAGTTGTATAATAAATGCAAATTCGCAAGCTCCAGTTCCATCGGACCAACTATCGAGACGTTTGAACAACGTGGAATCAACGTTTGCGTTAAGATTGAGCGTTTTTTTTTCACCATTACATTTGCGTTTTTGAGCACATCCGAGTTAAGAGTATTGAGCACAGATTTATTCAACCATTGACGACCGAATGAGACTTTTCTTGTGCTACATGCATCATCGAATATCTCGCTAATAAAATGGAAAGCGATGATATCTCATCCGATCAATGGCGCGATGATATCGACGAATATATTTATTTACTAGCTTAAAGCTTACTTCTTTGCATATACTGTGTATACATATACATATATATATATATATATTCACGTATTCACGATGTACATATATATGAGTATATACACGTATCTCTGCAACAGTCCTTCGCTTTAAAACAACCATGTTTAATTCTCGACTAGCCTGTTTCATTGTGAATTTATCGACGGAATCTCGTGTTACTTTCCTTTTTTTTTCTTCTTTTTTAGTAATTTTTTTTTTTTTTAATTCTTTACGTTGGACTATTATTAAATTAACGCATCATACGTAACTGGAATCTCTCCGACGCTTCGACATAATGCTTATTTCTCGCTTATTTTCTTATTATCTCATTATCTTTCCTACGCTACGATAAACAACCTTGCACAACCTTTGTTTTATCTTTCGATGCTCACGCTGCTTTGAGCGCGGGCCGGAAACGCGATGGAAGACTCGGGAAATTTGAACATTTTTTTTTATGATATTACTGGTAGAATGTTTTTCTGTTTTGTTTGTTTTTTGTTTTTTTTTTCAAGTTCGAGAAACAGACGAACTGGAATGTTTTCATGATTTTTAATGACAATTGGTCAAATCTCCCGAAGAATGTTATTTCAGCCGCATAATGGCAGAGGATTTAAACTATTTTTCCTTGTTTTTTTTTTTGTGTTTTCATCATTGTATCAGAGGACGATAAAAGTAGGAAGAACGATGGATTCGCGCACATTCAGGAATGGGCTTTGTTCAGTGCCAGCATCGACGTCAAATTCGTTAGGAGAGGCTGATTTGGATGGTACTTACGTGAAGGAATCTTCTTGAATACGGTCTTTGCCATGAAATCCTGGAAGCGCTGAGCGTAGAAGCCTGGTCGATGCACAGAAACCGTGTCCTAAAGAAATCAAGTTTTTAATGAAAAAAAAAAGAAAAAGTCTCCCAAACTCCACATTTTATTACTTATTTCTTGTTCATTCGATAAGAAGCTTTTTGTTAATGCGTTCATCTCACCCCATCGTGTATCATGGACTTCCACGTGTGTTCTAGTTTCTTTTTGAGTCTGTAACTCTGCAATATGTCGATTATACCGACGAACAGTAACAGTCGTTCTCCACGGGCATTTCTCGCGGGGATGCCACCTGGACTGCTAGGAATAGGATTTATAGGTCACCATCGTTAATGAAGAACAGCATGTCAAATTTACTTGTGGGCAATGGACAAATGTATGTATATGTATCAGGGTGACCTATTTTCACCGATTATCTTTTTCTCCAAGTCCCGTATGAAAATATATTAGTTTTTTTTTGTATTTAACGAGCCCTCTAAAGAGGTTTGGGGGATTGCAAAATTTTTCAAAGGACGCTCAGGAATTGTTAATAATCTCTTGGAGTATATCCCGTGTATGGGACCTATGTGTCGTTTAACCTTGTTACTGCGCGAGATTAAAAATTCTTGAGCCATCTTTAAATATTTACCATTATTTTTCCTGAAATGTTATTTTTCGTGTAATAATATGTTATTCCGCTTTCTTATAGGAAGACTTGATCGCCAAAATAAATCAGTATGTGGGAAAATGAACCTGCACCCAACAACGTCTGCAGAATACACTTATCGGTTTTTCGTTTGATATGAAGAGTTTTTAAATTCGCCACATTTTTAACGAGTAACATTATCTATCATATTGTTATAAAGTTCGACGATAAAATGCACGATATATAATTGAGCGAATATTCAAATTGAAAAACAATATTCCCGATGCCACAAAAAGTACTATGGTGGATACTTGTAAGTCAAATCAATTACTAATCTGTATAATATAATAAAAAAGTTACTTTTTTTCAGTGTATAACATATATTTGAAGATCTGGACGTTTTATTGTACTAATTACGTAAGGGCGGAATGATATATTATTATTTCAAAAAACAATTTCGGAAAGAAATTAAAAAAATGTCGTCCGGCTGCAACACCAAAATTGTCATAGCAAAAAGACTGTTGAAATTTTGGGGAAATTACATTACACTGAAGATAAGATCTAGAGAGTTTCAAATTTTTTGATGCCTTACTTAGGCCAACGTTAGCATTGATAATTTAATACCGAGAACCTCATGTTATCGAGTTGGAAATCTTACACCTTAAACCTACAATATAATGTATGATTGTAGATATTGTAATATACAGTATAAACTCGTAAAAGTAGTAGGAACTTTTTGCGCTATCATTGTCGAGGAGAGCTGTTTAATTAGGGTAGTTTTAAGGATGGTGCGGAAGTGTAATGCCAAGAAAACCGGAATAGAATGGTAATTTCAGATATTCAGCGTTAGTTTGTAAATCTAAAAATCAGTAAAACCAATTCAAAAATGAAATAAGTGATCCAAAATATTGAAAAGTACCGAGATTTTCAAGAAAATTTGTTGTAAAAATTCAGGAAAAATGTTGGAAACTCAACTTTTAAATTTTATTCAGTTTTTAACGTATTCAGATCCGGTTTTTTGCACTTTTTAGTTTCTTTATCAAAGAACGTAAAAATACCGTCTAATTGGAATAACTGTTTATGATATAAGATTTGTAAATAAGCAAATTTAAAAAAATAACGTTTCTTTTCGAAAAAATTCATTTTTGAAGAACATATCCAAGGAAATAACTTGAAATTTAGTGAGCTGAGGTTTTTGGGGTCACTGATTACGAATTCCGATGTCAGATTTTTAGATTTCAAGATGGCCGATTCGAGATGGCAGACCCCAAAACGTAACGCCACCAGAATATTGATGACAATTTTTACTCAAGCGTTTTCGGGGTCGCTGATTATAAATCCAGTGTCAGACACATGTGATTCAAAATTGTGGATCCAAAATGGCCGAAATGAACACGGATATTCGAAGAATTCAATGAGATTATGAAAATTCCACTTGTCCATCTTTTTCCGTTTGATTTTCTTGACAGATAACTCCCAAGTAAAAAATGTGATGTATTTTCTCGAAGATCTACATTTCGGGGTTCGCCATCTAGAATTTCGCAAATCTGACAGGAAATTCTGATAGCGAGTGAGAATTTTCAAATTCGTCCCAAAAATGTATGCTTCAAAGGGTTGAAATTAATTGAAATTGTGTCGACCACACTTTTTAAAGACTGCGTAAACGATGGCGTTGTTATGTTTGTAAATTTTCGAAAGTTGCAAAAAAATGTACATGCCGGTAAAAAAATTCGAGAAAATTACCGATTCATTTGATGATAAAAGAAAATAAGTTGTCACAAAACTTTAGAAACATTTTTTTCAAACAATTTGTCAATAACGTTTTTTGAAATCAATATGCTTGCAATATGCAATCAATAACTTTTTACTTCGCATTCTATTTCGGTTTTATTGGGAATGTAGACCCCGGATATGATTACTCCGCTATACAGTATAACGAGTTTTTTCCTCTCACTATATTTCAACAGTTTTCGCAATAATATCAGTCGGCCTTAGTCTCGCTCTCTCTCTCTCTCTTCCGAAGCGTCTGATTATTATTTTTGTGAAAATCTCAACAATTTTAGAAAATTTCGCGTAAATTACTCACGGTACATCGTCTTCTTCATCTATAGGCTCGCTCTCTGCTTGAATACTTTCCATTGCTGTACTGTGAGCTACGAGTCTCTGTCTATTAATGCTTTTCGAACGATTGAGCGCAGTCGCGCCAATTCTATCTTCGCGTTCTCTATCACGTTCCGCGTTTACGAAAGCACCGCTCTCATAGCCGGCCTCACCCGGTTCGTCATCAGCACTGCCTGATAATCTTTGTTCCTGAAATATTAGCGGATTAAGAAGAAAATTCACACGGAAACTTCATAAAGACGAAAACTGTAACGTTCGTAATGGCGAGAAAACGTTGTTGAAAAAAACGGTAACGTACTTGAAATAAAATATCACAAGCTCCATTTGCGTTGATCAATTTTTTATCAATTTTACATCATTCGCCAAATTCTTTTTTAGTAGTGCAATAATTGTTAAATACGTACGGTTTTTTCTCGCGCTGCTTGATCGAGATTATGGATTCCAACAAGAAGTGAGTAATCCATAATTTTGAAACTTTCTAGTACACGACAGTCTCTCTGTATTGTTTTAACAAGAGCTCCGTAAGTATCGGCTTCCAGAAAAATGCCTTCGGGATGATGTTCCATAAAATCAAGATCTTTATACGTCGGTGATGATTTCGATCTTTCGCCTCTCGAAGCCTTCATAAAATATGAAAAATTCGGGTAAACTTTTTCCTATTTCGTGATTCGATGAAATACATTTTTGTATTTATCTGTTGTACGTACCTTTCTCTTGTAAGTCGATCCCTTCAAATCGTACTTTTGATGTAATTTAACAGCCGATGGTAAGAGATTGTTCATTGCAATCAATCTAACATTTTTACTGTTGCAACGGTAGCAATAAAGACCGAAGAATTTTGGTAATAAAGTTCTTGGATTCTGATTTAAATTCTATAAAATAAAGTAACGATAATTAATGTTTCATTAGCTGTACAGTCTAAATAAATATAAATATATATATATACATTTGTATCAATTTTCCATACCATATAATATCCAGGCAAAAGAGTCTGCAAAAACTCTCCCTCTTTATGCTGTACAGTCTTTATAATAAATTCGTCATCCTCCGTTAAATAAAAGATACTTCCACTTGCGCCAGGATTTGATAATTCCCGCAATGGCGCACTACACATAGACATCTGCGAAAGTTGACAATATTAATACAAAGGGAAACTTATTTTTTCTGTTTATCACTCTGGAAAATTAATTATTTAGCGTAATATTATATATGTGCGTTTCGTTTGTTTACTAATTAATTAATCATTACTGACGATTAATTGTTAACAGACGAGGATAAAGGAAGAAAAGGTTGGAAGAACTTACCAAAAAGTCGTCCGGCTGAATGCCAAACAAATCCCTAAAATATCGAAATGCTATAGGAGCGTAGTTCTTGAATTTAAATTCGGAAAAATGGTGAGCCGGTGTGTGATTGGAGCCTTCGCTTGGAAAATTCGTTGTTTCTACCGTCATAAAATCTTGCATGAGCAAATCTCTCTCTGGTTTACTCGCGAGACCACCGACGGCATGTTGTATGCCCAATTGTATAGATCCCATAATTTGGGTTGTTTGAATCTAAATACGGCAGACAAATAAAGATATTCATCTTATCGAATTGGTAAAAGAGAATCGATAAATCACCAATAATTTATCACGACTTTTTGCGACACGTGTAACGAACGAAAATACCTGCATCACGCGCTATGAATGTACTAATCCAGGATTACATGGAAACGTGCGAGTTCTCCGGATATTGAACAACTTTATTTATAGTATCGTAAATTATTTGCGAAACCTATTAGCGCAATGGTAAAAAAGTATCGTGGTAAAATACACATTGAAGACTGGTTTGTAAGAGAAACACAACGTCTTTGGAAACAACTGTATAGTGTGCCTCGTTTGTACATTAACGATCGTTGTACAGCGAGTCTGTTGATTGAACTGCTATTTTTAATATGTAGCAATTCCAAAAATCATTGTGAGTTTTTATTTATCTATTTTCAACTCGAGTTAGTTTCAAGTTTATACAATTAATCATCCTCAAGGTTGCGGGATAAAAATATTTTGATAATTGATATTATTTTGTAAGACTGTACGCTCGGTGGGAAAAAGAATTTTCTTTCTTATCCAATCTATCTTAAAGAAGGATTTTGATGAGATGCAAAAATTTTAGAGACGCGCCAATTCTAATTCCCCGATTATTCAACACGCCACTTTACCTTTTTGTATGTAATCTCTCCACCGACGCCCACTCTCCGATGACCGATCTTTCTTTCCCGCTCCAATTTGCTCCTGGCAACGCCCGCCCCAGTTTTCGCTCCGCCGCTGCCATGTTGGGCGACCGAAGTCTGCGGGACGATAAAATTTCAAGATTTTGTCTTCTTCAAAAAATGACCATAAAAAAGATTGCGGCAATAGCAATTACATCGCTGGTAGCGGACATTTGACTTTCCACGCTTACGTCGGTCACTTTGAACAAAGTAACGCAAGATTTTCAAAGCAACAACGCAGCTTCGACGTACGAGATCGAGTCTTTAGCAACATTTATCGTCTTGCTTTTGCGTAGTCACTCGACTCGTTATATGTTTGAAAATAAGACAATAATAGCCAAATATTTGAATTTGCGGCAGATCCATAATTATAATCGTGCGTGAGACTAGATATGATAGATTTTCGTTTATTCACACAACCAGCAGTGATACAGTTTTTTTTCAATAAAACAGCAATTAATATTGCAATTAATCAATTAATATTTGAGAAATGTGCAAAAAGTGCCAACTACTATTAGTACTCACATCAAAGGCAGTTACTTTTTCTCCTGTTGATTTATCTGAAAAGATAGAAAAACTCAACTTAATCTGGCTTGTCCATTGTCAGAAGCGTTTTTTCCATGTTCCAACATCTATATTTATCCAATACTCATCTCCATCGATTATATTGTTCCGTTCTTTAATGCTATAAATAATTTTTGCACGCTAATCCAAAGGACGACGAGTTTTAGAACAGCACACGATATAAAATCCCATGAATCATAAATGGCTAATAAAACAGCATTAAAGCGTCATGCGAATGAAGTTGGCTGTCAAAACTCGGAAGCATACATTTTGGATGTGTCAAATTTGACAGACGAGTCAATCTTCGTTACTACCGTGTGCACTTTTTTTCACACGAGATTTCCAACGTTTTATTCTACTCATGGAAAAACTATCATTTTATCTATATAATGATCTCTGGGATGACCTCTACCTCGCTAGCAGCCTCGACTACGAATATTTGCACGAGGTTATGGAATGGATGAAAAAAAAATCGATGGAGATTCAAAACACTAAATGTCGATGTGACTTTTTGTTTTTTTCACTCACCGTCCTCGTCTCCGGAATCATCGGTTCTGGATGGTGCGTCTGAACTCCGGGTGGGTCCACCAAAGCTCGTCTCTACCACTTCAATTACATCCACATTGTCGCCCGAAGCCATTTTGTAACCTGCGGCCCCTGCCCCGCTTTTTGTTTCTTTCCTATATCGCGACTGTGCAACAATGCCGTAGACTTTTATTTTTGACAGGTTTTTTTCTCCCGGAGAAAAACGCAACTATGCCTCCTGTTGTATTAGGATCACATGTTTAATTTATTTGACGCGAGCCTCGGAGAAGTAGCTTTTTTGCTACGGAAGCCCGCCGAGATCCTCGTTCGAACATCGCAACTCGGATGCGGATGCACAAGCACGAACATGAATGAGAACTAGCGTACTCTGGCGTACTCGGATTGTAAAATATGTATGTAAAAGGGAAAATGTTTTTTTTTACGGGAAAGACAATGTCAACTGAATTCCCTAAGTTTCAATCAACTTATGCAGATGCATAGATGCACCCATGGAGAGTACGGTCGCGGACGCGATTCGACTGAAAACTCGCAGCGATAACGGGGAACGGCTCGGTCTATTGACCGGACGCCATATTAGTTTTTCGACGGTATTGGTATTGTACGCATGTATTTGTATGTAGAGACATATTGGCAAAATGAATTACCGCTTGCAGCCACTTGCAGCCAATTACAGCGCTGCAGTCAATGCCAATATGGTGGATGAAAGAGAGTTTTGTGACTTGCCACGCTTGACTGACGGTACACGCCTCTCTGTGTGATGTCATCGATTACGATGGGAGAGTTCCTTCCATGATGGAGCAATGGAACTCTCTACTTTTCCGAGCAGAAGCGAGATTAACAAAAAGTCCTTTTCTCTAATAGCATAATTCTTCAGTAATCTATCCTGTAGAGGTGGGTCATACATTTTGACGAAACTCAAAATGAGGTTATGATTGGAATTTTAGGGTCCGAATTTACCGGTGGTGGCGCTATCGTCGCAGGGGAAAAGTCGGTGTTGATCGAACGCGCGCCTCTATTCAAATCACGAAAATGTAGCAAAATACAAAAACGAAAAATATCTGAAAATCCTATTCCACACATACTTCCAGCGTGCATGATGACCGATCAAATGATCTGTTCTGATGTGATTCTTTTAGGAAATCAATTATATTTTCAGTCAGAGAATCGTTCACAAGGATTTTATGTACGTCGCCGAAAATTTCAAGCCTCACCGCTTGTTTTGTGCAACCTTTGCAAAATCCGTGGTCACATTATCATATATGATATTACAACGCACATCATTGTTAAAATTGCGTATCATAGATAAAATCACTATGATTTCTACGCATTCATCTATATAATCTGTCTTCCAAATTCGATGGAAAACGACCATTCGTTTTTTTATGCAAGTTTGAAAAGTACGCGCCTTTTCCGGTGTCGCCATCACGCAGCTGTCAAACACAACCATAGCGCGAGTATATATCTAAGAATAAAAAACACAAATAAGGTTATTTGAGTGCTTTTCGAGGGTTCGGTGTTTTTTTCCGTGGCGTCTCTTCGAAAGAATATTATTCTACGTTTTCAATTATTATAAATATTTTGTTATACAATTGCAGAGTGACTCGCGACACAACTACGGCAATGTTTCCCGTAAGATTATGTTGTAATAATTCACGATAAAGCTAAATTCAACGAGTAACGCTCATCCAAGTGCTATAGCTTGTTTACCAAACTTGGATAAACTTCCGAAACGTGATTACCGCCAATTTTGCGGAAACTTTACACGTACCTTCAATGACTTTTATATGATGATGCGTGAGGGGATCTCTCCCGAGAGGCTTTCATTTCGAAGATATTTATTTTCGAAAATGTTTTCTTTTTTTCGCCAAATCCGCTAAAATATTTTTTTCAGAAGAAAACGATCGAGAATTTTTATTGTTATGGTCCAAAATCTTTTCTTTTCCAGATCTTTGATTAAAAAAGATTGTGTCAAGTGATTATTGCTTTATTGTATCTTGCTTCACTTTTTAATGAACAAGATAGAATGTTTTCCCTCTTTCGACAAAGTTATAAAAAAAATATATCTCGAGAGGACCCCGATAAGTGAGAATTGAAACGGCAAATCAGCGTGTAGAGTTCTGGCGAATGATTTACCATTCCAGCAATAAAATTGACGAAAAACTGTTGATGAAGAAAAGACCATACTGTATTGCATGATATTCCGTCAATTGGATGAAAATTGTTAAGCAGTTCAAAGTATTTGTAGGTTTTTCAATGTCATTTTTGGAATCTGATCATTTTTTGAGTATTTACTTGCTCAGGGGTCAAAAGTCGATACAGCAGATGCTGCGAGCGAAACTGTGGAAGAAGCTTTTCCAGCGGTTCAAGCGAATCCCACTGCGGTAGTCCGAGTACCTGTAAAACATGCTAATCTGGGAATACGGAGTCATGCCATGTACGTGTACTATTAAACCTTTGTCACGTGTGTAAATAAATATGAAATAGCGACTTTTCGTTACCACTTTCCTCCATAATTTTATATACACGTTCTAAAGGTGAATCATAGTTTATACTGCATTAAATAACAATGAATCAATGATACGGCAATACTGTACAGCTGAAAAGCGGTGCGGCAATTTGCCACAAGGCGTTTTAAAGCAATAAAAATTGCTGCAGGTGGGATCCGAGGATTAACGGCGAACGTGAATATCCGGCACAATTGCAAAAAATGCTTTTCCTACAGGCCTTTTCAATTTTTCAGGGACATGAGCACGATGGTCGAACTGACATCGTTCAGTACTCTGGGGAAAATTCAACCGTTTTTGGTCTCTATATCCACCAGTGCAGCGGTCGTAGTCGACCTTCACTGTCATCTAACGGACAAGGAAGTCTGCGGCTATCTAGGCGGCCACTGGGACATAAATGCTCACAGTAATTATTTCATATGAAAATATAATTCGGGATAAATATTTCGTAGTGC
This sequence comes from Heteropelma amictum, assembly GCA_959613375.1. Taxonomy (NCBI): domain Eukaryota; kingdom Metazoa; phylum Arthropoda; class Insecta; order Hymenoptera; family Ichneumonidae; genus Heteropelma; species Heteropelma amictum. The sequence goes on from OY390724.1 coordinate 5,328,485, forward strand.
GGCGTTTCCGAAAAATGATCTCACTTTTTTTTCAAGCTTTTTATCAGCTAGTAACAATGGTATGACAGTCGTTGGCACTATTTTATATTTTCGTTATTCTTCTTCAATGACAATTTCGTAACCGTTCCTGTTATTAACAGCGAATCCTAGGTTGACGATTCAGCGATGCTGCCACGATGGTTAACAATGCGGCACTTTTTTTCTCGAAACTTTCTAGAAAATTTCAGCCTCCATGGAATATTTTTCATTATGATACAATTAAACAGTAGATGGTAAAAAGATAATGAAGAAATGAAGTTATTACGAAAATAACGTTTGATTTGAACATTTTTTCGTTATTTCAGCAGTTTTTAACGTTGAATTTCAGCCTCTCCCGACGAAATATTAATGACTGTGACACAATAAAGCGAGAGATGCCGAAAAAAAAATCGGAGTTCATTTTTTGGAAAAGCTGCACTTTGAAATGTTTACCTAATTCGCGTTTATTATTTAAACAAAAAAAGATTTTACGAAACCTATTTGTATTCTATATTCTATAAACATTTTTTACGAAAATTCTACGAACAACATTTGGAGACGCTTGATTGAAATATCGTCATTAACCACCTCCTTCACGCACGCGCATTTGCAAATATTTTTATGAATGTTTTGCTCGAATGCTCGAATGTTTTTTGATATTTTTCCATATTCATTTTCGAACGTGACATAACTTTTTCTCATTGCAAAACTTTGTGTGAGTAAACGTTGTATCTGAGCTGTTTATTGCTTGCATTAAAATGTGTATTTTATTGCAGATTTGGCAATCACTAGTGCTTTTCCATGTCGTTACGCTGGAAAAGACAAAACATCGGCGAATATGGTAGAAGCTGAAATATCGAAAGCAATGGAATGGCAAAGAGTCAGCCTGGTGGGTTGGTATCACTCTCATCCTCGTTCGCACGCCTCGCCATCATTGCGTGATGTCGATTCGCAATTGGATTACCAAATCAGAATGAAAGGTCCGAGCGATAATGGATATACTCCATGCATCGGTTTGATTTGCTGTGAGTCGCACGTTTATTACGATTTTAAATAACTTTTTGCTGAAGCAGCGAGCTTCCCTAGGAATATTACGAACGAAAAAAAACGGTTCAAACCACATTTATAAAATAGACTCGTTCACTCGAACGTTAAACGCGTCAAACTTGTTCTTTCTACGTATACGGAAAAAGCTCGGAGGAATGATTTTATAACGAAAAAGATCTCTGATGAACAATAATAACTCATAAACTTCTTTTATTTTTATCTTTTTTTCGTAGCTCCTTACAACGCGGATGGTAATTGTTACGAGTCGAACTTTAATGTTTTCTGGTCAATGCCACCGCCGGAAAACCGACCTCACGAATATCCGCGGCCTATGCTTCTTAGTTACACGTTGGCTCAAGAACCTTTCATATCTCAAGACGGACTCGACGAGATTGTCAGTATTATCGAAAGGTTTTTTTATCAGACTTTGGAAAGTTTCATCAATTGTACGCTCAATGGTGTCTTTTTTTGTAATTTCAGAAAAAGTGTATAGACTATTACAGAAGCGAGGGCGGCATTGACTTTCGAACAAACTTCAATTCCACAACGACGTATCTCGAGAGACTAAAAGTGAGTAAGGAAAGGAATATAAGTGAAACAATTTCCTTTCATTCTATCATTCCTATCTTCGATGATTATCGAATTATTCTCGACTTTCCGACGCGAGAAATATACAATTTTCGGATCCAACCGGGTTTGACCAACGAGAGAATGTTTATATTCTCTCGATCGTCGAGTGACAAACTTTGCAATTCTTTGTTCTTGCGATCAACAGATCCGGTCTATATAATCCATTATCTACATTTCGGCAAATGACATATGATTAATAAATACATTTCGAATTATTGTTTTTACGTGACATGTTTTTGATAAAATCTTAATTTTGTTGTTTTTCGTTCAAGAATTCTCTCGCATCGAAACTGCCCGCTCCTAATCGCGGCAACGGATCATATTGGGATATAATTCGCGAGATGATATGTCCCGGTATGGAACCGACGGAAGGTCCACCGGAAGGTTTCGTTGCCGTACAATTTCCACAGCTCGGTATAACCGAGGCGATGGCGCAATCCGGTAATGTTCTCCCGCCCAACAATGTATTTCTGGCGCCGGTAAATTTCAAGCCGGACAACAACACGATCGTAACTCCGGTGCCGAAATCCTTTGGCATTCAAGCATCCACCTCATCGCGGGACAATTGCGCGAAAAAAGATAGCGTCGACGGAACATCCGGTTTGCAGATGAAAGACGCTCGCGCTAATTTAGGAAAAATCAATCGCCCGGAGATCATACCCACATTTCGTTCGGGGGAGCTCACCGTTTCCGTTAAAAACGCCAAAATGGATTTCGAAACGACTCCGACGGACTTTACGAAACTCGCGACTCCTTTGACCGCCGATGCTCTGAACAAAATGCGTTCGAACTTGCCGCCGGATTTCCCCCTCGCTGATCTGTCACAGCCGATAACCGGTATACCGGATCTGAGCAAATTAACGAGTTTTACACCCGCCGATTTGGCCAAATTGTCAGGTTTTTCACTCAGCGAGTTTACAAAGGCATCCTCAACCGCGTACGCTCGCAATATCGCCAATTTATTCGGACCAATCGGCAAATGTCCAACGACGGATATGACGATATCGAACGAGCGTAAGATGAACGAGTTCATTTCCGACGCGGCGATGCAGAGCAACTTTGCTACGTCGCACTCGACGGAAACAACGAGAACGGAAGATTTGACAATGAGCGGTAAAAAAATGTCTTTGGACGGAAACGTCGAGCTAACGAAACCGAATCGACCGACGACGGATTTTACAACGGCCGAGGAACTATCGATATCCAGCGTCAGACCGGATTTCGGCGCCATGTTGGATATGACAACGATGAAGAAACAACAGCAGCCACAGATGATCAACGATTCCGGTGAATCTTTGAATCTTTCGAAAGATCGGCAATAATCGTGCCAAAGTGTGAATAATTCCTCAAATGCGATTAACCGAGCGTGAATCATCGGCAATTTCTTCCGAGATTCATCCGGCTGGATTGCAGCAGCGGAGCTACAGTCATCCGGGATCGGTCAGTAAAATTTCAATTTCTTCATCATCGGTCCATATGTTTCCTCCGATTGACCGAACTGTTCGCATTCTTATTCGAGGATTCCCCGGTGACCTTGGACAAGGATCCAATAAGCAGGATCGACGACCCGAGTCTCGCGAGAAGCAAGGAAGAAATCGGACAAAACAGAGAGAGAGAGAGAGAGAGAGAGAAATTTCGATGCAACGTCGCCTTTGTTCTCTTTTTCGCCACGCGACGCAGCAACGAGAGAGATAGAGTACAATTTTTCATCTGACGTCACGTTCACCGCGAGATACGTGACTGCGAGGAGGAAGGAATTTTCTTTTCTCTTTTTTTTTCCTTTTGTTTTGTTTTTATTCTCGCGTGTATCTCGCGGGGAAGGAGGAGTCGGCGGGAGATCAGTTTGTAGAGAGAGAGTCCAGCGTGGGACTCCGGGGGCTACTCCAAGAAGGCAATGAGCGGAGAGGAAGAGAGGGAGAGAGAGAGAGAGAGAGAGAGATAGGGCGAAAGGCCTCGAACGCGACTCGCGAGAAAGACTCTTGTGAAAGTAAGGTGGTTGCACACGAGCACGAAGAGATACAAACGCCAAGAGCTTATAGTAGTAATAAACTTAGAGAAGGAGCAAAAAAGAGGGGAAGGGGGAGTTTAAAAGTTTTGCCTTCTTCTACTGTGCCGGATCGGACAGTCGTGTTTTAACGCTGTTCTCCTCTCCTCCGCGGCTTTCACCTCGTCACGTTCCTGGTGATTGTCGGGAGATACGATTTTGAAAAAAAAAATCACCTTCGTGTTCTTGTTTAAAAAAAAAAAGGTAAAATTTTGTAATTTACCTTATTCGGTGGGAAATATGGTGTTTAACGTTGGCTCGGAAGTCCCATGGTTTTAGTGGTCAAGAGTGATTGTCACGAATGTGGCTCGGTTGGATTAAACAATAAACACGGAAGAGGAAGAGTAAGAAGTTGAGGACGTCGAGGGAGAGATAACGACGAGGATGGCCCGTTGATTGAATCTCGGATAACCTGGCCACGGAGGTCTCGGAGCGCCAATTCCGAGAGAAGGAACAAGAGAGAAAACGAGAGAAAGAGAGAGAGAGGGAGAAAGCAGGCTGTAAGAGTAACAGCAGGTAAGCGATTCTGGGTTTTCTTTTCGTGTGCCAATCGCTCGAACGGCTATTGAATCCCTGTAAAACGGACACCGATCGGGGACAAATTCGGAACTTTGATTTCACCGTTATACGAGCACGTTGAATTTCCGTGACACTTTGCGTCATTGAAAAGTGCCGATGGAACGTCAAAGCATGGAGAAACCATTGTAATTCCATAGAGACACGTGAAAGAGAAGGGGAATAGCGATAAATAAGAATACACGCCGTTTTTTTTATTGATTCATTGACAATTTTCATGATTGCGTTATTTGCACTCGCGCGAATACGAAAACGAGATTCGTAGAGTACCGGTTGAACAAATGTCATCGTGTCCTTTTTTATCATTGTGTGAATAACGAGTGAGACAAACGACGTTGATCAAATTATTTATGGTATTGTGGATGAAAGCGTGCGAATCGTTTCGATTAAATGTAATCTTTGTACCGGGAATGTTGTTTTTTTTAAAAACACAGTAAAGATTAACACGAAGCAAAGAATCGTGTGACTGAGCAAAGTGTTGGTTTGTTTTTTGCATCTTCTTCGTCATCGAGCGAAAAGTCATCAAGTGGCTCTCTCCAAAAGTCGAATTTAGATATTTTTTATACCAAAATAGGTCAGACCGGAAGAAGTATGGTGGTCAAAAAAAATTCGGCATAATCTTTCCTTTTTTTGGCAATGTTTATCGATCAAATCGACGGTACGCAGAGCGAAAATTGGAGAAACGGGTTTTTTCGTTCGGCACAATTCTATGGGTTACCGTTAATGGATCAGCCAGAGAATAATTCGGAGTTGATTTTAGAAAGGATACAAGCCGGTGGCTACTCGTCGCCTCGTGAAAGGTTCACCCATAGATCACCATTGCCGGGGAAAAAAAAAAACGAAAAAGAACCGGTTAAGATTTGACGAGCAGCCACGTAATCAAAGTTGTTACAAGATTGACCGTGGTTCTCTCGATTCGTACATTGGAAAGAATACATATTTAAATGATAAACGAGAATCGTGTATTGATAAATTGATTCACTTTCTCAATAAAAAAACAACGGACGAACGTGATTACTCCGCAATGGAAATGAAAAAAGACACGCCAAACCAGTGCTAATTTGTTTGTCATTTCTTAAAAATATTTTCTTGGTAAAATTAATTAAAACCAATCTTCGATGCGGTACAAAAATGTCAACATTGATTTGTACGCCTACCTTACAGTTTCTTAGTTTGAGGTAAATTAAAAAAAAAACCACCTTGACTTGTTGAAAAATCTTTAGCACGAAGGCAATAATGATTTTCCGGAGCTATTAAACGCGCGTGATTTCGTATTCAATTAGATTCTTCGATGTTGCAATTGTAAAAAATGAGAAAGTTTTTTCAATGTATCTCAAAGTACGTGCTCCGAAAAAAGAAAACAGATTCAACGGTCACATTGTTGTTTCGGTGCAATCATATTGACATTAAAATGTGGAACAGTCTCGAGCGTGATACAAGTCGGAACGGGAAACCACATAGTCCTCCATCGGTTGGCTTATTTGGCCGATCTGAGAAAGTTCCACGCGAGCAAGTACGAGCTCGACTTGATCGTGTTTCTGTTTATTATTTGAGCCGCTAGAGCATTACGTGAAACCTAAGAAATACTTCAAACACTATCCATTGCTATGCGGTAATTGAAGTAATGCAACATTTTCTTTTCTTGAAGCAATTCTTGATCAAATAGCATTATTCAGGCGGTGAAATGATAATACTTTTGAATATATCTACGTTGTCGAAATTTCTCCGTTAAATTCGATGCAATGATTTCTACATCAGGTAGTACAACATGCAAAATATTTACGTGTCCTTTTTTCAATATTCTTTATGACAATTGCATCACAATAACTTTATCGCTGGACAAGACTCTTTAAAGACATGCAGTCCCATCTTGGTACCATCGGGACTGGAATAAAAAATACAATCTTGAAATACTCGGTGATGGTATAATAATCTGAAAAAATTCGTCATGTGGAAGATGCAGAGTAAATTGATGTCGGATAATAACAGTGTCGACAAGTTATTCACAAATTGTTTTGAAAAATATTCAAGCAACTTACTTTCGTTCCATATCAAACTTATTCATTCATTTTTCCGGGTGAACGTGCAATTTTTCAAAACTTCTTCTGCGTTTTTGAGATATCATTTGTTTGAATTTCTTAAAGACTGCAAACAAAGACGTTTGTGTTCAATTTATCGGAAACGCCTTCTGAGGGTTTAATTTTCAATAAATTTTTCAGAATCGATCAAAAAAAATGTCAAACCCATGAAAAAATTCGGAAATAATTCACGTGTATTCGGAAAAACGAATGAAAAGCAGCATTTGATATGAAAAGAAAATAAGTTTTCGAAATTTTGACGATTTTCCTATGACACATTTTCAAATGAAATCAATATGATTGGTCCATGTATGAGTTATTTTTTTCATTTTTTCTATTTCGATAGCGCTGGTATTTAATCTCCAAACTACCTTAATTGTCAAATATCAATTTTCGAATGCCCGCAGTGACGATAGTTTTTTTAGCTATCAGCTAAATTTCGTTTATCTTGCCATCTACTCTTTTAATATTCTCCGTCATGTTTCATTACTACGATTATTTTCATTAGTGAATAAAATGTTAATTACACTATTCTGGTATTTGGATATTACACGCATAAAACTATCGATCGATTGAACAAACAAATAAAAACATTGGCATTGCGATATCAAGATATCGATGCACATCCGATTGCGATAAATACTTTCACAGTATTTCTTGATAAGACAGCATAGACTGATAACTATTATTTTCACGGTCAAACAGCGCATCATCGTGATATTATTTATACGTCGAAATCTCGTACGTTTCATTAGATTCGTTTCCTGTATTTCCATGCTTTGCACTAACGAAAAGAACGATGCACGCAAAACATCAGGAATTTAATAGTCATTCGGGTTAACCGAGCAAACTTATTAATCGAAATGGACCAAGTTGAAGAATAATACTTGATTGGTAAAGGGATAGGAAACTAACGTAGTACAAAAGTGAAAAGATTCACAGATTATAGGCTTGAGAAAGCATCCGGATAACTGATCCTATCTTCCCATTGACTTTTTTCACTTGGATAAACCCCGAATGGTTAGTTTGAGGTCGAAAAACAATGGTGGGAAAAAAATGAGAAACTCAAATACCATCGACTCGTTGGACGATTGGACTACAAACCGATCCGAGACAGAAAGTTTTATAATTTTGAAAAAACATTATCCACTGTGCTCTGCTCATGATGGAAAACACAAAACCAATCGATCGTTTTGTTAATGGTTGAAATTGGCACTTTAATATACGATCCATAAGTAATGGCATCTGTATGTAAAAAAATCACGAGACAAATACAAACTAAGAACGACTAAATGAGATAAATGAGGATACGAAAGTTTTAAAATCATCAAAAAAACTTCTTTCACTCTTATTCTGGCTGTAACAATATCAAAAGATATTTACGATATATCTTTTGGTATACCAAGTTCAACATTTCGCCACAATTTCTTACTAATTTTCACGCTTCAAAATCTGAAAACACTTGGGACTGACTTTTGATCGGAGCCGATTTTGCTTCAATTGCGATCCTTTTAGACGGACAATAAAAAAAATAAAAAATTTTGTATTAGCAACGAAATATTTTCTATTTAAGAGGACCATCATCGGAGCTGAATCGCCAGTTTTCAACGTTGAATGACCCTTACAAAACTCTAGCAACAAATTGTGATAAAATGTTGAATTTTGCTTTCCAAAGTAAAAATATCTCATGATTGTTACAGGCAAAATATAACTGAAACAAAGATGAAAAAAGTACATGCAGCACGAACGCACTGTTTTCATTATGTTATACGCTGTCCTCAATTTCTTTTATCTTTCGTCAGGATTTTTTTTGTCCTCACTGTTAATTCCTCATTTACCTTTCACTCATTTTTGGTCGCACTGTTTCTTTTTTGATGATTTTCGTGCAGATTTCAAAAATTTCTCCTCCTAAAAAGATCATGCAGGCGAAGCAAAAGCAGCAGTTCATAAAAATTAAATGTGTGTAAATGAGAATTCGTAGCATGATCGAGTGAAAAAGTTAATCTGGTTTATGACGGACACATGTACTGCGAAATAACGCACATTTCCTCATGTCAGTGCAGAAAGTCTTTATCTCGAAGGTAAATTCTTTCACGGAACGGTCATCACAACTATTTTATATCCGTCAGGTCGGAATTTCACAGCGCATGTCTGATCATTTCAAAACTTTAGAAATCTACTCGCCACGTCATCTGTGTAACGCGAAAAAGGATTATAAGCTCGTTACGTTTGATTTTTGTGCGAATGTCAGCAATGTCACTATAGCAAACACGAGAGCCCTTTTTATTCTCGCGTCATTTAATTTGCGTCAATTTATTTTTCTTCTTCCTCTATAATACAGTAATCAGCATCTTCTTCTATTAAAGCAAAGTATCGCACGCTCCAAAATTTCCAAATCCATTTTTTACCACAGAAGCACAAGCAATCACGTTGAAATTCATTTAGCTTACGCTCAATTCTGGCAAAAACAAGCCCAGCTTCCGAACGTTAAAAATCTTCGCAGTTTTAGAGAAAATACATTTCGCGTTTGACAGTTGTCCCTCTCGCACTCACTGCGAATCCCGGGATTCACACTTGGCCCTACAGGATTTTTCAAGAATACTCGAGTACCTTAAATACTCGTGTAACTGCTGGGGAGAATGATTCACTACAGCGCCATCTGTTTTTATCGTTCATTCTTATAGCCAACGCTCGAGCAAAGGGTCTTTGCGCAACGTTGGTATTAGAATTCTGCATCGGGCGTGAACGCGAGAGATTCGCGAGAGGCGCGCCTGCTCTTGTGCATTTTGCAGCGTAGGTACATCGAGGTAAAAAGCCAGAGCAAGAGAGACGGAGAAAAGTCCTCTCGAAGAAATTGTTTCGAGGGTATCACGTCGATCAGGAAGTCGAGAAGCGGAGAACGGGCTTGTCCTCTTGGCGACCTCTGACGACGACAAGGACCGTCGTGCCTCGAACATACACGCACGCCTTCACTCGCGGGGCTTCGAGAAGAAAGCTAAATAAAGCACGCATTAACCGTGTACGAAGAAGCATACGTCGAATCGAGTGTCCTTACGACATGGGATAAAGAATTTAAACTGGTCATTCTTCTCTCGTTGAAATTGAGCAGACTATGAAGACCCGCGCGGGATGCAGAAAGATAATCTTGTGAAAGAACGTACTCTCGCGATGTCATTATCCATTCATAACTAGGTACATTAGAGGCAGCTGTATCGTTTCATCCGATGTAATTTATTCATTTGGAGCATGTGAAAGTGAAATTACGACATATCGATCCATTAATCATTGACTCAAATGGCTTTTCATTGGTTTATAATACAACGCAATTTTGTATAAACCTCAATGGATGTTCTGCAGATACAATGCCAAGAATACCGAAATGGAATACGAATTTCAAGTAATTAGCGGTGCAGAAAAGTAATGAAAATCGGACATATAGAAGGTTCTGCTCAAGCACATTGATCTCGGATGACAGGAATATGCAACACTTATTCAGGGATTTAAAAGAAAATCGGTAAAGTGTACAGAACTGATTTTCTTTCCATGTAAAATCTAGTCATTTTTTCGAACATAGGTAAACCCTTTTGAACCTTCGCCAAGACGAAAAAACTAACAGCTTTTGAAGATGGAAAAGACACCTGTATTGGAAAAAAGGATGAATTTATTTGATATAAATAGAAAATACGTTCGCTAAATTTATTGCGAATTTTTTTCTCGAAACGATTTCTTAATGACTTTTTAATATTAGTATTTTTTACGGTCCATGTGCTCGATGGCTTCTGGATGATAGATTTCAATTAGACTTTCATCTCATCGACAAGTACTTAAAATTCACATTCTCCTTTGGTTTTATCGGAATCGTAGCTCCAAAACGTTCTTAATCAATGAGAATCACAGTCTATGTTGCGCGTTCATACCGCGATGAAATTTTGTATAAACCTTGGAGTAGCGTGGTCCAATTAAGTTTACCCAGAATAATACACGTTTTTAATGATCTTGAATCGAGGCAATCTTTATGCACCATTTTATTAATATCCTGAAGAAAAGAATGGTCGGTGCGTATTTGATTGTACCGGAAGTAGCCATCGTTATGATCCATAGAGTTAGGAGAAAGTAGCTATAAGCAGTTAAACGTATGAGAAAGCAAACGAAACATTTTATAATCTTTAAAATATATAGTCTACTGTCTTTCGAGCCTCAGGCTGTCCTCAGCCTTGGTCAGTACGAGACCAGTATGTATACCAGTAGTAGACACGGTATAGGTACCCGCTTTTTTATGCCCTACACGACACGTATTGTATAAGCCTACAAAGCCAGAGAATACGTTCTCTTTCGTGCATATATCGAATGAGAAATAGCTCGAGCTATTCGGTCTCTCGTCAGACATTGTCAGACGAAAGGGACTCGTTTGACGAAACAAATATCTTTTCATCGTTTAGACTATCTTACGGTAATTTTTCTAATGCGACAACAAACAATCATCTATGATTACAATTATCGATATTATTTTGAACATTGACACTTTTCAGCAAATTTTCTGTCAACAGAATCTGACGAAACGTATGATTGATTCGATAAAAGTTAAGTTAATGACGAAATTTATTTCAAATTACATTAAAACCCATATTTTGAAAAAAATAATGACTGATATTGAAAGTACCTTTTTTAAATAGTACAGTCTATACTCAAGTTAGATGTTCTTTTCAATTTTTAAGTAAGAAACAAAATTTAAGAAAGAGTATGTTTCAAAGTCTCGACGCCGAGTAACTGACAAATAAAATTTGGCAGTATTTAATTTAATTACGTACCGCGCTCTCTGCTGCACCCCCCCCCGCTGGAACCCGATCGAAAATCTGATGACATTTTACCAATGTAATTTTATTATCGTTACACAATAAAATAAATATCTCGTACAATTATAAACAACGACACAAATAAATATTTGTTTCGAGCAACGAAATTTTATTCCTTTTTCATCCGAGCTCCAGCCTTGTTTAGTACCTGAAATTTACTATCGCGGCAAACTCCAAATTGTAAATGAATTTTCAGAAAATTAAGAATCAATTGTATGGACAGCTGAACTACGAATGATTCGAAACTTTAGCGCTTTAAAGTTTTATAAACAAAGTGTACAATGACACGAGCCAAATATCGATCTCGATTTGCATAGAATTCGCTTCGATCTCGGACTTGACTCGGGAATGCTCTTTCGGTCATTCCACCGATCGTCGAACCGAAGCGAGGGAGAAAGGGAAAGATCGAAATGGATGGAAAAAGGACGAGGTGCAAAAAAGAAGCAAATGATGTCCGAGAAATGCGAAAAAAGTGCGAGGGCACAAGACTCGTGGGTGTCGTTGGGGAGGGAAGAGGGTGAAAATATAGCGTGATCGGAACCTCGAGGGCGGTTACCAACGTGCTCCAAGCCGGAGTTGCAGTGGTCGTCCTTGCTACGTTATCTACGCTCGTTCGCCTTTCACTTTCCATGAGACTTCTGTCGGGAGGAACCAGGCGAAGAAATAAAAACTTTATCCCTTCTACTTTTTGTTTTATTTTGCACCGGATCTCTCGATCTCTCCCTCTCTCATGAACAAAGACATTTGTGAAACGCAATGTTCTTTGCTCTCCCTTCTACCTTTTCCACTCGTCGATCGAACATACATCGAGCATATGGAATGAAAATATACCAAACACATTCACGCTTGCCACGACCTCGCAAACCCTTGAAACACTGAAACTCTACAATTTCGACTCTTTACTTTCAAATACCGATACATTCTTCGTTGAGTCATTCCGAAAATTGCTTCGCTTCTTGGGGAACTGAAATTTCTTTTTACCCAACAGAAAATAGCCAATAGTAGACCAATAACACTTTCGTGAAACTTTTGCAATTACTTGCTCTTTGGATTATTCATTTGAAAGAAAAAAGAAACGAAACCGGAAGGCCTTAAAACACAAGAAGAAAAAAAGAAGAGCATCGGAACGAGATTGTTCATCTTTTTTTTCTGAAATATCTCTTTGGATAATTATTATTGTGAGGAATTAATCAGACAAGAATGGCGCCTGTTCGTGGTTTAATTACATCACGTTTGTTTTGTTTTGTTCGCAGGAAAAAACATTCCTCGATATGTCGAAGATGCAGCAGAATGGTGTTGTGCCTGGTGGAGGAGTCGATCCAACGGATGATTTTTCGGACGAAGATACACCGTTGACTCGAGCTTATGCTGGCAGGTAAAAAAAATGAGTGTAATTTGGTTACATTATTCGATTGTATACAAAGCGTCTACTCGGTGATGCGAAATAATTCTTTAAAAGTATTCCAGCACAGCAAACATATTGAAATGTATGGAATAAATTTTGATAGTCGATCTCATGCACCAAATAATTTTCAGCAAATTTCTTTTGAATGTCAAGTTTACGTTTAGAAAACATTTTTTTTTGACTAATAAAGTCATTCATTTAAATTTGTTGCTCGACCAAATCTGAAACATAGAAGAAGTGCCCGAGTATGAAGAACTATGACAGACGTTTTGTGTTACAATTTGGTGATTAAATGTCTGGGAGAACACGCGTGAACAATGATTGAATTTTATTATTTTTTTTTAATTTTCATGTCTTGCTCTCCAAACTATTTGGAAAGAAAGTCATCTTTTGGTAATTTTTATTTTCACTGTTGAAAAATAAATGTAAACTTAAAAATCAAGATTTTTCAAAATAACTCGAAAACTACTTAAGGTCGAGAGCTGACATTTGGGGTACTTCCATTTCGCAGCAAAATGATGCCCAACGATTTGATACAAATTGCCGCCGTGGCAGACTATGTCCTTTAATTTGAAGATTCAAATAAATAGTTTCGATAAAAGAAAAATGTTACAATCTGAATACTTTGTTGCGAGCTTGAAGAAAAATATTGATTTTTGCTCATTTTGAAAAATAACACAGCCAGAGGACCCTTGTTGAAACGAAAGGATGGGATGTGTTTCGAGATCCACCACCGAAGATGGATTCAGGATCGATGGCGAACCAAAAATGCTTCGACGTCACTGTTCAAATCACGAAAGTAATAGTCTACCTCCTCGTTTTTATAATTGTCCTCGGTAGTGGAGTCATAGCCAAGGGTACGATACTTTTCATGACCTCACAGCTCAGGACTGGTCGTGTCATCGATTATTGCAACAAACAGTTGAGTGAGTATAAAGAAAGTTAATTGAAAAAACAAAACACAAGATATACAATGAAATTACATCTAAGAGATTATAATTGCAGATTGGGTTTTGATTTTTTGCAAATATTCAAGCAACGAGATACAAATTTTCGCTGTTTACCTGATCTTTTTTGTTTGTGACTCAATTTTTGTATGGCAGTCTTTATTTCAGCATATAAATATCTAAAAAAACCAATCATATTTAAGCCATTTTTAATTTTGGAAATCTGAGGATAGATTCGTAATCAGCCACACCGAAAAAACCTCTGCGTACCAAAAATCATAAGGATACTCTTGAAACCTTCCTCATTAATGATTTTTTTTGTTAAAAAACGTACTGTTTTTCAGAATTTTGTCATTTGTATAAACAAATTTGCAAAAACGTAAAAACAATTTAAAAATAAACGTTGATCCTCTGAAATACGAAGATGATAAAATGAGAAAAAAAACCTAGCTAAATCGAATAAAAAGTACGTTAACATCGCGAAAACGTGTTTTAAGAAGGAATGGCATTTTATTTCTTGTTGTTGAAACAATCCCTGCCATATATCCTTGATTTGTATGGCATTTTTAAATATAAATTCAAGTTCAAGAATCTAAAGAAATTTATCCACATTTTTCCATTGGAATTTCAGGACGTGACGAGAAGTATACTGTAACGTTGCCGGAAGAGGAAAGAATAGCATGGATATGGTGTATTATAATCGCTTTTGCAGTTCCCGAATTTGGAACTCTCATACGAAGCGTGAGAATATGCATCTTCAAATCGTGGAAGAAACCATTATCGTCACATTTTCTTCTCGTGTTCGTGATGGAGACTTTTCACGTAGTCGGCCTTGCGCTTATGTTCTTTGCTGTTTTACCAGAGCTGAATGTCGTCAAGGGAGCTATGCTGACGAATTGCGTATGCTTCGTGCCTGGTTTTCTCGGTAAATTTTTTCACCTATTCTGCATCTCCTACGATCCATACACTTTCTAGTGAAGAATAAAACAACAATTGGAAAATCATCATCTCTGCAATTGCCGCGTTGACGTTATATTTTTGGAAATTTTTTTAGACGCGACATTAAAAGCGTCTTTTAATTACGAACGAAAATTGAAAACCGACTTGTGTTTTGGGACAATCGCAGAGTCATTCTTCATCCTCCTAGGCACGAATGTAATTTCTTAAAAATTGAAACAAATACGTATATTCATCACAGGGTTGCTGTCTCGTAATAAGAGTAAAGATCAATCGAGAAGGTTTGTCCTTGTCCTTGTCGATCTTGCAGCCCTAGCGGCACAAGCAACGGGTTTTGTCGTTTGGCCTTTGCTCGACAGTTCGAGATATTCCCTTTGGCTGATACCACCATCGTTGTTCCTCGTCTCTTGCGGTTGGTGGGAAAATTACGTCTCGACCCAGAGTCCCATTGGTAAGCTGAAAACTCGCTCAAGAAGAAAGTAATAAAATAATAAAATAATTATACTCTAAATAATAATTATTCTTTTTTCCCAGCATTGGTAAAGACACTCGGTCGAGTCAAGAACGAACTTCGTCTCACTAGATATTTCACTTACATGTTTGTATCAGTGTGGAAAATAATGGGATTTTTCATCAGTACCATTATAATACTTCATATCAAAGGAGAATCCGTTGGTCATTTATTCACAATGTTCGGAAGTGCATTTGGAGAACATCAGATAACTGTAACATCGCTGAACGGCGAAAGCGATGCCTTACCGGCTGACTTTTGGACACCAATTCGTGTTTTATTGATACAAATCGCTGGCGCTTATCTGGCTTACATATTTGGTAAGAATAATGTAATAAAAACTCCATTCGGCAGTGATATTTCATTGAAATTTCTTACTTTTCGTTACAGGAAAATTCGCCTGCAAAATTTTGATTCAGGGCTTCAGTTATGCTTTCCCTGTCAGTCTGACGATTCCCGTAACGATTTCATTGCTCATCGCTGCTTGCGGCATTCGCACTGGTGATCCTTGCTTTTTTCATGGCACGATACCCGATTATCTCTTTTACGAATCACCTCCAGTTTATTTCCTCAATGATTTCGTTTCGAAACAATACGCCTGGATTTGGCTGCTGTGGTTGCTCTCGCAGACATGGATAACTCTTCATATATGGACACCGAAATGCGAGAGGCTTGCTGCAACGGAAAAATTATTTGTCGTGCCAATGTACGATTCATTGCTGATTGACCAATCGATGGGTCTCAATCGAAAAAGAGATGATCAGCCGGAAGTTAAAGTCGAAGCAAGTGCAGTATTTATTTCTTATCCCAACACTCTCGTTTTTTCTTACTGAACGTCTCCGCATTTATTCTCAAAGAAGTAATATCACGATGTGTAATTATCATCTATGGAAATACCATGCGTTTGAATTCCAAAACGTAAGAAAATGTGAATTATAATATTCGAGTGAAAAATATCGTCAGCGATTATAACCCGCCACAAATGTTGCATTTATTACGGGAGTTGTGGAGTAATTCAATATTTATTAAATAGATGAGAGTAATATGGAATTGTTACCGAATAGTACAGTTTTCACTCAATTATCAATTTTTCGATCAAAATTCGGTTCAGAATTCAAACAATTTTCTTTTGAATTACTCGACGTCAAGACGCTGCCTCATCTTTAGATGTTTAAATTTGACTATTTTCGACATCATATATATGAATATTTAATCGCGCTTTTTGCGATCATTTCTCGCGCTATATTATGACTGTAGCGTTTTCACATGTCACCAGTTTTTTCAAAGAGAATAAACAAGGAAATCAACGGAGGGTCATGTGCGTACGTTTGACTGAAGAAAGACATATCTGCGTTTGATCCGCAGGATTTAGCGGAAATCGAACGCGAAAAGGGCGACGGTGATTATGAAACGATTTACGAGCAAACCGATGGATCAACGACTCCGCCATCTGCTGTGAAAAGCAGCGATCATGTCACTAGAATTTATGCTTGCGCCACGATGTGGCACGAAAACAAAGAGGAAATGATTGAATTTTTGAAAAGTATATTGCGACTCGACGAGGATCAGTGTGCGAGGAGAGTCGCGCAAAAATATCTCAAAGTCGTCGATCCTGATTATTACGAATTCGAGAGTAAGTAGCTCCTCAAATAGTCGGTAATAAAATTCCAAAAACGAGCCAGTTCTATATTTAAACTAAAAAATCTGAAACTCCATGGCTAGATTATTAAAAAAAAACATGAAAACCTTTTTCCCAAAATTGCTTCCGTTCTCATGACAGAAAAAACCATATTTGAACACAAATTTTCGTTCGACAAAATATTAAAAAAGAATAAACAATGCTGTTATAACTAATGCGTTCTTAGGTCAGAAATGATACGTGTATATATTGATATTTTAGCTCACATATTTTTCGACGATGCTTTCGAGCTTGCCGATCATGACGAGAACGAGTCTCAGGTAAATAGATTCGTAAAGCTGTTGGTGGCGACATTGGACGAAGCTGCGTCGGATGTTCATCAAACGAGAATGCACGTCAGAGCACCAAAAAAGTATCCGACACCTTATGGCGGTAGATTGGTATGGACATTGCCGGGAAAAACGAAAATGATTGCGCATCTCAAAGACAAAAGTAAAATTCGACACAGGAAACGTTGGAGTCAAGTGAGACGAGATTTTGTTGCTTTTTTTCGAATATCCGACGTCTTATTCATAATAAAATCATTCTTGATCGATGAAGGGTAATTATTTTTTTTAAACCGTAATTTTTTCTTCAGGTAATGTACATGTACTATTTGTTGGGACATCGTTTGATGGAATTGCCCATAAGCGTCGATCGTAAGGAAGTCATAGCTGAAAATACGTACTTACTGACTCTGGACGGCGACATTGACTTTCAACCAGCTGCGGTCAAGTTGCTGGTCGACTTGATGAAAAAGAATAAAAATCTAGGCGCAGCATGTGGTCGTATACATCCGGTAGGCTCGGGTGAGTAATCACATAATTTCGAAAGATTTCGATTTCGAGAAAAGAAAAATGTATTCAGTATGTCCTGGGAATGGATCGTCGAAACATTCAGGATGACTATCGTTGATTGGTCAATCCTCTATGGCTGAATTGCGATGTGCTTTCATTCTTTACGAACTGATTCGATTTTGTTCCGTCGATTTTCAAGGTCCAATGGTTTGGTATCAGATGTTCGAATACGCGATTGGTCATTGGCTCCAAAAAGCCACCGAGCACATGATCGGTTGTGTTTTATGTAGTCCCGGCTGTTTCTCCCTCTTCAGAGGCAAAGCTCTCATGGATGACAACGTTATGAAAAAGTATACAACGAGGTCCGAAGAAGCTCGGCATTACGTCCAGTACGATCAAGGAGAAGATCGTTGGCTCTGTACGCTCTTGCTGCAACGTGGATATCGAGTCAGTTTTTTTCCGAATATTCTCTCATGAATAATTTCTAAACAAAAAACTAAGGAAATAGTGTCGTTGAATGAATACACATTTTGATCGTACACGCTTTTTGAAAAAAAGGTCGAATATTCTGCCGCGAGTGACGCCTACACTCACGCTCCCGAGGGTTTCAATGAATTTTACAATCAGCGTCGTCGCTGGGTTCCATCAACACTGGCTAATATTATGGATTTGCTTATGGATGCGAAGAAAACGATAAAGATCAATGACAATATATCTCTACCTTATATATCGTATCAAATACTGCTAATGGGTGAGTAAGCAGACTGCTTGAAATATCCCGAGGAAAATGATTAACCCTCAGACCACCGGGATTCAAGAAATCGAAAGAAACCCTTATTTCGTTAAATCGTAGAACCGTTAAAAATCGTATAACACCTAATTTCTTAATAAATTCTTCATTCGTTCGTTGGTTTGAAACACTTGAGCTCTTTCTTAAAATGATTTGATTAGTATATCTTGAATATTCATAGTTTATCGAGAATGCGGTAAAACTGATGAAACGCTCATTTTTTTTATCTTGCGCCCACCGCTGTGTATGATTGATAAAGATATCCCATTGGCTGAAGTAAGTGGTGGATATTCAAATATATCGACAGAATATTTTACATGATGACATGATTATACAGGTGGAACGATACTTGGGCCCGGAACGATATTTCTCATGTTGGTGGGAGCTTTTGTGGCAGCTTTTAAAATAGACAATTGGACGAGCTTTTACTACAATATCATTCCTATTCTGCTGTTCATGTTCATTTGTTTCACATGTAAAGCCAATATTCAGGTAAGTTATTTTTTCCATTTATCGAATCGGAGCCAGTCCGTCCTGAATTCTTTCTTTTTTTTTTAATATTTTATTCGACGAATAATTATTCGACATTTTTCAGTTAAAGTTTTATACAAACTGTCAAAAACGTTATTGACGCAATTACAGTTTTTTTAATGATAATTATCAGGCCGTAATCGCATATGGACGTTTTATTCGTTTGACCCCCTCATTGCTCTGTACTCTGTGTATCATTTGAAAAAATGTCCTTTCCGACGCACGTCTCTTTGTCATTTTTTTCGTTGCTTATGTTGATGTTGTCCCATTTTTCGTAGCTTCTCTGCGCTCAGATATTGTCGACGGTATACGCGATGATAATGATGGCTGTAATCGTTGGTACCGCTCTACAATTAGGCGAGGATGGTATAGGTTCACCGTCGGCCATTTTTTTGATATCACTCACAAGTTCGTTCGTCATAGCAGCTTGCCTTCATCCACAAGAATTTTGGTGTATCGTACCCGGAATAATTTACCTGTTGTCAATTCCGTCGATGTATCTGCTTCTCATACTGTACTCCATCATCAATTTGAACGTTGT
Source organism: Heteropelma amictum (assembly GCA_959613375.1). Taxonomy (NCBI): domain Eukaryota; kingdom Metazoa; phylum Arthropoda; class Insecta; order Hymenoptera; family Ichneumonidae; genus Heteropelma; species Heteropelma amictum. Next base: position 5,347,888 of record OY390724.1, read on the forward strand.
ATCATGGGGTACAAGAGAGGTTCAAGTGAAGAAAACGAAGAAGGTTTGTGGTCGCGTTTCCTCAGAGTCTCGTCAACGTGATGACTCTAAGAACCTGAATGGATTATTCGTTCCACGCTTTTGCTATGGTGAAGGTGAATGTACGATTGATTAATTCCTTATCTTCGTCCGGATATCAACTCGTCGTTAACAATAATTGAAAAAATAGGGTGATTTGAATTGAAATGAAAACACAGGTCTTCGCAGCTGCGATATTGAGTATTATCTACGGTCTGGTGATGGTAGCCGTGATGGTGGCAATTTCGATAAACATAGTTGAGGATGGCTTTCTCGCGCCATCGAGTTTGTTTCTGTTTTTCGTTGTATGCCAAATAGTCTTAACCGGACTGTTACATCCCCGAGAAATTGGATGCCTCGTACATGGTGTTATCTACTACATAACGGTACCATCGATGTACTGCATACTAATAATATACTCACTGCTAAATCTCAATGATATCACGTGGGGCACGAGGGAAGTACAAACTAGGAAAACTCTTGCGGTAAAGACAATAAATGCTACTCTATTCGATATGACTTGAAAGATTTTCTTTCACATATGACATTTTATAGTTCATTTTGCGTCAGCAGAGATTTTATGGAATGTCCTTTTGATTTCGTATTGTTAATAAAGTTTAAAATTCATTTCAAAGTAATATGAGATAAAGTACTTAATAATTAAAAGCAGACGCGATGATTCTTCGTGACTGTTTTGTTTTTTTAATCAATGTCTGAAATGTTATCTACGGTTCAGCAATTTGAAAAATCTCTTGAATCGCGAGAGAAGACTATGTGAAGATACTTTTGCAAAATTATCTAGAAATTATGTGGACTGAATGTTTGTTATTTTTTTGGTCATGTCCATCTGGAGCGATTCGCTTCGGAAACAAAGTTGCACACGTATGCACGCATCTGCATTCGATGTAAAATACAAATTTTATGTATCACAGAAAAATCGAGTACTATTGTAGTCTTCACTCCACTAACTCTCATTATTAACTTTTAAGCATGATCTGAAGGTACTTGGCGATGGTGCACAAATTCGGGAATAATTGAAAGCACTTTTTTTTTGTCATATTAAAAATATTTATACCCTTTTTCAAATACACATTCATTTTTTAGATTTTTTTCATCGTTTTGGAGTTTTTTTTGTAAACATTGAAAAATTTATTTACAAAACCACAAGTCATGAAGAATTTTTGTACAGGACGGTACAGAATAAATTGTGGAAAAATGCATGTGAATTCAGAAAAATGACAAAATTCATTCGATTTAAAAAGAAAGTTCTCGAAAATGTTTCCGAATTTATTTTAACCATTTGTGTTTAATAACTTTTCGATATCATCATTAACTGAAATCATGTATACAATCTGTTATACAATTACTCTTTCTTTTTAAATTATTATTACATTGCAAAGCGGTACTTGGAATTTACATTTAAGGTAGTAGTCTCGCACAGTCTTTCGCAAAATTGCAGGATATTCGAAACATATTGGCCGTGAAATATGATGCATGTTACATTATATTATAATTGTTTATTTACAAAATTATAGAAAATTTACAAATTCAAAAACTTTGTGAGGCATTAATTTATAATTCAGAGAGCTGGCACAGAAAAACCTTTTCGCACAGGAGCCTGTGTAAAATTGCCGCGTGTTTGATAAAAGATATTTCAAAATCTGAACGGCGAATGTAATTAAAATGGTCATCATGCGATGACGTCTTGCACTTGCTCTCCTAATTTTATACAATTTCTAAGAAAACACTTCTGGCGAGACAGCTACCTTAGGTATACGCTACCGCTTTTATTACCATTTCACGCGACAATTGCAAGACCGCAAATTACAACATTACAGCGAATAACTTATTTTCAAGAGGCAAAATATTTATCGATACTTATTTATCGCGACAAATAACAGGAACTCGAACAAGAGAAGAAGGAGGCCGAAGAAGCCAAACGAAAAGCGAAGAACAAATCGCTTTTGGGTTTTCTACAAAATGGTGCAGGCAACAATGGCGACAGTGAAGGTTCAATCGAGATATCACTCGCTGGATTATTCAAATGCATGTTTTGTACTCATGGACAACCATCGGACGAAAAGCAACAGCTCGTGGCGATTGCAGAGTCCTTGGAACAGCTTGGAAAACGATTGGAAACCATCGAGAGGTTTGCAATAATAAATATCAATTTTTTTAAAAACAGAAATATATGTTGGCCTTTTTAGAATTTGCGAAGAGTGTCAACACCAGTGGCAACACTCTTTGCACGCATCGCAAAATCGAAAAAGGCCGACTAGTGGTACAGGGCTAGAGACTGGGTACTTTACCCGACTAATAATTTTTAATTTTCAAAATTCAGAATTTATAAAAAAAAATGTTAGTCCCATGGGAAAATTCTCAAGTAATTCACGTGTATTCGGAAAAATGAATGAATTTTAATTGATATGAAAAGAAAATAAGTTGTCGAAACTTTGACGATTTTCCGTTTGACGATTTGTGACGATTTACTCGAAACGAACTTTTTGGCGTTTGAAAAACAAAAAAAGTGTTGAAAATATTGATACGCACTCAAAGAAATCGATAATTTATTTAATATATTTTTTATAATTTTCCTTCAACTCATTGTTATCAATATCAGTATTTGGTTCGGTTTATCAATATTTCTCGGCTTTTCCCCAGAATTTGTTGTATGGGAAAATACTATAATCGCCATCGTATGAATATTTCTACCACTCTTTTGCTGCTGATTTATCGTCAGCTACACAAACAAGTATTAATATCATTACATCTTTATTTTTCACACAGAGCTGTCGATCCTCATGGTCATACTTCGGCACGCAGAAGAGCATCCTCGGTTGGTTCTCGGGCCGCCGATCATCTCGGTGCCATTGGCGAACATCCTAGCGAGGAAGAAGATCGAGTGAGCGAAACAGAAACGGAAAAGAGCGAGAACAACGATGATGTTACAACGAATAATTTTCTGTCGCGTCCTTACTGGGTTACCGACGAAGGTCTTAAAAAGGGCGAAGTCGAGGTACTCTCTCTGCAGGAGGAATTATTCTGGAAGGATCTATTGGAAAAGTATCTGTTTCCTATCGACGAAGATAAAGCTGAGAAGGTAAAGTATGAGGCTTTTTCGTCGAGATAGCTGCAGCAACTTTGTACCAATATGATAAAGCAAAGTGGACAGCAAGGTTATAATTTGGATATCGAAATAAACAAATTTCGTCGCAATAATTTTCAGATATTCTCATAATCATACAAACGAATCGAGGCACTAGAATTTTCACAGCCACCTAAACAAATTAGTATAACATTTTTCAAGATAAATTCACCGAAATTATGGCTAATTATTCAATTGTGTGGGCATTTTTGTATTACTCGTTGGATCGCTAAAAGTTTGTACGAAAATTCGAAAATTCACAACTTATTGCATGTGCGACGCTGTAGTTATCTCAATCGTCCTCGGAATAGGTTGGTCGTCCCAAAATATTTTCAAGTTTCAATTCTTGCGGCATAATCCGAGCCAACTTGTACAGCTTCGAAGAGATTTTTCATTGATATTTCTTCGCCCGCGAAGCTGTACAAATTGGCTGATGAATTAATATCACGTTGCTGCTGATCATCAGGCTAGAATCGCTCGAGACCTTAAGGAGTTACGAGACCAGAGTGTATTCGCGTTCTTTATGTTGAATGCTCTCTTCGTCCTGATCGTGTTTCTACTACAGTTAAACAAAGATTTGCTACATGTCAAATGGCCATTTGGTATCAAGACCAACATCTCTTATGACGAGCTCACCCAAGAGGTAAAAATCGCTCCACCGTATTTTCGTGTTTCCATGTTTCTCGATGTTTGCAGGCTATGAAAAAAATGACATGACATGCACCACAGACAGGCTCGAGTGTAAAAAAAATTCTTCGGAATATGAACAATTATTTTGGAGTAAAAAAATCATTCCGTATAAAGTAAAAACGTCTTCGAGTTGTAAGGGATATAATTAAACACAAAAAAAGATAGGAACAACAGGGTTTCGTTTTTGTGTTTCTGGGAGTGTCTCAACGTCGAGAGCAAGTACAGGAAACATCGGTGGAGCTACACTATTATTTTACTAATGTATGCGTGTGTTTGTTCTGTTTCTCTTTCCACATCCCTCTTGCCTTTTTCCATCCTTGAACACGAAAAAAAAAAAAAAAAAAAACACGATTCTCATCAACAACTACAGGCTCGCATCGCCGCCGATTTGATTGACCTACGAAACAAGAGTGTATTCGCGTTTTTAATGTTCAATGCTTTGTTCGTCCTGATAGTATTTTTACTACAATTGAACAAAGATCAGCTACACGTTGTGTGGCCTCTCGGCGTCAAGACGAACATCACCTTCGATGAGGAAACAGCAGAGGTACCGGCGCACCGGCCTCTTTTTTTTTCTCTTATTTCTTCTTGTTTCTCTCCTTATCACGCTCTTTTTTATCGTCACTGTCTTCTGTCACTGGTATAACTTACCCAGGAACAAAGAAATCTTGAACTACTCGTCATTCTGTGACTCACATATTTGCGTGAAAATGAAAAAAAAAAAAAAAAAAACTAACATCATCATCAAAACGATGGGCGCCCTGACTCTCGTCAAACTTTGAAAGATTCCTTTTTGTTGTTATTGTTTTTCGGCTGAACAAACATTCATCGAGTTTCGTATGAAATTTCAGATGTACTGGTTATTTAAACATATTTTTGGAAAATTATAACACGTGTTAAGAAAAATTGGAGTGAATTAAACACTGGAAGAATGTTTCGTTTGCTTGAAAGACTAAAAAACTGTTGCAATATTGTCGACAACTTGAAATTTTTAGACAATTTGTTTGACTTTTATACAGAATTGTCGGATTTGTTTCTTGATTAAAATTCATCGAATCGATTCTTTATTGTCTAAAGGTAATTCTGCTTTGCTTGATGCTTTTTTTTTGTAGTTGTCGAATCATTATTTTCCGGTATCTTTTTCTGCACTACCAGTACATCTCCAAACGAGAATCAGGGCGAAAAATAGGCTGGTTACAATGTCCTTAAAATATCTCATTGAGCCTTTATTCACATTGACGTTTACGGAAACATTTTTTATACAATCTTTGTGAATAATCGTTTCCCTTCGCTTCGCCAATTCGTTGAGTGACAAATTTTTTACAAAAGAATTTCAAAGAATATTCGAGAATAATTCTCGAGACCGAGCAGAACGAGAATGAAAATTTATCTCGTGAAAAGTATTCGGTAATTAGTGATGAAAAAAAAAAATTGCTTCAATGAAGAGATAAAAAAAATGTTCTTTCATTTTTGTCTTTCGGAATGAACTTTGTACATTTTCTTTCCTCTTTTGTACTATCGAACGATTGATCTCACTCGCGTTGTTTTTCACGTAGCGATCTTTTTTTTGGCCGGTCGGTGCTGGAAAGGAACACGTACAATCAAGGAAATCCTCACAATTTTTTTTTTGGTTTCCATCTGTGTGTTTGTGTCTAACTATGAAGGTGCACAGTACGTGGTACTCGGCCTACCCAGGCCCATGGTGAATTTTGAAAAAAAATATGTGTGTATGTTTTTTTTTCGGAGCACCGTCACAACGCGTGCAATGGCCTAACCACGCTACGTACACTCTAATATTTTATGTACGTGTAAATAAGTACAACCACGAAAGAAAGGATTGTGTATTAAAAAAAAAATGCATGTCTTGTTTTTCGAAATTAAATTTTCTGATTGATCAAAATTTTAAGTTTTAATATACATTTTCGTATTCTCCGCTCATAAAATTTTGGGTCCAAAGACATGCGAAATAAACTTCAGTCGTACAAAAATGTTATGCAGAGAATGGATAAAGTAATAACAGTCGTTTGGTACTCACAAAGTTCTTCCATATGATTCTTTTCTCGTGGTTTCAGTTTTAACGGCGCTCGATGTTTATGTTCTATGTTTTATTCGTACATTAAAATGTTTTTTAACGTGGCGAATTTAATTGAGCCCAAAATAAGATTTGTTTTTAAGTTACATTATTGTATTTTTAGGTGCACATTTCGAAAGAATACTTGCAACTGGAGCCTATTGGACTTGTATTTGTATTCTTCTTTGCACTCATCCTGGTCATCCAATTCACGGCCATGTTGTTCCATCGTTTCGGTACTCTGGCTCATATTCTTGCCAGTACAGTACTCGATTGGTACTGCTGCAAAAGGGTATGTGAAACGTGCAAATTTTCATTAAATTTCTCTCGTGAAATTAAACAATTCAACACTATAAGCATCAATTTCCTTAAGCACTTGGACTTTTTTCGTGCAACGCAATTATGATGGGAGTCAATTTTCCTATTTCAAAGTACAATTGCCGAATATACTTCGAGCGAATGGGTAGAAATTTTCCAAAGATCGCAAACGTTCGTGTTGGATTCGATATTTTCCTTGGGCAAAATTACTCATCAAAGTTTTTCAACCCAGGCCAAGGATCTCTCCGAAGAAGCATTGTTGTCGAAGCACGCTGTCGAAATAGTTCGTGATCTTCAGCGTCTCGACGGCATGGAAGGTGATTATGATGAAGGTAGCGGCAATGGTCCTGGAAGACGAAAGACAATCAGAAATCTCGAAAAGAGTCGTCGAAAAACTCAAGCTATCAACACCCTGGACGTTGCTTTTCGACAACGTTTCTTCAGCATGTCCGAGGGCAACGGTAAATATAATAAACATAAAAATAATCTCGAAATTTAATGTTGATCGAGAAAAAAAATCGTTTAAAAAATCGGTTTGGAGTATTTGACGGATTTTCCATACAATTTTGAAGAATACAAATGTGGAAGTGGTTGTAGTCTTAGTTTCGGTCCATTCCTCACTTGCTCTCACCGAGTTTTTACACGTTTGTACATATTCACAAATATGTATTAACATTAATTACATTTCCTCCTCCATACGTCTCTTCTTTCGACTTTTTCCATTCTTCGTTTTACGTCCTCTGGTCTTCTCTCAATGCTCGTTGCACCTTTTTATTGGCCTTCTCACCTGCGCCCTGTCCATGCTGTCCCAGCTGTTCTCTCGTCGTCTTCTCTCTTCCTATTTCAAATGATCGCTCCAGCGTCTGATCGGAACGGAATTTCGTGTCTGTAAACCTTTTGCACCTGCCTCCACTTCATTTTCTCCACTTGTTACAAAGTTTATTATGATTCTGTACTCGTTGCGAAGATGATTTAATCGAACAACAACATTCGAAATTTACAAGCGAGGGATGTCGAAGATTCGTCTATGAGAGACGAATGTCCATAATGCAACGTACTCTTGTAAACTTGTTCTCAGTGCTCACTCGATTACGATTGCGATCACGTGAATTTTGATATTCACATAAAAATAACAACAAAGTTATTTTCCCAAATTGGAGAGCACCCATGACACGCTTTTTTTCTCAGGTTTACCACGCAATATGTCGACTCGACGTTCGACAAAAGCATTCAAAGCATTCGAGGGTCGTCGTAACAGCATAATGGCGATGAGACGAAAGTCTCAGATGCAAACACTCGGGGCGAACAATGTTTACGGAGCTGCTGGCAATCCGTTGGGAATACAGCCACGTCCAACTCGTAGTAGTCAAATATCGGTGAAAGACGTGTTCGCCGATGCCGGACACGTTAATCCGGCGTACGAGAACGAGGAGAGCCCTCGCAACAGTCTGAGACTTCAGCCAATTCCGCAAAACGGATGGCGCGATTTGAACTCCAAAATGTAAATTATACATCCCCTTCGCAATGAAATTGCGAGAATTAGGTACCAATATTTCGTCTCTTTCTACTTTTTACATAAAGTATATATCGGCGAACGTTTCTGGTTAGATAAAAAAAAACAAAAAAGAAACGGCAAAGATAACGGTTGCTTTATTTTTCTCTAATTTTTCATTACGTGAACAAATTTCCACGTTTCGCATGTGATATACCGTATCGGACTAATAAATTATGTAATAAAGTTTGTGAGCGGCCACATGGATGAATGTTATTCGAATGAATGAAACAATATATTACGTAAAAGCAGTATATAATGCGCATTACATACATCACCATTGTACCCATTGTGGCAGAGTCTTTTCTACTGCGAATTAAATAATAATATAATAAACGCATACTCCACGCAGAACCAGAACTTGTATTCCGTATTCTTGACGACGGCCACTTTAATCTGTCTTACCAAGTACGCAAAATGAAACTCTCAGCAAGTCTTTGAATTTTGTAAACCAAGGATGCAATTTGAGCTTGTATGAGAAGTTGAAAAAATATTGAAAATACTGAAAAAATTATAATTTACATTTCCCAGTGAGAAAAAACAATTCCTGACTGTTCGAACTGCGGGCAGCTTCATAACGCATATATTTTCAAAATAATTATGAGAAATAAAAATTCTTCAAGGAACCCTTTCCTTTTATTAAAAGCCCATTTTTGTTTCCCGTACTCTACAATGGCTTTGAACAAGTACAGGTACAGGCACTGAATAAATGTCAACTTGCATCATGAAAAATTTGTATTCGAGTCATTTTTGAGTAATTTTTTGGCCGTCCAAAAGATTGTCGAGAAACCTTCGTTAATTTATTGGCACTTGATGGAGAGCCTCTGTTATTACGAGTACATGAGATAACATAATGTAATCGTTGATCGTGTGATTTATGGACCACCCTGTGTAAAATCCTTTCCGCGGAAAAGCCCATATAGAGATGGCATAAGGAACGTTGGCTAATCGACAGAAGGGATTCCCAATTGCGCGCCTTGAACAATTAATCATTTTTTGAATAATTCAGTATTTTGTCTTTAAAATAAATACACGCGAGTAGGCATCTCTCGTTAACATGAAAAAGCATTTGCCATCATTTTCACCGATCTCAAAGTCTATTACCGGTATGAGGGACAAAGTTTTTTTTTAAATATCGTGCTAGTAAAATAAATGTTCCCAGAAAAGAAATAAACATCGAACGACAAATACTTTTCCCTAAAAAAGAAGAGATACGTTACTCCGTGAAAATTCTTGTTAACAACCCAAGTAATTCCATGGACAACATCCAAAAAGTAGCGGGGGGAAAAGGTAAACTGTCGACGAATGCGGCAATCTGCCTTTCGGCATTCGAAACTCGTGGATCACTGCTTGCCTGTCGAAAAATTGCAGCCGGAATTTATATCAGTCTGAAGAAATAACGATCGATCCAAAAGTGTTTATGGAATATTAAAAAGAATGGCCAAAATGACAAATTTTTTACTTTCCAGATTTTTTCTTCTGCTGTTTATACTTTATGATTATTTATAAAGATGGAAGAGAGTCATTTAATTACCAATTTGGAAGAAGCAATTTCCTTAGTGAGGCACAAGATTTCAAAGACAGTCAAAGCAATAACTATTACAGCGCCTGTTGCAGCGAAATTGTAGTGGTAGTAAAGGGAATAAACAAGACTGGCTGTACCCCCTTTAGAAAGAATCCAATCGATAAAATTCTCGTCGTTTTCATCTTCTTTCAATTCTTTGGCGATCAACATAGGATCAATGGCTGGAATAATGATGATAATAATACCTGAAATTACTTCGACAAAAGGAAGTATATAAAAGTCAAGATCAATGTCACTTATTCAAACTTATTGAATTACAAAAAAAATCGGCCTTTGCATCCGGTTTGATCACTTTGAAAATGCAATATGTATTATTTTCGAAACGGCAGAATCAATTTAACATAAAATGTCAGTTGCTCGATGCAGAATTCTGGAAAAAAGTGCCAAAAACGTAACTCTTTGGAATTTTTTTTTGTGAAGAAATTTCAAGGCGCATTTTGCAGATGTCTCTCTTATACTGACGTTGAAACGCTGCGCGCCAATTGAATTCATGTACGTACGATATGTTCGCCACAGCATGTTGTAAAAAAGAGCATGCACAGATCGTGCGGCGATAGCCATTAACCCAGCGGAGGCGATTAAAAATTGTGGAAAAACGTTTGACGATGAATTATTAGAATATTTAACGAATAAACGATAGACACCATGGCCAGATCCGAGTACAACGTAACTGCAAGATATTATAGCGTCTGGTATCATGATTTATGAGAAATAACAGTTTTGTTTATCGGAGAATGAATTTTCGTACAAATGTTGTCGTCGCGAATTGTCAGTTAAAGGATATGAACAACACATGTAACAGAGATGTTTCTATAACGATTTAAGGACAAAAAAGTATGACAATTTGTTCATAACTGGTCTAAACAATTCCATTGGGAGAAATTACTACACTCATCCGCGTAGATGGAAACGTTATAAGACGAAATGAAATAAAAATCCAAAGCAAAGAATACGAGAATCGAATAATTTAGCTTATTTGACAGCAAGAGGGCGCGCAGGCGGTTTTGCTCTTCTGCTAAAAACTTTGCGCACAACTTCGCGCATCGACATCGTACATGTAAATACATGCTACGCTCCGCACACTTGTGAAACAACGCGTGATATCAGTGTATATGGAATATCGAGGATTTTAGAACAGTCGGCGTGGCGCGCCTTTAGCCAAATCATAACGGGACACGATGGTGAGTAACATTTTCGTTTTTTTTCCGACATTGTAATGGAAATAATGATAAATAGCCGACGTGAAATGTTGAAACAGCAAATCCTAGTGAATGTTTAGCATAATAACTGAATCACCGACGTCGAATAGTGACAGAATGTCAATTGGTAGCACACACAGTTATAAAGAAGCTCGACTACACCAGGGAACATAGAGATTACTACTCGTTGGTGTAATATTCTCTACAATGCTATTGATACTTCTCTCAAATTTACTGACAATAATTGTTATCAACGTGTTATTACCTCACGTGGATCGCCTATATAATGCAACCACAACATTTTCTATTTACGCAAACTGTACTAAATGCAAGCACAAGATGATTTGTCAGAATGCCCTTGGAATAGCATACAAATATTCATTCTTTGTCATGATACTTGCCACTAAACAGTTTGTCCAGATTTCACAATCAAGGTTTTCGTCCTCCTCCGTAGTTTGTCAATGTTTAAAACGCTAATCGAGTTTAGCTGCTCGATAATAGCGGGTAAACATGAAAATCCTGCAAAAATTTCGTCAATATACCACGGATCACAGTAGAATGATAAATCTCGAATTACACTGTAACATACAATGTATATTCGACACAATTTCCGTACAAATACGCTTTTTGACTTTCACAAGAGTTATCTTAGGTATATCGCATAACAGAATGAGCGTACTTGATCGTAAAATAACTTGACGTTTATAGGTTAGGTTACGACATTTCGTGCGTCTAAACTTGAAGGAATAACTCAATGTCACTTACATTTTTCATAATCTTTTCAAAAAGTTCACTCTGCTAGGATTCCAATAACATTTGCTGATTCAATAATAAGACGTTTACAGCATACTCATTTGTTTTTCAACTGTAAATCACAAAAATTCAGAATGATTCATTCTTCACTTTGACTGATATTACAATTAAGAAATACATAAAACGCTACTTGTAGCGACAATTGTGCATAAATTGACAAACTCGTGACTTTTTCCAAACAAATAACCATGTTTTTTCAAAGATTCAATATTTTTGTGAGCGGCTCCTTTCTGACCTACAGAAAAGCCACTTTTGAATGTATAAAATTATTTGGAAAATTCTTCAATACCAAATCTACAATTAAATTTGCCAGAATATACAAGAGCGTACTGTACGGAGGTTTTTCTCATTGCAGGAAAGATTAAAATGGAGCAGTATTATTCCGATGACGCTACTCTTTGTACTGAGAGTAAACGGCTTTTACGTACCTGGCGTTGCCCCTGTGGAATTCAAACAGAGCCAAAAAATCGATGTCAAAGCCGTTAAAATGACTAGCACGCATACGCAATTACCGTACGATTATTATTCTCTGCCGTTTTGTTCACCCAAAAGTGGGGCGATTTACAAGTCGGAAAACTTGGGTGAGGTGTTGAGAGGCGACCGGTAAGTACCAAAGCTTCGGAATTACAGAAGAATTTACTGAAAAACAATTTATCTCTCCCATCAAGATTAAGGGGGCTATGTATTTTGTTGTCCATCGATATTAATCGTCGATGACTTTTGCATTATTGAGCATTAATTGCAGTAATTGTTTAGCAGAGGGCTGTTCTTTGTGGACGCACGCGTGGAGCACTTTCTTATTATTCGCAATTTAAACTGTCTCTCAATTAAAATGATATATTTGTGATTATTATACCTAAAGTAAACCAAAATTGAACATTTTTCATAAATTACACAGGGCGCTTTATAAATTTTGCCAGAGCATAACTCCTGGAACTGTTAGCGGTAGAACCATAAACTTTCTTATGATATTTTTTAAACTTTTATCGTTAATAAATCTTTCGCACATTCCGCGACCCCCGTTTTTTATAGTTGATACAGATTTTTTCCAATTTTTTCTGTACATAAGCAAGTTTATTTCAAAACATCTACAATTATTTGGTCTATACATTGTGTTAGTTAAAAAGTGGTAAGCACAGGACCTTCCCTAAGCTGCTGTACAAGTTTCACGATTTTCAAAATCACAATTCGTTAATAAATACTCGGTAATTCGACTTGAAATTTTTGCGGTGTGTCGGAAAGCACCTTTGCTTTGGTATAAATAAAAATCAAGGCATCGTTAAATGTTCGGGTTCGTGAAAAAAATACCTTAATTATTCGTGTCAAAATGATGTATCAGAATCAATAACAGTTTCAAAGACTTTTCCCATTTTGTCTTTCCAAGAAGGTTTCTTTCTCTTGAACCAGTAGAACTCTTTTGTATATCACAGGATTGTAAATACAGCTTATGAAGTTGCGATGAGAGAGAATGTGGCATGTAAATTACTCTGCCATCGGCCTAATCAGCCTATTCACTGGAACGAAGAGGAATCGCAGCGAGTTATCGAACGAATACAGCACGAATATTCCGTCCATCTGTGAGTAAATCCATAATAAGTGCAATCATAATGTTTTTTAATGATTTTTCCTCATCGGGAGTCGCATCCTGTATTACTGATGAAATAAACATTAGCTTTTGACACCCTATTAATAATTTAGCAAAACTGATATTTATAGGTCCTTTATAAAACAATTTGGGACAAATGAACTAATTGTGACAAAAGTGAATAGATAATTCAACAGATATAAACAATATTTGATTAAATATATAGTACAAAAGAAGACGAAATATTCGGAACGAAGTACGAAAAGTGTTTCGTTTCCGTTCTTCGTTATTTTAGCTAGAATAGAAGAATTCTACAGTATTGATTGCTTGAAAATCCTACTTTTTTCAGATTGATCGACAATTTGCCTGCCGCAACGAAAAAAATTTCTAAAGAATTGCAGAAGATGAAAGTCTATCACGGCTACCGACTGGGCAAAGTTGTAGGAGATCGAGTTTATATAAACAATTATCTCAAGCTCAAATTAAGTTATCACAAGCACGGAGAGTAAGCTGAAAAAAAGAGATATATGTATACATACAGAGTGTCCCAGAGAGTAATACAGAGTAATCTAGTGTAATTTAGAGTCTCCAGTCGTGATGAAATTTCGAGACGAAAAGTATTCGAAGAATTTTTCAGATCAAAGTGTCAGTGCTTTCAACGTAGAATCCGATCCTTTATTTTGGTCTAAATGATTGCACATTCAATTTTCGGACACCTTGTATATAGCCAATTTACTTGGTTCAGTAAAAATCGCCGTTAAATTCACATTCTTCATGTTTCTTTCTCAGAAATGAATTTCGCGTTGTTGGTTTCGAGGTCGAGGCGAGTTCGATCGATTTGAAGGATTTACGATTTGACGGTGATTCGTGTACATTGCCCGATCAACCGAATCCACAATTAGTCAGTGCAACCGGTACTACACTCTATTTTCTTTACTCCGTCGAGTGGAAGAATTCTGAGGTGAGTTGGGCGAGTAGATGGGACGTTTTTCTGGGAATGACTAACGTTGAGATTCACTGGTTCTTCATCGTAAATTCCCTCGTCGTTGTTTTTTTCCTTTCCGGTGAGTATTTCATCAGAATATTCAAAAAAAAAATAATCAAATTTGCTTATTTTTCGACTTTCCGATTCACGAAAGGCAACTAAGTCAACCAAAAATAGTCAACGATTCTCTCGAATTTTCGTTTTGGGGGATATTTATATTAACTCGTGTATTTTTAAATTAAATAATTAAAAATTGATATGAAACTTTCTATTTTTGGATAAATCGATGCTCTTGTAATTATTAAACGCGAATCCGATTGGGATATTGGCTGGTGAAGATGTTTGATCTTTCATTTTTTAGGCATTCTTACGATGATTATGATAAGAACTCTCAGAAGAGACATTGCTAGATATAACGCGGGTGATACCGACAGTCTAACCAGCCTCGACGAGTCCATCGAGGAAACAGGCTGGAAATTAGTTCACGGTGATGTTTTTAGGCCGCCCCCAAATTCTCGGCTCTTCGCTGCCGTTATCGGTAGTGGAATTCAGATTTTTTTCATGGCATTGATTACCATATGTAAGTTACGCAAAATCATTGTAATCGAGTGTTCCTCAATACGAACATAATTGTCGCATTGGAGAAGAATAAATTGTGCTAAAAGCGCTAACGTTTGATTCGTAGCGTACGATCTATAATATGCTAATCCGGCTACTTGTCGAAATGTTTTCTTCCTTTTTCAGTCTTCGCGATGCTCGGAATGTTGTCACCATCGAGTCGCGGTTCTTTGGGAACTTGTGCCATATTTCTCTACGTATTTTCCGGCCTCATAGCAGGCTACTTTTCGGCACGATTGTACAAAACGATGCGAGGAAGGGAATGGAAGAGAGCAGCGCTGTTAACAGCTATGCTTTATCCCGGAATTGTTTTTACGACATGTTTTTTCTTAAATTTCTTCATATGGGGCAAGCACAGTTCCGGGGCCGTGCCATTCACCACGATGCTCGCTTTGCTGTGCCTCTGGTTCGGTATATCACTTCCTCTCGTCTATCTCGGATACTTTTTTGGATATCGCAAACAGCCGTTCACTCACCCTGTGAGAACAAACCAAATTTCGCGCCAAGTTCCCGAACAACTCTGGTACATGAATCCCATACTGTGGTAAGCTTAATCATTTTCTCATTTCTCATCCCGTAGAGCTGTAAGAATTAGCTGTACTATCGTTATTGGTCATTTATTTTTTTTCAAACCTTTAATTTCATCAATTCGTTTGATTAGCATAACTGTACACAACGCCAAATAGCCAATATATCGAAAAAACGAATGTTCAAAATGTTTTCGTCTGCGATATGTTTATCTGACATATTATTATCTAGGATAATATTCCCGAAATTTTGTAATTGAGATGTTGAGATATTGTTGTGTGATTTTGACGATTTTTCGTTTTTACAAATGCATTGTATTTTTTTTTCAGTACTCTGATGGCGGGAATTTTGCCATTCGGAGCAGTCTTCATCGAATTGTCGTTTATCTTGACAGCTCTGTGGCAAAATCAATTCTACTATCTCTTTGGCTTCCTGTTTCTCGTCTTCTGTATACTCATCATATCTTGCTCTCAAATATCTATAGTCATGGTGTATTTTCAATTATGTGGAGAAGTAAGTATAAATTTTGACAATGATCTGTGGTCCATTAAAAAAAGAGAACAATTTATGTAATTAAATATCTGTTTTTGTTCCACGTAATTCTAGGATTATCGATGGTGGTGGAGAAGTTTCATAGTGAGCGGAGGATCGGCAGTTTACGTTCTTGCATATTCCGCATTTTACTTCTCGAAATTAGAAATAACGGAATTAGTACCGACTCTCATGTATTTCGGTTATACTCTTCTGATGGTCCTCACTTTTTGGCTGCTCACCGGTACGATGGGTTTCTTCGCGGCCTACGCTTTTATACGCAAAATTTACGCCGCTGTGAAAATCGACTAGTGAAAGAAAACATAGAGAATAAAACAATAAGACGTGGAAACAGAAATAACACAAAATCACTGAGCGATTAACGAGAAGAGTCTTGAGTTAAATGAAATTTTTCACTTGATCATTCGTACGAAAAATTTCGAACCAAACTACTCGATGTCCCATCTGTTCCTGTGATTCCCGCCTGACAAACGCGACCGAGGATACATGTGTACAAATACAGAAGTGATTTCTAATCGCGCAAGCTGCGAACTCATTGTACGAGGATTTGCGAGGCAATTCAGTCTCTTGTTTCATTCAAATTAGAGTGTAACGGAATTTTGAAACAAATGGAAGAATATCTAAGGATTTTGAGGATACAATAATTTTACTCTTTTCCCTTGAGCGCGCCGAGAAAAGAATCAATGGTGAAAAATTCTATGAATTTTTCAATATTTATTTTTTTTCTATCATGCTCTCGAACTACAATTGACGATGGAGGCGTGTGAGAGATCAGTGAAGAGTTTTGAGACTCGAGTTTCTATCTGATAATGTGGATTTGACTCATTTTTGTGTAAACTTGTTTTTCGCTTTTTTTTCGAACGCTTTTGAAATTACGCTTGTCATTTATAGTGAAGTGGAAGAATAATTATGTTTCGAAGTTCTCCTACTTTTTCATGCAGAAGCGAGGATATTATCTTTCATTCTCCGCGGGCTCGCGTATGTTTGTCGCACTGTTTTTGCCGCCTCGACGATCTGAACGTAATGTACTTATATCTATCACTTAACAAAGTAAAAAGAAAGGAAAAAAGTCTTTCGAGTCACGCTGATTTCCATAATTACAGCTTGTTTTGTTCTTTCTCGCCTCTCGTCCAAGTACCGTCTCTGGTTTGCATGATGAAAAAATGTATTTTCATTTCTACAAGTATATTTAATGAGAAGCATGTTTAGGTAGAGAGGGAGAGAGTGCAACTTTTCGACAATCACGGAGAACCCGCAATTACCAGCAAGCAAACTTGTAACGAAAACAGAGTTTGAACGAAACTTTTCGCTTCATTGATTATAACGATTATTTCCCTAAAGTTTCATTACAGAAATAATTCATACAAATATCTCATTTATTTCAAAGATATTGTAATACAATTCGGTGAAAACAATACTCTTTTATTAATGGTTTTCACGTTATTCATTAATTATTATTTAAAAAAAAGAAAAGTCGAAATTACTGTGTATGCTAGCGACATTTAAAAAAGACCCTGAGAATAACTTTGGTTTTGAATGAATGGAATACATTGGTGGGTGCGATGATGCTGAGGAACTCGACCCTCACATTCTCGCATTTCGTCTTAAATATTGTACAATACAAGCGCCACGATCGAATGTTTCTCAAACTCAAATTATGCGGTAGAAAAATGTCCATTTCTTCTCTACTATGGACGCCTTTTGAATCGTTCGTCCAAGTAAATTCGCTCCGGTACGTTGTAAAAACATACGAGCTGATTAAAAAAAAGTCCGAAACTTGCGTACTCGGGTTAATTTTCATTTGGTTTCTTTTTTTCCGAGGCAATTATAACTCGACAGCTGTTTTTCTGTACAACAAACTTGTATCAATGGTATGTAATTTATGTCGAGCGTACGAGATTAATATTTTGTGCATTCGATGACGATCTGTGTTCGTTGGTATAATCGAGGTATATTTAAGGTCTTCGAAACTCGGATAGGGAAAATTGCATTTTTATGCAGCGTTTAAAATATTCCATGTACATTTTCGCATTGATCATCGACTTTGGAATAAAATTCATCAGTGAATCGGTCCAGGGCCAAGCACCGTAAAAGTGTATATTCGAAATTCAACCAATTTTTTTTTTCTGTTACTCGGCGTCGAGACGCTGCCGTGTCTCTTGATTATTTTGTTTTCATTTTTATGATAAACATCGTTGCTAGAGTAAATTTCAATTTCTCTCACCTCTGTGTTTGAAGCATTTTTAGCATTAAATGTAAACAAAATGCAAACGGCATGGATTCAATCTAACAAGGGGGCATTCCCTACTCGTCATCACCGATTTTGCTCAAATTTATAGGACACGCAGGGCTTGGCTAGAAATGAAAGTACCCGAAGTGGGAACTGCAGGTGGCCAAGCGTTTGGAAAATTAAAATATTGCTCCTGCTCCGTACAAGCCATTTACGTTAGCACGTTTGTCAAGCAGCGATTTTCATAGCGGTAAGAGCTTGAACTAGTAATTCGATGGGTTCGACTCCTCGTGTGGAGACTTTTTTTAAATTTGTCCATCTTTTTCTCAATTTTTATATTATTCATTTTCCAATTAAGCAAAGAGGTGAATAATTTATTCAATTTATTTATTTATACGCAAAAGGCATATTAGCCATCTGAAGTTGCCACTGCGGGTACTTTCATTTCTAGCCAAGCCCTGCATGTCCTATAAATTTGAGCGAAATCGGTGTTAAACGTAAGTAGTTTAATGTTGATAAAGATCGCAACGTATTTTTTGTAAGATTACACGATCAGGCCAGTTTGAAGAAAGGATGACGTCTGATTCGCTGTCTGATTCTAAATATCGAATAAATAATAATGCAGATAACGCCGATAACGTATAATATTATCACCGTCGTTTCTACGGGCATGAAACACTTTGCGTAAGCGTAATTTTTTGGAGTAAAAACACCCTGAAATTGAATGAATATTTTTTTCAAATAATTTCAATGAAAGTGGAGAAATTGATAAAAGAATCCAGAGTTCAAATAAATTTTCGTAAAAAATCGTTGACTCACCAACAAAAAGGATGGATTATCTTTGTTTCGCCAGCTGAACGAAGGTATAGTTATCTCAAGAATACTGTTTCCGTGAGTCGTACGACAACCGTGATGCGTGTGACCATCCAACACCAATCGCGGATTCAACATTTCCAAAAGTTGCTCGGAAGCCTCCTTCGACAGACACTCCCAATTTTCGCGAAATTTCAAGTCTTTTATATCCACCGGAGCTTCGTCGGATTCGTTGCATATCGTATCGGATTTCCGGTACATTGGATAATGCTAAAATATTTTGTTCCCTATAGAAGATAATTTCGAGTTGGAAATGCATAGCGCGACCCCGATTTTTTACCACCTCAGTTTTTCAAAAAAATACCTCTCAAAAACCAAGAAATTAAAGTCGCACTGTGTAGGACTTTTTTTTTAACTCTGTTAGTTTTCGATTCTCGTAATATGTTGGACTAATATTTTATTATATTTTTCGAAAAATAAAAACGCGTGCAGACTATTTGTTATTGGCAAAATACGAATTATTAAGAAATAATTCAAAAAATTACTTTTTAAATATTATCTCCGAATTAATCACACATTCAATACCTGCAGGATTATCGGTCTACTGTATTGTCTGATGGGATTTTCGGACGGACAATTGTTTCTTATTCCCTTGGCGCACTTCAGTTGTTCTAAAAAAATATATATTCCCTTTAATTTGTAATTTTAAGTACTATACAAAAAACCAGCCACAACTGAAAAAACCGAATATTATCGATGTTATATTTTTCTAGATCATTTTTCTTTCAATTGTCCACAACCCATGTTGATTACAATTCGTTTTTTTCTGACCATGTTTATTTTCATCACATGAGAAATGTTATTGCACTGAATTTCTTGACTCTGATCAATCACGCAAAAAAATTAACTCGACACTTACTAGCAATTTTGTTGACAGCCAGCTCTGCAGGCCGGCAAAGAAAACATCCGTCACCCTCGAGGGCCATGCTATTCAGAAGAACAAAGTGATTTCCTCTTATTGTTATCCTCCTCACGTTTGGAGCTTTCATACCATCCACGAACCTTTGATTCACGTAAGGTGTTATGACTTGAAAAAAATCGTAAAGACTCGTGAAGTTTGATTTTTTCTTCATCAAACAGAAAATATGAGACTCGTTAAAACTCGTCATACCATAATGGAAGCCCATATCGTGATTTCCAGCTACGACATAAACCTTGGTATTTTTCGGAACAGCAAACAGAGAATGAAATCTTTTGATATAATTTTCCAACTCCCGGGCTCCGCACCAAAGACCCTCGTCGAAAATATCACCTAAAGTAAATTCATCAGAGTCAGGAAGATCAACCAAAAATCTATTCTCAAATTTTATCAAATTTATTTTTTATCAGTTTTTCTTTTTACCTAAAAAAAAGACAACATCAGGTTTTTGCAGTACCATAGCAGTTTGAAAGGTTCTGTACATTTGCCATTCCCTAAATAAATACGAAAAAAAAAATCGTTATTATTTGCTGACATCGATATTAAAACGGAGACGATTTTATTGTTAATTTATTCGAATTGTTTAGGTTTAATATGTTTATGAAATTATGTACAAGCATTACGTGCTCCAAGTGTACTTTCTGTTTTCTTTCATAATTACTTTCGAAATTTTGACACCCGTGGAAAAAGATGAAGAATATCATGAAAATTCCAGATGATTGAACGTAAAAAATTGAGAAAATTTGGTTTTTCGTCGAGGTCCAACGATGCAAACTTGCAATGATGCAATAATCATTTTAACGATCCATACAGGCTTTTAGGCAAAATGTGGAAAAATACCATAGTAGGATTTTAAGAATATCGAGAGGAAAAAAGCTGAGCCTAGAGACCTTCTGAGTTTATCGAACCAATGACCGTTCCTGTTGCCCAATAAATGCGTATCAGCTATAAACATTGCATAAACGGGTTTCTCTTCAGGAGTGGTTGGAGTAATAGTTAAATCTTCTTTGTGCGGATCCAAATTGGGCCAATCACACTGGACAAGAAGGCATTCGTGTATTAAATTGCGCAAACAATTGGAAAAATGCAGAGTTTTTGTCGTTTACCTGCATGAGCACCATGAAATATATCAAATATTCACAAAGAAAGAGAAGGGTCAAACCTCCGAGAGAACAATGAATCACAAATTTTTTGTACGAAAATTTTTTAGCACCCAACATTCTAATGATGCTTAGGATACCGTGTTTGGGTCGTATTTGATGATGTGCTACGTTTTTTCAAAGAATTTTGGTAATATTTCGCTGCTTGTTATTATTTTGCTCGTAATCAGCATTTTCAAATCGCGCCTTTGATTACAGTGAATAATCACATACGCGAACTGTTTTTCCGTTGCGATACGGACGATGCCCTTTAATGATCAGCGGCTCCCTTTTGTTTGGCTTTTAGGTTATGACTGTGGAAAGTCTAAAACTCGTATTACTGAAATAGCCACTGCATTTCCACTCATAAAATTAAAGCGGTTAAATATGTACTTTTAGAAATGAAATAAATTCATATCAATATCATAGTTTAAGCAGAATTTTGAAATAATTCGAAATTTTTATCCAGAATCACACAAATTTTTCGACTTCAACGAAACTACAGGGGTACGCCGGTCCAAGCCAGTGTCGTTCGCTCACGCGCTACTACGATTGTGTGGTTCAAGTTGATAAGGAGATTTTTCGTATTACAGGAAAGCATAACACAATTAATGAATCCGGGTGCAAATCTGGGCACGGGTCATCATGTGGGATTTCCCCTGGGACTTGGGCAATGTCCCGAGAGATGGCGGGAAGTAAATGGCGCTGTGGGTAAATCAAGTACAGGAATTACGATAATAAGGTTGAAAATGATGAAGAAAGGGAAAAAGAGTTTGTTTAATCCCTGTTGAAAAAATGTTTGAAAATAAAAGTATGTTATGATGCGAGAAAAATCATCACCACGTGAGATACGGCGGACGTTAATGTATGTCATTGTTCGAAAGTACTTTTATGACAATTTGACGAGTGATGGATATTTCCATGCGCACCAGCAATGAATGAACAGCTGTCAGCAAACTCGTAGTATCATCGAAATGAAATAAATTAAAGTTACGAGTTTCCCGGGTCTCACCGCGTGAAGGTCGCTGCTCATCGAGACCCAGACTATAAAGCACGTATAGGTATATCGTATTTTCAAAACTACGGGGATAAGAAACTACGCGTGAAAGAAACAAAAGGCGAAAGCAAAGAAATATTGAGTGGAAAAGGTGGAGGGATATTTTCATACATGCTTTATAGTCCTCTTGTTTTTTTTTTTTCGAATACATTTTTCTTCTCGCTCTGGTGAAAAACAAGACAAAAAACAAGAGTACTCGGCTGCAAATACAAAATACAAGTGGAATGTCGGATAGAAGAAAAAGGCAGGAGTCTCAGCATCGGCGATGACGGAATGAAATAGCTGAAAGTTGACAGTGGTTCAAAAAGTACACGAGAGCTCAGGAGCTGAAAGGTATAATGAAATGAAATTGTGACAATTATCAACGTATTGAAATTAAACGTTCGCTGAGCGCAGAGGGTAAGCGTGAGGGGGATGCGCCGGCACATTGGGGTAGTACAGAGGGGTGTTGCGTAGCACGGAGAGATCTCTCGGGGTGGAATTTAGCGCTGGGAAAATTGTCGCGCATCTCTTAAATCTAGCATGCACAAACAACGTTTTTCATTTCATGCGAATGTACCATACGACAAAATTAGCTACATATCAAATACTCTGGAATCTGTGAAATTCGAGAATTTCATCAAAGTCTCGTTCGATGATCATCTGAAGAAACAAAATTCAAGAGACGGAGAGGAGAGGGCCGAGACGCAACGTGCACGATCTGAAACAGCGTAAAATATTGATTATTTTGGAAAAAGAGAAGAAAAAATAAATTGAAATATTTAAATTCCCGTCTCGAAGACTATTAATTGACAAATAATTCATGAAATGTAATAAAAATAAGATTGTTGAAAAATACTAATAAATAATAAATACTAATAAAATACTAATTGGGAGAACAAAACGAAAAAGATACGAAAAGAGATACTCTGGGCTATTTTTTCATCCGTTCAACGCGTTGATCGTCGGATTTGAATATCGCTTGAAGATTACGAATCCAATAGAAACACAATATTCTAGCGGACGTCTGCAAGCAGAAAGCTGACAATTAAAAACTTCAAAGACAAAAAAAACGTTTCGAGTGTCTCCTGAAAAACATGCAAAGTTTGAGATTAGCGGTTTGGAGAAAAAAAAAACAGCTGAAAGAATAAAGTAACAAATTAGCGAGTGTGCAAGATCCATCGGCGATCTGAAATCATAAGAAACAGAACATCCTAATCCCATTTTTTGCTTTTGCCACCAGTCGCGAAACGCTCGTGAGCATTTTTATTTAACGTTGTTGTTGTTGTTTAAACTAACATTGGCACCGCAGTTTGCGGCACGACAATACACAGGGCTTATTTTAACGATCGTCAATTTATCAGGGTGACTCTGAGCGTTTTTTTTTTCTCGCATCAATGACTCGAGTTGAAAATTGACGTAAAAACAAAAGAAAAGAAAAATTCGAAAACAAATGATCAAAGGGTGATTTCATGGGCGCGTGTGTGTAGTGACGGCGTGAATTCAAAAGTGCACCCACCGTTTCGTCCTCGTGGCCGTTTATACCCTCGAAGGGATTCAGCATTCTCGTCCTTCGAGAGCTAAACGCGTAAAACCACGTCCCTCGTTGTCCAACGCTGGCTGAGCTGAAAAATTCACATCGCCGCGAGATTCGAATCGCGAATTACGAAAAGTCGCAAACGACAGAGAGAGAGAGAGAGAGAGAGGCGCGCAAAAACCAGCGTCGGTCGACGAGAGCTCCGACTTTCTCCGTTACGTCGGGAGAGAGCCATCGCACTCTGGCGGCCAGCCGATGAAAACAAGCCTCAATCTCGCGGCGACGTGTGGCAAAGTACGCACATGAACCGGACGGAGGGTCGCGGTTGCGTCTCGGTCGACCTCTCGACCGACCGATCGTCCAAGAGAGAGATGTACTTTTGTTCATTTCAGCCGCGGGATGTCCTCTGCGTGACCTCTGGACGGTCAGAGAGTCTCAACCCGGAGCTTTGATGAACATTTCCATCGATAAGAAAAATGTCATTGGTAAATCGTCGCTCAAGGTGTACGCGGGAACGGGCGAAACGGACGCCGGGCTTCTTTTCGCCCGGGGGCGTCCCTTCGGTCGTCCCCTGTCCCTGCTGTCGCGGAAGCACACTCGAGATTGACTCTAACGTTACATTTATCGCGCGACATCCTGCCTCTCTCATTTTGTCTAATCCCCCGAATGCAAAAAAGCAAAGAAGGAAAAAGTATCGCGGACAACGCGGACAAGAGTATCCCCGAGGTATACCGACCTCGTTTGACATCGAGCACTCCACGGTTCTCGCACATTCCGCCATCGGTGCTATGAAACAACCTAACACTAGGGCATTTAAGCCGGTCATAGATGAACAATCGCTAAAACCCTCGCGGGATTTATCGATCGACATTTATGGACCGACACCACGTCCGGACGTGTCCGACACCGTAGCTTGTTCACATTGGCCATGTGGATCCTCCGCGAGGGAGGATGCACCACGCATACTCGTACAACTGGGCTTTCGACTCTTGAGTCTGTGGCTCGCTCGAAACGACGAGGTGCTGCCCCCGCCGTCGCCGATGCGAGGACAGACTCAAGCTCGCTAAGGCTACTGAAGTTCTCGAAGGCAGTGTGCACGTTTGTGCCGCTGAAAAGCCTGAAAATTTTCATTACTTCGCTAAACGGTCTAACGACTCTACGAGCTTTGTTGTTGCTTTGATTATTGAAAAAAATGAAATGCAGGCGCGAATCTCAATGAAAAAAAAAGGGTTAATTTACTTCGTCGAGCTTGAAACTCGAATCTACAAACTACGCCGTTTGTACTTTTTCGTACCAAACGGTCTTTTTGCACCATCCTCGAGGAGAGTGAGGCTCTCCCCAGAGTCTTTCGGACAGAGTGAGGCTCTGCCGAAATGAGCCCGATAGCGGCAATAAAAAACAATCGCGAGCAAATGAGAAATCGCAGCCTGCCTTGCATGCATTAATTTATAATTTCATTTGTATCGTTTCTTAAAATTGTGCTCTTGTCATTCACTTTGAGATTCTCCAGAGTGGAGGCTCACGCTGGAAGAGCCAAGAAAAAAAGCCCTTGGCGTCGGTGACCGAGTCCAAGGGACATGGTTTTTTTTTCAAATTACTTTTACAAAAATGTTGCGCAAAAGTCCCTTGGACGAGGTTACCTTGCCTCGCGACGATCCTTCTCGGTTTTGGAAACTACTGAATAATTTGGGCAAATTTTTATTCGCGCGCGTGGCAAAAACACATTGGCATTGGCATGTACAATAAAAGCATGTATGTTGTTGTACAGCGGGAAAAATAATCCGAGAAGGACACAGTCCCTACTTTCTAGGAAAACATACACAAACGCGAATAGCCAAACAGGGCAGGGTCACTCGCGAGTCGACCTTTCAACGTCGAGTCGACCGAGCCGTCTCGATGCTGAAGATCGACTCGCGGTCACTACACGCAAAACCCTGCCGCTGTAGAATTTTAATTACAACCGCTGGCTCCGGTGCCGTTTCGGACCTTTCGTCCTGCGGCATGACGGAGCCCGGAGGGAAAATAAAAATCAACTTACCCATCTGCGACCGATGATTCAGCTGGCACTCGGGTTCTCTGCGTGGACGCCGGATGATTCTGAAAAATAATCGATTGAAAAAACAAATTTAGTAAAGTCGATAATGTTGAATTTTCGTCAGTCGTATAGTGAAAAAAAAAACAAAATGTAAAAAAGGCAGGCAAAATATAGAGAAGAAATAGTTACCTCACGAGTGCGCCTGAAATGCTGTCCGATCCTCTCTTCCTTCTATGGTGTTTTGAATCGAGAACGACTAGTCTTGAGCTGCGATTAAAAAAAATGCATTATTTACTATTTCATTTTATAATATTATTACACGATTTATATGTCACGAAATATTTATTCGTCAATTGACAATTTTGTTGATTTTGAGAGAAAAGAAATTACCTCGTACTCGTTGAACCGAAAGCCTCGAAATTACACTCGTTGTCTCCGTGTTTACGCGATCCGCAGCGTATTTTGTTTCATCCGTGCGAGGATAAAGGAAATTCAAAAGTGAATTTCACACCCGCGTAGAAGACGGTTGTGTTCCGCGCCGACGTCTTTCCAAGATCCTCAACAATGTCACTCGGTTCGGAACTTTATCGCGATATCGAAGAAAGTCGATAGTTTATCGTGGTGAAACAAACTCGTCCGATACCGATGCGCGATAATAACGGTCACTCGACGGTTCCAACAATGGCGTCGTGCCCCATACGCGCGCGAACTCGCGGTCGAAAATTATTTCAGTCTGAAAAACCACAATAATAATATTCATCATTCGATATCTGTCTCAATATTTCCGCGCGTTAATAACGATCACTCGGTTCACTATTTCTTTACGCAAAACACGATGCACTTTGATGAGGAAAAAAAAGTCGATCAATTATCGCGGAGAAACACACTTATCCGATACCGTTGCGCGAAAATAACGGTCACTCGACACTTGTAACAATGGCGTCTTTTTTGCCCCATGCGCGCGCACACTCGTGGTAAAAAATTTTATCAGCCCCAAGAACCAAGATGATAATATTCATCATTCGATATTTGCGCCAATATTTCCCCGCGTTAATCACGATCACTGAGTTTAATAGTTCTTTGCGCAAAACACGATGCACTTTGATGAGGACAAATAAAGTCGATCATTTATCGCGGAGAAACACCCTCGTCCCTTACCGTTGCGCGATACTACCAGGCACTAACGATCACTAACGGTCACTCGACATAGCAACAATGGCGTTTTGTTTGCCGGATGCGCGCGCGCACTCGCGGAGGATTATTAAAGTAGTCCCAAAAATGAGAATAATAATAATCGTCATCCGATATTCTTCCCCATGTTTATCCCCGTTAATAACGATCACTTGGTTTTATAGTCTCTTGCGTAAAATACGACGCAATTTCATGAAAAAAAGAGCCGATGATATATCACGCGCCAAACACTCGCCCCCGATATCATTGCGCAGTAATAACTGTCTCGGAAACAATGGCTCTTTGCCCAATGCACTCGCGGTCAAAATTTTCAGAGACGAAAAATCAAGAAAATATTTATCGGAATACTGATCGCGATAATAACGGTTATTCGGTACAAACAAGTCTATTACGCCGCAATTTCATGATAACCAAAAGGATCGATAATATATCACGCGCGAAAACATTCCTCTCCGATTCATTGATGCGCGTGTCTTTTGTTTAACGGTCGTTCGACACACGAGAAAAACAGTGGCGGCACTTTTTCATTGTCGCTGTCTCAAACACTCGCGGTAAAAATTGTCATACCCAAAACATCGGGAAAACATTAACCGCGATAATATCGGTCACTAGGCTTAAAAGTTTATTACGTCCCGATTTGATGAAAGAGATAAGACGAGAAAACGCTCGGCTTATGATCACTGCGAAGCACGTCACTTTTTTTCAATGCACTCGCGGGGACATTATCACGAGCAAATCAAACAAATATTTATCGGAAATTTCTGCCGAAATATTGATCGCGATAATAGTGCTCACTCAAAGAAAAGAAAGACCCGATAGTATATCACACGCGGAAACGTTCGTCGGACATCGATCCGCGATCAAAACGATCACACTTGACCGTGCAACAATGGCGTCATTGTCTCCGCGCGAATGCACACACGACCGGCGCAAAAATTAATAACAGTCGAAAACAATGTTTACGCCGGTACGAAATGATGAACATAAACACTGGATCGTTAATCGCGTAAAAAACACTCACTCGATATCGGTGCTCGATAACAACGCGGCCTGGATGCTTCTGGATTGTCCCTCGATTTCGCTCTCGTGTGTTTCTCTCCGTCGTCAGCGTTTTCTTCACTCTGACCGCGAAAGTCCGCGGAGTAGCACAGCCATGTTTATCATACCGCGATACAGCACGAACTGCGGTTGGCTCGCAAGTGACGACCCCCCCTAGTGAACACCTTCTGTCGCCGCGAGCGCCATCTGTTGCGCTCTCTGGTTCCCTCCTCACTGTACTTTAACATCGGTCGGTAAGACAGGAGCTGCGAGATTATTAAAAACAACATTTTGATTTATTCATAATTGGCTGGTGTGAACAATGTATGTATCTTTGATTAGGATTGTGAATCAAACGAATATTTGATAAATGGTACATACCACTGGGAAGTAAGAGACAAGAGAGTTCGATTCGCTTCAGGTTAGAACTCTATTAAGACTGCGTAAAGGTGCAGCCTCATGCAGTCGCTCGTTTGCAGCGACAAATCTGCTCAAGTGACCCTATTTTGAATTTCCCGCGACTGAAAGAAGTAGCGACAAGTCGCCGCGTCGAACAAAGTATCGTTGGAACGTATATTTCCATACTTAACTAATTAATTAAATCTTTGAAAATATTTACCTCGCCTGAATCCATTGTTAAAACCAATTAATTGCAGCACCACAGATGTATTACGACTAGTATCGCTCACTCCTTCACACTCTCCTTTTCCAGCGACAAAGCTCAA
The DNA here is from genome assembly GCA_959613375.1 of Heteropelma amictum. Taxonomy (NCBI): domain Eukaryota; kingdom Metazoa; phylum Arthropoda; class Insecta; order Hymenoptera; family Ichneumonidae; genus Heteropelma; species Heteropelma amictum. Next base: position 5,376,309 of record OY390724.1, read on the forward strand.
CATATTCAACTTTGTCGCTCCATATCACGTGACTAGATTTGTCGCTGCAAACGAGCGACGAGCGACTGCATGAGGCTGCACCTTAAGACGAGAGCAAGAATTTTTCTGAAAATTCTCACCATTAATCAAGAAATAACATAGATCATCGAAACAAATAGAATACCGAAAAGACATATTATCCATGATGTAGACATTGCACTATTCGACACATCCTTGTTCCTTCTATGGCAGTTGTACAAAAATCCTCTACACGAGATAAAGGTTATTTCATTATCAGATGTATAAAAAATTATGTGTGTCCACATTGACCGGATTCTTCTTCGTGTATACAAGTAATATTAAGCGTTAATATCAGGATATTAAAAAATTAAACAATATCGTTATCTACCATTATTGATGATTATAATAATTATTGACACATGCGTCGTGTGAATAAATTACTAGACTGTGGTTGTGCTCGATGTATCAGTTTTTTTG